>OU898276.1:112685341-112833704 GCA_918026665.1 Diabrotica balteata
ATATAATATATATATATATATATATATATTATATATATATATTTATATATATATATATATATATATATATATATTTATATATATATATACTGTTTGTATCATAATCGCCCATGAAATTTATCACTTTATTTACTCTGAGAAATTGAAGGTAGGTTTAATAAGTTTTTGAATGACTTATAAATCTTTCTTCTGTGATTACTCTTATTCATATTGGCCTTAAAAATTTTATTAAAAGTCTTTTCACTATTTTTTATAATTGATTTTCAGCTGTATCAAAATCAATCATTCAATTTCATCGTTATAATATCTTGCTAGTTAATATACCTATAATAGTAATAAACTAATTTAAGAAATTTGGACATTGGAAAACAGTCCAAAAAACCGGATCCAGCTTAATCAAGCTGGGAAATATGGCGACATGAGAGAAAGAAAAAATAATTACATGTTCAAAAACGAATGTTAATAATTAATTAGAACATAAAACATACCTCCCATATTTTTGGTATAAGCATATATCCAAAGAACTTCATGGTCTTCCAGAAACCCTTGAAATTTGTTGCATGTTTTCCCATAAGATAGAATTCATTTTCATGATTTTTTAAAGAATCAATCTTCACTCCAAAAGCTGCTGAGGCAATAACATCATTAGTAAAACGCGTAAATGTGTCTTTCATTTCAATTTCTGTACTATCTTTGTCTTTTTCCATAAAATAGTTGACTAAATTTTCACCACATTCCGACATCAGCACAAACATCGATTTCATTTTGCTACTTGTAAATGATGGACTAAGAATTGGTCGCATTTCCTTCCATCTTTGTCCTAAAAAGACAAAAGAGTTTTAATAAATGTAAATAAATAGGTGAATATGATGAGCTAGGTAATTCCCAAATAACTAATTATGTTGAAACAGCCACAAATAATTAAAAGGAATTTTCATGCATTTAGATTAATACGATTTGTTTCTGGGCTTCCAAAACAGATAGACAATTTTATATATATAGACAGGATATATAACTATATATATCTATAGATATTTCAGGCATATCATAGACATATCTATATATATAGAAATAAGTATTGGCATCACTATAATATGCGCATATACTCGATACAAATATCAGTATATAGATACGCTCGATAGATTTCCGCGTCAGATGAAGCCAATCACTAGGTTCTCGGAAGAACCGCGTTGAGAAGTTTCAATGCACGCCGTATTTCAGGCACCCGTTTTTGGAGCCATTAACAAGAGAGGATAACGGTCGGATCGAGTTCGGGTCTCAATCTGCCTACTCCCGCTCACTCGACACGTACCAGTACGTGTTCATGTATTATAATACAAGAACTAGTTCTCTCGGCACTGAGTCTGCATCTACCCTATTTCTCCTACCAAGGGTTTCGAGTGACTGAGGATCGACACTCGACGAAATTTTAGGTAAACAAAAACATATTTCATGATTTTAAAACTTTTCCTTTGGAACTTTTCCTTTATAACAAGAAAAGGCAGTTGATTATGAGAATAAGAAGATGATTTATTTACACTAAATTTAATATGTTCCTACTTACACTGGGAGAAATAAATGTTTTAAGTTTTAAGGCTATCACTTTTCATTCAAGAACCTAGAAAAGGCCTAAAAATATTAGAAGAAGAAGACTTGTTAATATCGAATTCAAAAGAGTTCTTTCATATACAAAGAGTATACTTTTCTATATATTAAATTTCAAGACTTTAGGGCTAATCAGGAAACAGAACATTTGTTGAGCCAACGTTGAAGCATGTTCATAATTTCTTTAAATTATTCCCTTTAGTAAATTATTTTCACGCCGCCCATGCCTGCATATCTTCCTCAAATAACCGACACTACGAGCGATTCGTTACGCCTTTTTTTTAACAAAGAAATAACTTCGCCAAATGTTCCTTCTTCTTTTTATCTTGTTTTGGTACATAAAAATCTTTCCTAATAACAAAGGAAAAAGGCTCTATTGTGAAATCTCCGAGCTACCTTCTCAGAAAAACAGAAGAGTTGTTTTTCGTAGAAAGTTTACTTTCCATTGGTAAAAGCTATGAAAATGAACCCCAGTAGCCCGGCTATTTAATGTCAATTTCGCGTGGCATCCTTCAGCCAATATCCCCTCCTATTTTCAACCTTCGCTTGTCTAAGCCCTTCTAAGTTCACAATCCGATGTTCATTTCCAAGTTGGTTCCTGTGGCAAGCGGTCTTATCTTCGACAATCGGCGGTAAGTGGATTTTCAATTCACCCTTATTTATCTTTACACAGTGTGTCTTATATTAATTATTTTCTCTTTTGTCAAACAGACGTCTTCCAATTGAAGTCACTTCTGTTTGCCGTTCAGATTTACACGTTCATATTCTACACCGTTCATATTCTACACCGTTCATATTCTACACCGTTCATAGTTTACACCGTTCATACGTGTACACTATTCACACATTCACCGCTACGTTCGTTCACCTCGATCATCAGTCATCTTCATTTTATCTCAACTACCTGTACTACTCTCGGTCTAGCTGCCTCTTTTCGTCGGCCTAAGACAATCTAAGGGATTACGTTAGGAAGACCGCAATTTATTGTGGGCGTGTCATCCCAACTACCTGTTGTACGGACCGAAGTCAAGTGCCTTATTGAGGGCGTAATACCATTATCTGAATACACCTGTTTCGTGAGTATAAGTTTTATTGACTAAACTGTGATAACGAAATCTTTAGAAGTTGATTTATGACTCCAGTTCAGTGTACCTTCTTATTTATGGAGGTTTAGTTTGACTGAGTATAAAAATACAGGATAATATATACGTATAAATAACGTACAATTTATTTTATATGTAGATTATATTTCTGATAAATTTTATTCTTAGATTTGAAGTGATCACGATCAAAAACCTAGTAACTTCATGTTTAGGTATCCTCAAGGCGTAAAATTCACTTGCTTGCCAAATATTGACGTAGATATAATTATAATGTTCCTTGCCTTTTTCTAATTCTTGAGGATACTAAATTATTTATAACTATTTTTCAAAGAGATATTTTTTGTTTGTAATTAATAATAAGTTGCGCAATAATCATGCCATTTAACTGTTCAATAAAATTTGGTATAGTACATTTACTTTAACAAATATACCTAAATATAATTTTGTTAAAGAACTATTTGCTTTTTATTTCTTTTATATTTTTTTATATAATTTGAATTTATATTTTTGTGTTTCTCTTCCAGGCATTTTTTATTGAATTATATTATTATTTGTTTGATCGTATATTTTGAGTATATGTGTCGAAATATTAGGAGTGTACCGCATAATTCCGATACCTTTTCTCTCACGGTTTACTTTATTCTCGCGTGAGTTCTCTAGCTGTACCTTACCTTTCTCGTCATCCTTTTCTATGTGCCTTAAGGTTTCCCTGTTCCTCTAAAAATAGGGTGGTGCCCAAATAACTTTTCTTCTCTTATCTCTTATCTTCTCTTCTAACTTCTTGTCTTTGTGTTGTAAGTACTTCTTTAATTGATCCGTGATATTTGAGCTGTAACAAGAACCCCGACCAAGATACCTCTACCAGACTGAAGCCCGAGCCTAGTACCGTTCTTTGTGTAACCCCCAATCAATCATCAAGAGTGTACACAGAAGACGAGATGGCGACCCAACGCACATACATAGATTTTAGATATTTAGGCGGCCAAAGTCATTTTTTAAAGTCGAAATAACGGTAAGCTATCAACCGTTTCGGTGAGTCAACAAGTTCCACCTACAATATAATATCCCCTCCACCCACGAACGAAGCGCCGGAGCTGGCCTACGGTCATTCGAATTCGACAGTGAACGAGTTTGTACGTGTTAGTTTTCGACGCTCTCCTAAACTTATAACTTTCTTAAGTGCATTATTCATTTCAAGCTTATTGTTTGGTTTTAATTGTAATGGATTGCGATAATACAGGTAAGAACTATTGTTTTTGAAAACACAATAACTCAGTTCACATTATCTATCATTAATTTTGAACACGACAAACATCACCTTGTTCATAATGTATTTTTATACATCAATTTATATTCAATAACTGTTTTAAAGTACTTCTTAGTCCGTCCCTGTCATAATTTTATTATAATAAATACTTGACATACGTAACTAAGTAATTTATAAAAAACAGCCGCGCAAATTTCGCGCTTTTTTGAGTTAAGCCTCTTTGAAATGCTCTATGTCAAATATTTCAAAAATATTGAGTTTGCGTTATTTTGTATTAAACTCGTTTTTCATTTGTTTTGAGTCTACCTACTGCATCGAGTACTAAAGTAGTGACTCGTCAATATATATATTTGACCAATTACAAAGTCAAAATTTACCAACATTAAATGAAAAACTTGACTATTATGAGAATTTTCTCCTAATGCGTTATGGGCAAAACCAAGAGGCTAAAGATGTCTTCAAACAAAAATATTCTAATATAAAATCACAAATTAAGCAACGATGGGCAAAATCAAATAAACACCTAGGTGTTTTCCTGAAAAAATCAGGAGCAAAAAGCAAGAGAGGAAGTCTTTAATGATAATTTGCAAATGGGGTTGTGACGGTGCCCAACAATCCAAATTTAAACAAGTTCCTTTGTACCTTTGCGCATTGTTTGTGGAAAAACGGTAGTAAAATTATATGCAAAATCAACCCTCTTCGTCAAATTTTGCCGCCAATCGATTTAGATTTGTGAAGAAACAACAGATGTAACAAAGAAGAATAAAATATGTGCAGGAGTCTATAAACAACTAAACTGTACAGTGTTACGTTAATGAAGAAGAGTTTTCGTTCGGACACCAACTCACAATGAGTATGATTGACGGTAAGGTGTGAAAACGCAGCCACAGACACAAAGTCAACATCCCAGTGCTACATTTGTGGGGCTACCTCGAAGAACTTTAATGATTTGTCAATGAAAAATACTGTAAACCCTCAAGCTTTGGAATTCGTTTGTCAATATTACACGCGCGGATCTGTATTTTTGAAAGTATTATACACCTTGCGTATAAACTACCTGTAAAAAAATACAGGGAAAGAAAAAGTGAAGAAGAAAAGGCATTAGAAGTCCAAAAGAAGTCGGAAAATTCAGGAGAGGTTTCGGAATGAAACCGGACTACTCGTTGACATGCCAAAGGCCAACTTTTGGCAACACAAGCCGCAGATTTTTTAAAACCCTGAATTGGCTTCAGACATTACAGGATTAGCTTTGATCTGATTTACAGATTTAAAGTTATTTTAGAAGCTATTTCAAGTGGCCACAAAATAGATGCTGATAAATTTGATACGGATGCGTACGAAACAGCAAAATTGTATGTGGAACTGTATGATTGGCACCCAATGACGCCAACCATGCACAAGCTATTGATACATGGAAGCCAAATTAATAAAAAGTTCGCTACTTCCAATAGGACAGCTATCAGAAGAAGCTGCAGAAGCCCGGAACAAGCATTTCCGATCATACCGGTTAAATTTTGCTAGAAAGTTTTCTAGGGAGGAGTGTAACTTAGATATATATTATAGGCTTTTGTTAAGTTCAGATCCCTTTATAGATTGCTCGAGCCAAATAAAAAAACCTTCACGCAAGGCATTTCTATCTGAAACGATTGAACTTTTATTACCTGCTTTACTACAACTTTTTCTTTAATTTAATTGAACGTATGAAAGATAAAAAGAAGAAGGGAAGATTTTGCGAAGTTATTTTCTTTGTTAAAAAAAGGCGTAACGAATCGCTCGGTAGTGTCGGTTATTTGAGGAGGATATGCAGGCATGGGCGGCGTGAAAATAATTTACTAAAGGGAATAATTTAAAGAAATTATGAACATGCTTCAAAGTCAATAAGGTTTTTCTTACATTGAGAGGAAAGTATTGCACCTTCTTATCCTAATATTTTGAATGTTTTTCTACAGGATTTTTCCTGTAAAAAAAATACATTAGAATATGAGGAGAAAATCACATTTATTTCAATCTCAATAAAATTCTTTCTTACACCAAAGGGGACCTGTAAATCATGTTTTAAGACTCTACAATTTTTCGGTCAAGAGCTATCGATTTCAATAAGTACAGTTAAGGAGATATAATATTGAATCTTCAACACTTTAAATGAAAAATCAAAAATTTCTATTTTTATTCACTAATGAGCAAATAGTTTTACCAGATAATGAGGGCGACGAAAGCTGGATGGAGATATAGAAATAATCTAACACAAATTGTTATCTACAATTGTTACTTACCCGTAAGGGCGAATAAGTTTTTACCCCATAGGGGATCAGCTTTCTCCGGGATAAAAGGACGGTGGTCCATAAAGTAATCAAAATCTTTTACCCCGATTTGTTTGATTAAATTGAGGTCTTTTATTACAAGTGTTGGTAAAGTAAATTGATACAATCCACTATACCTACAAAATATTAGGAGTTAAATGAAGAAATTTCAAAATAAAAAGTTATATTAATATTTATCCCAATTTTCATAGACGGGGTTTTTGGATATGCCCAATTATTCTAAAATATTTAGAGCCTCCTACCACTTCCGGTTATACCAGCAGTTGTCTAAAACTTCCGTACTTTAAATATAACGTACTGTGTAATATTACAGATCGCGATCAAATAGTTCTTAATAATTCTCTGTTACCGAGAGTTTTAAAATATACGACCATTTTTTTGTTTTTGAAATAGTGTCCAATTTGACATCCTATGTCTCCTAAGTTTCTGTAAGATTTCCAGGTTTTTTTGTATAAAAAGAACGATCTGATAGTTTTATTACTTTATTTTTCATCTGTTTGATTAAGTTGACTTTGGTAGAATTATTATGGTAAGAGTGGTAGTTAAGGTATCTACTAGAATGGGTCGGTTTTTAAAACCAATATATTTTAATGTTGTTGTTTTCTCTGATCATCCTTCTGTCGAGAAAGGGGACGGACCAATTACCATCTTCCCTCTCTATAGTAAACTGGATGTAGGGGTCATAACTATACCAAGAACAATACAACATCACGGATAACTAACTTAACTGATATATTCATTCACAATTAACCTACTTTAATAATCATTTTTAATAATTAAAAAAGATAGCATTCCCTTGCTTTTCTTAGATACATCTCAATAAGATATTATAATACATGAACAATATAATAGAATAAAAAAGTTTTTCAATTAAGAAAATCTAAAATAATAAAATTTCCCTAAACTAAGATTTAACTTCATTCTGTTTTACCAATGAACCTTACCGACATAAAGATTTAAAAGGACTACTTTGAATTGTCAGCGCATGCGTTCTGATAAAACACAACCTCACATTTAAATTTTCAAACAATCAAAAATTTAGTTATTGCCGACAATTCAAAGAATTACTTCGTTTTAAATGTAGTTACATTGGGTTTTTCGATTAACCTTGGGTCACCTTTGCGTTTTAAGTTTAAAGCTACAAAACATACATTTCCAACAGTAAAAAAATTTTTTTTCACATAGTAACAAAAAACCACACTTGCGTTAAGTTTTTTTAATATTCTAACTCTACAATTCTAAGTTACGGTAAGATCACCAGTGTTTTTTAATAGATAATATATGGTAGCTAATTATAATTTCTTCTCTTTCAGCCCTAAAGAAGCCAAAATAATTCTCTTTAGCGAAAACTTGGGTATTGTAGTCAATTTTAAGGTTTGTTGAGCTTTCGAGTTTATTTAACTCTTTTTCAAAACATACTAAAAATTAAAATAAGAAACTACATTAGAACAATGGAGTTGTTGTATCTTTAACAGGCTTACATTTGTGAGGTTTGTATTATAAAAATAACAAAATTACCTAACATTTGACATTATTAATTTAATACTATTTTTCTTTCTCTCAAAACTTATTACTAAGGTTTCCATGTCTCTTCTATTTTTTATATTTATTTTAGGTTAGTTTGACAGAGGAATTGTCTATGTTTATGCAAACCTTCATTGCGAATTTTGATATATGTAAAAATGTTTTGTTTGCATTTATTAAACAAGCAGTAGAGTGTATGTAATTAAGAAGGAAAAACCAACCACAAATAAAAATAAATTTTTTCTTATTTGAACTTAAAATAATCCCTTTAATCTGTGTAACTTTTTTAAAAGAACTTTTATATGGTTGTTGTTTTTTTCTTTAAAATAAGATAACTGTATATAGTAATAAGATTTTCAATGTCTTCACTTTTGTTTATTGTGTTTTGTTAAACACATCTCTAGAAACAGTCCTTTGTTGTAATTTTTTTCTCTTCCTAATATTTCTGTTTGATCATAGTAAATGCAAACAAAACATTTTTACATATTATATCAAAATTTGCAATGAAGGTTTGCATAACTCTTTGTTCTCTGGTCCTCTGTCAATCTAATCTAAAATAAATATAAAAAATAGAAGAGAAATGGAAACCATAGTAATAAGTTTTGACAGAAAGAAAATAGTATCAAATTAATAATGTCAAATCTTAGGTAATTGTGCCACATTGTGGTCGTTATACAGATGCTACTTTGCAAGACGATTCTAAATTGATGTAAAAGTATAATGTATCGATGCCAAAATGATAGCAGGAGGTATATGTATATATATATATTACAAAAATATTTTTTAAATGTAAACTTTGTTATAATAACAGCTCTGTTAATAAACGTTAATGTTATAAAATTTATTTACGTACCTAGCTTCAGGTGCCGTGTTGTATCCCTTAGTAATCATATCCGGGAAAGATTCTCTTTGAAGAACCACTCCCCAGTTATCTCCAAACAACCACCATGGATTGGTCTGTTTTACACCTCTTTCCTTCCAATATCTTAGGGGCTTAACGCCATAGTAGTAAAACAGGCCTCCTATCACCACAGCCACTAATATTAATTGCAACATGTTTGTCGTGACTTATTCTAAAAAAATCGTAACAATTATTTATAGGTACCATAATATTTTGGTACCGTTCTACTACTAGCACTCTTTTAAATATTGCAATAGTTTTTAAAGGTATTTGTATTGTGTAAGGCTCAATATGGTGTAATCAATAAGTTATTGAGTTTTACGTTACAACGCCAAATTTTCATCTGCTAATAAATTATAATGTATTTAAATCCGTAAACTAATTTTCAAGACCAAATTCAGATTTTTGCTTTACTCTGTGCCTTCTAAGAATTGTAAGGCAAAACAGACGTTGATAAAGATGTTAATAGAGATCATGGGGAATCTAAAATTTGCATCCACGTCATGTTTCCTCAACTAAGCAAAAATCCTTAGCGAATTGATTTCGAATATCGTTCAGAGTAATCGGGAGTAAAAAGGAGAAGACAAGTTAGAGATTTAATTTCACGTATAGTGCGTCTATGTATGGTCCATTTCCATCATATTGATATTGATTAGCACATTATGTATGCAAATCCCTAAACTGTTGTAAATAGATCTTCTGAAACTTTTTATTTCAAATTCTTATCAACACCATTAGTAAATAAGATTTTGTTTAACACTATCCATAACGAAGATACTTCACCTTCACATCGTGACTAACAATGCTGATCCTGATGTCTTAAGTAGGAACCCAGTCTCGGATATGCTATCAATAAATATTTTTCATTACCTATTTCAGAGATATCACTCCGGGGTTAACAAGGATTCTAAAAGTTTTGAAAATAGCTTTTCTAATAATAATAATACCATTAAACTTAATGTGGCTTGTAGAATCAGCCCCTAACAATTAATAATCTTTATTCGAAGATAAAGATAAGACTCCCATAGATAGGCTTAGTAATATTGTCTACAACATTCCATGCCTCTCTTGCAACAATTCCTATCGGTCAAAACATCTCAATTATTGAAATCACGTATTACACTACACAAAGTGATTTTCGACTTACCCTGACCGCTGTGCATTAGCCAAACATGTCCATTCCACTGGTCATCACATGGACTATACGAACACTACAATTCTCCACCGTGAGAGCAATAAATCTAAAAGAGAGTTCATTGAAATGTCTTATATTTTCTTAACGATTTTTCCATCAATGTTAAGAGTGACATTAAGAATCTAAGCGATATATACCACTTCTTACTTAAATCAGATACCAAGAACAATACAACATCACAGATAACAACTTGACTGATATATCTATTAACAAACTAACCTACTTTAATAATAATTTTCATTAACAAAAAAAGATAACATTCCCTTGCTTTTCTTAGATACATCTCAATAAGATATTATTACAATAATACATGAACAATATACTAATTAAAAAAAAGAATTTCAATTAGAAATTCTAAACTAATATCTCCCAGACTGGGATCTAACTTCATCGGTTTTACCAATGAACCTTAACGACTTTGATATCAAAAGAACTACTTGTAATTGTTTCGGCGCTTGCGTTCTATGAAAACAGAAGCTCACATTCAAACTTTACAACAATTAAAAATTTAGTTATTGCCGACAATTCAAAGAATTACTTCCTTTAAATGTAGTTACATTGGGTTTTTCGATTGTCCTTGGGTAAACCTTTGCGTTTTAAGTTCAAAGCTACCATACATTTCCAACGTTAACAAATAAACTTTTTTGCACATAGTAACAAAAAAACACCACTATGTTGTTACTAGCTAAAGGTTTTTAACATCATAACTCGACATTTCTAAAATTTCACGGTAAGGTAAATGTTTTTTATTAGATAATATATGGTAGCTAATTATAATTTATTCTCTTTCAGCCCTGAAGAAGCCAAATTCTCTTTGGCGAAAACGTTAGGTGAAATAATTGATACACATTAGAGTTTTTTTGCAGATTTCCCCAATATTTAAGAGTTTACTATATATATATATATATAATATATTATATATTATATATATATATATATATATATATATATATATATACATATATATTTAAAAAAAAATATCTGGTTATATAATTCGATTAGGCTAATTCACATTTAATAATAAACAAACAAAAACATAATTTATGATCGTTTTTTACATAATTCCATTTAGATTACCAAGAAATCATTTTTTGCATTAATAATGATATACCAGCCTGTAGTGGAATTGTGATAAAATATCTAGTTAATATTTTTTTTTTTGTAATAGGAATAATTGTGTAAATAAAATATTGACGAGAGAAAAAAATCTCAAACCTGTTTTAAGAGGTATGTTTGTTGTTTGAAAACGTGTTTGAACTTTGGTGTATAGAGATTATTATACTGATTAAAAAATTAATAATAAAAATTATTACATGTATTTAATATATCGATGGCTTAATGCTAATACCCCGTATCTGCAAAATTTTGAAATTTCATTTTTTTGTCCAAAGATGTCCCCAGCAGTGTCTTCCATCTCTCTGCAAATTCCCAGTATCGTAAACGCATTAGAACGCGCCAAATTATTATTCTTGTAATAACCGATATCGTAGACACTACGCATCCACTGCTGATACCCTGTATCGTTCATTTCGTACATTGCTTTAATGGTCGAATTTGAAGCTGCATAAAGATGTCATCGTTATTACAGGAAATACGAGAAAAATCGGTAAGTAACTGATTTTTTATTAATAAATATTGTGTGAACTTATCATTTAAACTTTCAAAATGCTTCTATTTGATTAAATTAGTAAAAAAACATTGAATATTTACCAAAGCTAACGATACGGGGTATTGTAAATATGGAAAGAAAATAAATGTATACAAATAAACTCGAGATACGGGATATTGTATGTTCAGTATTCATGAATTACAATGATGAATTATTATTAATACTTTATGAAAAATTAAATGAATGGTTCTGGTTCTAAAAATAATTGTTGTCCTAAAAATATTATTTACCCTTTAACATGATAGTTCCTTGTTTTAGTTTCTCATATCAATATTAAACTACATTATCCCGTAATTCCCGTAGAGAAACCTTTTTTATTTTATTTTTCATTTTCATGTGTATTTGCTACAAGAAATAGCTGACCTAAATTTCTACAATTAAACAAAACAAAAATGACTTTCAGTGTTATGACAAATATTTCTTTTTTACAGACAAATAAGTTAAGTCGAACTATGAAAATGATTGCTTATTGCACTGAAAAATCAAATGTAGCTGCAGACAATCAGTCTTTAAGTAGTACTGAAGAACCGGATATGAGCCAAGTGATACAAATTCAGAATCAAGTATATCAGATGGCTGATGAAATAACAAATAATAATTCAGAGGACCTAGCTTCCTGTGCCACTTCTATTGACGACAAGAATGCTAAACATAATCAAGATCAAATAGACCAGACCCTCAATGATATAGAGAGCTATATTCCGGACGATTTGGCTTCCACTTATATTCAAAATGACGATCAGCTCCTAGTATTATGCAACGATGTGCTCGAGAACCTAGAACAATCTGTTCCTATTACTGATCTCCAGCCGGCTAAAGATGTTCTAATAGAGTTTGTTGACAATTATTCCGCTGAAGAAGAAAGTTCTGGGAGGAGAAGGAGAAAAGCACTTTCGTCAGAATGGCCGAGAAATAAAATTAAGAAATTAAGATTAACTGGTAAAGCGTATAAAGGTTATCAAAGGAATAGAAATGGCGTTGTTACACAAGGGGTACCCAGACCTGAAAGAAAAATAACCAACGCATGCAAATCTACTGCATGTTTAAAGTCAAAGAAACGCTTCTGCCAAACGTTTTCAGAAGAAGACAGATCTTCGATTTTTGAAAAATTCTGGGTGAATTTGGACTCATGGGAGGAGAAAAAGGTCTACGTTACCGGGAATGTGGAATATGTGGCAAAAATAAGACAGTCCACTGAAGGTCCTTCCCGTAGGAAGGGAACTTATTTTTACTACCTAAGATCAAAAGAGAATGACAGAAAAAGGGTATGCAAAAAAATGTTTTTAGGAACTTTAGGAATCAAGGAAGATATGGTTCACAATTGGGTGGCTAACACAGAACATGGACTGAGAATTGATAACCCAGAAAGAGTTACGTCTGCAAAATCAAGATCTGATCATGCCTCAAAAACTGATAAGAGAAAGTGGTTGAGAAATTGGCTAGAATCGTTGCCAAAACTGAGCTCGCATTACTGTAGAAAAGATACCCAAAAGCTATATCTTGAACAAATTTTTTCTACTAAAATGGATCTTTTCCGGACTTATGAAAATTATTGTAAAGATCACAATAAGCAGAAATATGTCTTAAGCTTTCCAATATTTGATGACATATTTAGGCAAATGAACCTATCTTTATACAAGCCAAAAAAAGACAGATGTGACGTATGCTGCTCTTTCGAAAACAATAGCATAAATGAAGCAGACTACAAGAAGCATTTGGAAAAAAAGGATAGGGCCAGAAAAGAAAAGGAAGAAGACAAGAAGAAAGCGTTGAAGAGAGAAAAGTACGCTCTGGTTATGGATGTTCAAGCTGTTAAAATATGCCCCGTTATAAACGCAAGTGCAATTTACTATAAAATGAAATTGAACTGTCATAATTTTACAGTATACAACTTAGCAACTCATCAAAGTACTTGCTACTGGTGGAACGAAACCGAATCTGACTTAACAGCATCAACTTTTGCATCATTTTTATTGCATTACATTGAAGAAAAGTGCACAGATCCAAAACTGCCAATTACCATTTATTCGGATGGATGCTGTTATCAGAACAGAAATGTGGTAATGGCCAATGCTTTGTTTCACTACAGCTTGAAAAATAATGTGCTCATAGATCAAAAGTTTCTAGAACGCGGCCATACGCAGATGGAATGCGATGCAATCCATGCTATGATCGAAAAAAAATTAAAAAATCGGCATATCCATCTGCCAAGTGACTATGTTAATATTTCACGAGAGGCCAGGCGTAATCCATTTCCAATAGATAATTATTACTTGACATATGAATTTTTTAAAGACTACTCTCAGCCATCTACATGGAGCTACAATTCTATTCGTCCAGGGAAAAAGCCAAGTGAGCCAACAGTTACCGATCTTAGACAATTACACTACAATCCGGAAAAGAAAAAGATATTTTATAAAATTAATTTTGATGATGATCTTCAAGCTTTACCCATAAGACAAATAAAATACCCTGAAATTTTCAACTACCCTCTATTACATAAGGAAAGATTAAAAATTTCATTCAAAAAGTGGACTCACTTACAAGAACTGACATCTCTTTTGCCTGCGGATTGCAGATATTTTTATGATAACTTACCTCATTTTTCAAAGTAACACTGTATTAAGAGTTATATTCTTCTTTAATGAATAAAAACTTACCTCATTTTTCAAAATAACATTGTATGAAGAGTTATACTTTTTTTCTTTAATGAATAAACATTTACGTTGATACAATATTGTAATTTATTTTTCCAAGCTATCAAAAATTTTAATCAATAATATCCCGTAACTTCATTTCAGTTTTTATATTTTTTTCAATTAATAACCCGTATCTGACATAAAAGTTGATCACAAATTAATTTAAACTAAAACCTATGTTTATTTCATTTATTAACTGTTTATAAAGAATAACCAACAATAAAATGTTGATTTCATGTAATGTTTTCAGTGTTTAAAGGTTTTTTTTGTTTCCTGTAAAATTTCACTTTTTGCATATACGGGGTATTAGCATTAAGCCATCGATTAATATATTAATAAATAAAAATTATTACATGTATAATATATATATATATATATATATATATATATATATAGTATATATAATATATATATAAGTATGAAAACCACTTACGCTGTGACGTTCTAATTGATTTAAATTTAAAACCTTTAAGTCCCTGTACTTTTAGTTTAACTTTATATAGATAATAATATTTTTTTAAGACAGTTTCTTATGGCATATATCAAATGAGTGCCTTAAATATTATTTTGTTACTTCTGTGTGCTGTTAATTTATCTTATCTTACCGAACTTTTTTTAAATAACATAAATTTTTATGAATCAGAGTCATTATTATCAGAGTTTTTATGAGATTATCTTTAATCTTCTGAATATATTACGGTATTATGGTTTAGTTAAACAAAACAGTAAAAACAGTTTATTTTATTTAAGTATGCTAGGTATAACAATGTAAATTTTGTTAAATGTAATTTTTATTAAGAACGAATGAAGAACTTTTTTTAAAGTTCGATTCGATCAAATATTGGTTAATAATGTTGAGAAGTTATAATTCAATTGATATTAACTCCGCCTGGAATGACTGTTGGATGGAATCGAGTAGTCTTAATAGTCTTTCTTGCCGGTTTCAAGCCCGGATAACAGGAGGAGGGTTAAGCGGAAAGGCCAACATCCATACCCTAATAAAAAACATCCGTTGTTATGTGGAGACTGCAAGTTTGCCTCGAAAACGAACAGGAAACATATAGAAAAAGACAAATCGCAATGGTACAAGGGACTTTTGAAAATTATGGAACATTGGAGTAGTTCTAAGCTAGTGGTACCGCCGGAACGGAAGCAACAATACATGAAAAAAACAGTTAGAAATCAGTAGGAATGAACATTACGGCAATACAAGAACCAAGGAGGCTAGGACCACGGGAATATACAAATAGACAAGGTGGTCCCATTTTCTGCAATGGAAACAAGACCCAGGGAAAACCCGAAATTGGGCACAGGTTTCGTTAGTACGCGAAGCAATACCTGAACATTATTTATACGTTTCACTGCCATTTAGTGAAAGACTTTGTATATTTATTAGACTGAATAGGGAATAATAATACAATATCTCAATTATATCAGCACATGCTCCGACAGAAGATAAAGTGTGAGACTTCAACGCCACATAAAAATTGGCACAGAAGCTAACCTAAGACCGGGAAAAAACAATAGGAAAAACACAGCCTCCCCGATATTGTCAAACGAACAATGGACAAAGGCGCTTCGGCAAAGGACATCGGCTCTAACAAATATTGTTGTAATATCTACTACAATTTTTTAATTTTAAAAAATAATAATTTAAATTTTAAAAATACTAAAAACATAGTATAATTTATTGAAAGCTTTTTTGTCCAGTTTACAGTACTGCCTACTATTCCACTTTTTTAAAACCGTTGTGTTTAAAGAAATTCGTTCTAGCATTGAACTTAACTAAGTACCATAAATTATCGGATAATCCTGTAGAACATTATAAATTTATATAATACATCGTTGCAAAGACGATTAGAGGACCTTTCAAATGGTGGTGTTCCATGACCTTTGTTTTGCATTTAAAAAAATAATTGATTAATGAAGTCATTATAACATTAATTGACCGTAATGTCCAAAACACATATAAAATAATTTAATGAAATGTTTAATGTAACTTAAATTATAAAAATTTAAATTTGACGTGTTTTGAGATTATTTTTTTTAAAACTCGTCTGTTGCCTGAAATAAATGATATTTATTCTATATACTTTTGCATCATAGTGTAGATTCTACCTAATACGTTAAATTCTTATAGACTTTCAGAAGTTTCAAAATGGTTCTTATAGAATAGTAGACGTTCAAAGATATTTTCTAAAAGTTGATAATAAACGATGAAGAAAATACTATTAAAAACTTTTTAACGAAATATTCGATTCTAAAAACAGTCGTATTACAGCCAATTGGCTTATTGGTACATCGTGGTGTTTGGCCATTGGTGTTTCCATTATATATGTAATATTATATATATATATATATATTATATGTAAATATACTATGATATATAATTATATATGTAAATATATATATATAATATATATGATATATAATATATATATATATATATATATATTGTTATGTTTCTTCTTTCCCAACCAAGAAAAATAAAATAAAAAGATCCATCGGGAAATAAAATTTTAAGATATCAGTATAAACAAATTGTATATAGTAATTTAAGATAAGATTTAGTGTAGATAAGAATAGAAATTTGTTTGGCAAACGACCTTTTTCCGTTTCCAACAAAATTATCAAAAAACCTTTGTTTAGAATTAGAAGACATTTTACCTGTAAGTTAATCTTTTCATTGTTTGTATAATCGAGTATTAAATGACCATATTCTAATCTTTTGAAATATGTATAAATTGTGTATTGACAAAACCAATTTTAAAGTAAGCTATTTAGTTTTTCTCTGAAACCGAAATTAGGCTTTTCCAAAATCATGGTAAACACAATTTGAGCTTTTGATTGGACGGTCGTTTTTGAATGGGAATTTGTGAGCCGATCAGGAGAACCGGAGAAGTTAGTTATAATTTGGTCATCGAAGGAAACAGTCGTTTGTCTCAAGACAGGGTGTGGTTCGTGAGTTGGATACCGGCATTGTGAAAAGAATTGAATAGTTTTGCAGAAGGAGATAGCAAGTAGATTAAAAGAGGTCCTTGTATCTACCGTGGGCATTTTGTGAAGATTTGTGAAAGTAGTTTTATGGCATCAAGTTGACAAAAGGAGGTCCTTGTGTCATTAATAAGTAGTTGAGTTTTTGGAGAAGTGAATCAGGTGTTTTTGGTTAGTGCAGCAGGTTTGCAGAGACGTTAGGAAGGAGCCTAGGTGCCAAAAAGGAGAGATCACATCGTTGAGGAGACTGGACTTTTCTGGGTATGTTCCAACATACAACTCAATAAGAAAATAAGCTGTAAGTGTTTTGTACAATTGAATTTTATATCTGTGAAGGATCTGTTTGACATCATGGTCATTAGCATTCAAATTTAAGAACTGAGGTTTTGTTAGGCTAATCAAAAGTTTAAAGTTTTGTTGTTTCTTGTTTCAAGTAAAGAAAAATTTAAGTAAAATTGGTTTTCACTTAATATAAATGTATGTAGATTTAAAATCTTATTATTATAAAAATTTGATTTATTTTCTTGTATGCTGATTGATAAGATAACGGCAGAATTTGATAATTGTTTTATTCGTTCATATAAAATAAAGAAACGTAATTTTTTTGTAATATAATATTTTTTTTATTATTATCCTTCTTCTCTATCCCGATAAAGGACAACTAGAAAATCTTTGAATCCATCGAACACAGGTAATGGTAATATAAGGAGTTTATTTTACATTTGTTAACAATTAAGTATCAGTATTTTGTCACAAATTAACTAAAATATTTTAAGACATTGTAAATATTCTTAGAATTGCCTAATATGTTAATATTCTTGTGAAATAACTTACTGTTTTCTGTGCAGTTAGCACACGAACTTTGATAATTCAAAAATATTTTTATTCTTTTTCTGACTGTAAAACTGATAATTTCACATTTTAACCACAAATATGCTTACCTTTAGGTACTTATAATAACTTCACACAGAATAGATAACAAATTACACCGATACTTAAATTATATGGTAAAATAATGAACCTCTCAGGTTGTTTTCTCGTCCTGCACGTTACGGACTGTCAGAAACTAGAGACAGAACTAACTACATTACGCATTCGTTTATATAACAACGCAATAATTATCTGATATTATATTAAAAAATAACTAGGTATCTACAATGTATTTACTACTATATATGCGTACTAGTCAAGTCTAAATAGATTTGAAACGATAAATGAAGATTATATATTATTGATAATACTAAAAAAATACCTACCTATAATAATTTTGCATTTCTTGCGCAATAAATCGTAATTTGATGTATGCCTTTAACCCGTCGCCAGTATGGTCGAAAATTACAACATGTATGGTATGGTGGGGTATGAGATACCCCGTTTGAATATTTATTATATTCTTTTATATACTACAAAATTACCTGAATCAATGTATTATTTATATTATTAAAACAAAGTTGAGCATGAAAGGAGATTTAGTATTACAAAACATATCAGAATATGATAAAAATTTACCGATAATACTAGAGTAATCTTAACTTGGACACTAAACGTATATAAAAGCTGCTTGTAACATAAAAACTCTAATCTTATCTAAATCTAATCTGCGTCACTTATTTTACATTTGATACATATTTGCTCTGAATGTTCCATGCAAACCCACTGCTCACAAGCAGAACAAGTTAGATGAGATTTTCTATCTTTTGACCGTGGACAGATACAACATCTTCCCATTCCTTTTCTTTTTTTGGACGTTGATGGCTGAGGTTCATCTTCGTTCTTGCGCTTCTTTGATGATGTTATTATTTTCTTTCTCAACACTCTGGGTAATTTTGAATTTTCTTTCCTCTCATGAAGGTGGTCTGTAATCAAAGATAGTCCCAACTCTTTCAAGAAAAAACGTCGCTTCATCCGTTTATCCACAGGATTGTTTGCATTAAAAATTACCATAGCATTAATTCCAGCGGTATTCAGCAATGAATAAAACATGGCTAGCGGCCATCTCCTAGTATTTCTACTCACACTATAGGTACCACTAAGCTCGTCCACCACGTCTACTCCTCCTTTAGTGAAGTTGTAAAAACTAATCATCTCTGGTTTTTCAGCTTCGCCAGTGGCTGGATCTATTTTGTCATCATGATGGAGGGAAGAAAGAAGTAAAACATTCTTTCCTCTCCGAGGGATGTATGACAGCAATGTTACATCATGCGTAAAACCGAAGAGTGAACTCCGTTCAGGTCTCTTCTTTGTCTGAACAAAGGCAGGAGGAAGCTCCCTTTTATTTTTACGTAAGGTGCAGACAGCTGTCAATCGATGCTCTTTTAGTAATGTGTATAGCAGAGGACAACTGGCAAACCAATTGTCAAAAGTAACGTTTCTGGCAGTGCCACTTATGGGTGCTATTAATCTAACAACAATGTCTTCTGGTTTGTTACTTATTTGAAACGGACCTTCGGGTTGTTTTCCGAGGTACGCCTCCATATTAAACAGGTAAAATGTTCTCGCATCTACAACGGCAAAAATTTTCAAGCCGTATTTTGCCGGTTTATTTGGCATGTATTGCTTGAACGGGCATCGCCCGCGAAAGGACTCCAGTTTTTCGTCTATAGTGACGTATTCTCCAGGAATGTAGTAAGCTTTGCAATTTTCGGTAAAAAGATCAAACATTACTCGAAAAGGGGCAAATTTATCTAACTGGCGTCTTTCATTTCTGGACTCTTTATTATCAAATCGCATGGAAGATATAATGAACATAAAACGTTTCAGTGACATGGTTGTTCTAAAAATATCTACGCCTAAGCCATCAGTACTCCATAAATCTTCTAAATTCATCCTATTGGCACGAAATACACCAGCCAAATACAGGAGTCCAAGCACCGCCTTCATTTCTTGTATTGTTGTTGGTTTTACGAGGTATTGCATATTCTTGTTATAAGCTGTTGCTTTCTGACCCATATTCAGATTCGTATACTTTACAATATCTGCCAACATCATATCGTTCAAAAATAAATTAAAACACTCAAGAGGAGTTTTCGCATTTCGAGCAACGCCCTTTGGTCCCGGAAGATGGCTTACGATATTCTCGCGTCGTGTGCGTACTTTGAGGTTACCACAAGATTTTGACCACTTAGTTTTTCCATCACGTCCTATAAAATATTCTCTTGTATTTGAGGATTCATCGTCTATTGCTGAGTTGGTGGATATGTTTTCTGTCATTGCTTCAGGCACTTCTGGATCCACAATTTCAGAATCTGATTCTGACATTGAATTTTCGCTGATATGATCGGGAAGTTCTCCCTCAGATTCTGAACCAATAGCGTGTTCATCTTGCGATTCTTCCCACAATTGCAGGAGCCTTCTTTGTTCTTGTTCATAAGACATTCTGTAATAAAATATCACTAAAACCCTGCAAATATACAATAAATTTCAATACATTACCTTAAAAAATATATAACACTACCGGTATGGTGGGGTATACAACACCCCAACGCTGTTTACACGAAAATATTTTACTACTGCTTCACTCGACGGTCGCGAACAAACTGCTGAAGACAGTATATAACCTAACTCGAAGGTAGGCGGGGTTTAACTGTTTGATGTTTGAAGTTGCGCAAACGCGGGCGTTTTAAATTCTCGTGGGGTATGTGATACCCCACAATACCGTCGCCGGGTTAAGATGCGAACTGAATTATTATCATATATTTCAGAATGGTACGAGATCTACATTTATTTTCTATTTAAAGTAGTTGTCGTTGTTGATAAATGAAATAAGCTTAGAGACAGATCAAAACTACTAATGAGTAGCGTATATAACCGAAGTATACATCGGTTGTGGAGAATATACCAAATGGCGTAAATAAGTAATGGGATATTGCTTCTACTCGTTACATTCGTCCGATATTTCCTCACTTCCATAAATTAATTTGGCATATATATATATATATAAATATATATATATATATATTATATATATATATAATTATATAAATATATAGTATATATATAATATATAATATAAATAAGTGTGTATAACGACGCTAAGAATACAATTCTTTGGAGGGTAACTTTCGGGAAAGCGTCAAAACAAGGATCAGCTAGAGATGGTATAAGCCAGTTTGGTGTAGAACTTTATTCTAAATGTGAAATTTTCGGTGATATGTTGTCACCTTCATCAGCACCTAAATGGAAAACCTATTTTAGTACAAGTGGTGGAAATCAACATTTAAAAACCTACATTGAAAATGTTCAGTTGGTCCTAGTGGTGAAGAACACTGTCACAAACATGTTAAAAATATTAAAAAATACATTTAAAACTTTGAATAAAAACATTACAACACAACAGGGTATTTTTTCAAATACAAACACAACAAAAAAATCTAAAATTTAAAACCTACAAAAACTGCAACTTCATGTTAAAGGTAGAAAAGAAGAATTATTCTTCTTTTTTGATGACATATTTCTGATTTCTGTCAATATCCGGGTGTCATATGTAACGAGGTTATAATTTTCACGTTTGCACCTCATGGATATGGAAAGAAAGAACCCAAGGAAACATAATCAGCAGGGAAATGAAGTCTTTTCTCAAGTACAGGTAGGTAATCTATGCATGTTATGATAAGTTCCCTACATTCTCCAGTTTGTTACATCTTGTCAAGTCCTGTTGAAGTAGAAAGGAATAAATACAACTTAAGTTTTCAACATCTTTCTTACAGTTCATAGAAGAGCTGCAGTTATGGATGTAGCACATTTCTATGAAGTTTCTCTTAAATTGGTTGTCAACCCTCTTTAGTACTTGCACATTTTCATAGTTAGCAATGTGTCCAGTATTCTTAATATGTTGGCTAAAGGCTGTGCAGGTGGGCTTCCTCACTACATCACTCTTGTGCAAAGCTATTCTTTTTGAGAGTTTCTGGCTGGTTTGACCGACATACACTTCTGAACAAGAACCACATGGAATAGAATACACTACATTGAAGTTATCCAGTTTTTTAACTCTTTCTGTCAGGTGAGTAAAGTATGTCCCTAATCTTTTGTACACTGAATTTGCTATCACTATGTTGAACTGTCTGAAAAGGTTTGTGATCTGTGGTGATAAACCTCTGATGTAAGGCAATCTCCCATAGAAAACTTCTACTGTTTCTCCTTCTAATATTTGTCTTTGGTGTGTTCTAACTGTTGGCATATCTTGGAATATCAGTTTATTAAGAAGCATCTTAGGGTAGTGATTTTTTCTAAGAATCTCATACAATAACTTGATGTTCTTATTGTAGTTAGAAGGGCGACAAATTCTTTTTATTCTGTTTTTCAGACCTTTGATGATGTTAATCTCCTGCTCGTCTTGATGATACGAGTGAAAAAGCACATATCTACCTGAGAATGTTTTCTTTCTGTACCAATCCAACCTTACTGTGTTGTCCTCATGTCTGGGGAACACTATTATTTTCTTCTGTTTCAACCTCACTCTAACACTCACCTACAGTTCACATGTTGTCAACACCAAACTGGCTATATACCTATCTCTATGCTGATTCCTTGTTTTGACGCATTCCTGCCACGAAAGTTACCCTCCAAAGAATTATAGTTATATATATATATAGATATATATATATATATATATATATATATATAAATATATATATATATATATATATATATGTATGTCTGTATAAATTAAAATCAATAATTCACTTAAAAAGGGAAAAAGAAAGACCAGTTAAGATTTGATTTCACGTATAGTGCGTCTACGTATCCGCTTATACGTATTTCGCGCCTAAAAGGGCCTCTTTAGAACGGCAATTCATAGTCGCTCTGAACGTGAAAATAAATCTCTTTCTGTCCTAAGAAGCAACTTTAACAATGCTTCGAATGGACGCAAATAGCGACAATCTGATATTAAATCCGTAAACTAATTTTCGAAACCAAATTCAGATATTTTGCTTTAAATCCGTGCCTTCTAAGAATTGCAAGGCAAAAACAGACGTTGATAAAGATGTTATTAGAGACATGGGAAATCTAAAATTTGCATTTCACGACATATCTCCTTAACTAAGCAAAAATCCTTAGCGAATTGGTTTCTTGTACTGTTACAGAGTAATCGTAAAAAAAATGAAAAGACTGAGTAAGAATTATGGGAATTATATCGCTTTCCACATTACATTCTCCATACGCATTTATTCTATTGCCATACTTTCACAATGAAGTCATACAATTTTTGGTGTAAAAGGTTTCGTACTTTTTTTTAACAACTCTCCATTATTATGCCATCATTTCCTGGTGCTTTATAGTCTTTTATAGACCGATCGCATTCGTTACTTCCTCAAGTGGTTGGTGCAGTATTTCGATAGCTGCAGAATGAAACAGAATATCTGCTCCCCGTCTCACTTTCAATATTAAGTAAACTCCGAAAGTATTTCTTCCATCGTTCGAACGATTTTTGTTTCTATTATAATAAGTTCACCTGCTTTATTTTTTATAGGCTGTGTTACTCCAACACTTGCACCTTTTCTGACTGACTTCACTTTATCTCAATCTGTGGGGGTCTTGTAGCATTTTTTTATTGGGTTTTATTTCCATGAATTTCCTCGCATGCTATGTCAAAAAACCATTTTCGTTTTGGGCGAGTTCCTTTTATCAACGTTCCTTTTTTTAGCTCTCCTTTTGGCTGCTTTGTTCATCACTGATGCCACTTGCTGCCATGCTTGTTCTAACTCTACATTATGCTCTTCCTCTCCCAGCAATTGGAATGTGTTGCTGATTGCCACTTGACAATTCAGGTTCTTTATTTGGTGTTGTTTAGGGCTTCAAGTTCCCATATTTCTCTTTTTTTCTTTTTGTTACAGTTTTTATATTGATAATCGCGTTCTTAACTTAGATTTTAACAAAAAGTGATCGCTTGTCGCTATCAGCTTCTCTTATAACTTTGCGAATTAATAATGCTACTAAAGTGTCTTGCGTCAATGAGGACATAATATATTTGATTTCGTGTTCTTCCATCATTTGAAACCCATGTGACCTTGTAAATGTCCTTTCTTTCAAATTTGGTGGATTTAACGATTATGTTATCAGATATTACGAATTGTGTTAGCCGGTGTCCATCTATCCTTTGTTGTATAGTGCAAGCTATGCTTACCAATTACTTATCTTAAATAATCTTCCTTACCTAGTTTAGGCGTTGCAATTCCTCATCACTATTTTGAACGTCGTGTTTTGGAGCAGCTTTATACTGCTGGTCTAATGATTAATAAAATTCATCCTCCCTATCTTCTTTGGCATCTTCTGTTGGGGCATATATTAAGAATATTGTAGGATTGAACCACATACCCTTGAATCTAATGGTTCGTTTATTGGCTTGAAATCTATCACTGCTGATTTTAGTTTTTTTGCAATGACAAAGCCACATCCGTATTCATGTCTATCTCACTACCCGACCAGAAGACTATAGTATCTTTCTTTTCCAGAATTCCCGTTGCTATTCATCTTATATTCTGTATTGCTGTTATATCTATGTTATATTTTTGTAGATGTCTAATGGCTCTCGTCGCTATCACAGATCTGCGCCAACACATTCCACGTTCCTATGCAAATGCCTGTATTTCACTACAAGTGTTGTTTATATTTCCTATCCGTCCTATTCCGAGGCAATAGTTTCTCTTTCATGTAATTTTTACATGTACGGAACGCCAGCCCATAGTACAACCCCCTTTTCGGAGGACCATTTCACCCGCTCTAGTCAGTTCCCGACCCAACTTTCCACCCCGGTTGGATACCGGATCTCCAATTGGGTTGTTTCGGTTTAACACTATCATATGCACATCTAAAATCGACAAACAGGTGATGAGTATAAATGCAATACTCATATATTTTTTTAAGAGCTTGCCTTAAAAGGAATATTTGGATCGTCGTTGATTTTTCTTTACGGAACCTACACGATATTTACCTATTATGTCTTCACAATGTACCGATAGTCGGTTGTAAAGAATATATGCCAATATTTTGTATGTTACGTTTAGGAGGGTTATTCCTCTGTAGTCGTCACATATTGTTTAATCGCCTTTTTTCTGGATAGGTACAATTATACCTACAATACAGTCTTCTGGCAACTTTATTAGCTTCCAGATCAGTTCTACTAGTCTACATAAACAGTATGTCAGGTTTTTTTGCCATGCTGTAAAAGTTCTGAAGCAATGCCATCTGCCCCAGGAGCTTTATTTTCTTTCAATTTCTGTATAGCTGGATGACTTCTACCTCTGTTGGGATGTGATCTTTCTCTTTTTCATCGTCAATGTCCTCGAGTTGGATTTCTAATTCATGGAGCCCTGTCTCACGTCTTATATTTAGCCTTTCCTCGAAGTTTTCTGCCCATCTTTCTAGTATCTGGTCCTGTTCACAATGATCTCCCCTGTTTTATTTCTAACGATTAATAATCTAGGTTTGAATTCTTTCCTGTTCTAGTTAATCCTCTTGTAGAACGTTTGCGTTTCTCCTTGTGCCTTATAGTTTTCTAGTTCTTTGAGTTGGCTCTCTATATGCTTTCTCTTCTTTTTTAAGTATTCGTTTTTCTTCTCTTCTTAGCTACCTATACTCTTCCTCTGTTTGTCTCGTTCTTCGCCCTTGGAGTATATTCTTGATTTTTTCTTTGCGTTGCTTGTACGCATCCCTCATCCTACCAGTCTGACCTTAATTTTTTATGTTTTTGCTTTCGATAACTTTAATTGCCACTTCTTCCAATATAGCTCTACACTGCGTCCAATAGTTGTTAATATCTTTAACTATAACATCCGTACAGCCTTCCAGCTTGCTTTCGAGACTTGCCTCGAATATTTAACCCTTAGCTATCTCAGGGTTCTTCGACGCTTCTTCTTTAAACCTTTCCTTTTTAACTCCTTTTTCTTTCTTTTCATTGGAGATTCTAGTACGTTCGTCAATCACGTCGCTGAACTGTCTTGCATCACCCACAACATGGTCGATTTAGTTTACTGTATTCCCATCTGGGACTGAACAAAACCATCCCAACAAAACCAGAAACATTCCAACTGAATAAAATCCTAAGAAAACAGATAAAGGAAGAATTAAAGAAATACCAAAAAGACCGCATTAAGAAAATCATAGAAAAAAACAAAAGTTTAAAAACAATGAAGACAAATATAGGAAACAGAAAAATAATCATGCTTAAAGCTGAGAACAATGAAGAAAGAGATCTAGAAGAAATAGTAAAAATCACAGAAAGATCCTTTACAGTTCTAAAAATGACCCACCACTATAATCTAAACAGAATCTCTCGAGGAAAATACAAAATGTTGGCTCAGAGGTATTACCAGAAATAACTGAAGATGAAATCGAAAAATCCATAAACGACATGAAAAGAAATAAAGCGGCCGGTGAGGACAAAATACTATCGGAACTGCTAAAAGAAGGAGGAGACACGATAAAAAAAATGCTAAAAATACTGTTCAACAAATGTCTGTTTGATGGTAAAATACCTAAGCAATGGAGAAATGCCAACACAATCTTAATACATACGAAAGGAGACCGAACAGACCTAAACAACTACCGTCCTATTTCCCTTTTGTCACAACTATATAAAACCTTCACAAGAATAATAAACAACCGACTAACCTATAAACTTGATAACTACCAACCAGTGGAACAGGCCGGATTCAGGAAAGGATACAGCAAAATTGACCATTTACATGCGCTTAAAATCTTAATTGAGAAAACCAATTAATACAACCCCTTTCGCTGTACTTAGCATTCGTAGATTATAAAAAGGCTTTCGACAGCATTGAACACTGGGCGGTTGAAGAAGCTCTGGTCAATAGTAGAATAGATTCAAGATACCGACAATTGATACATGATATTTACCAAAACGCAACCATGACCGTAATACTGGACGACAAATTAATAACGGATAATATAAAAGTTAAACGAGGAGTCCGACAAGGCGATATAATTTCACTTAAACTGTTTACCTTGACCCTCGAAGACATAATAAAATCAACAGATTGGGAAAACAGAGGAATATGTATTAACGGAAAATACCTAAATCACCTTAGATATGCGGATGATATACTCCTGATCTCCTCGAAACGACAAGAACTGGAATTAATGCTGAATGAACTTCATGAAAAATCACTGCAAAAAGGCCTAAAAATTAACTTCAACAAAACAAAAGTAATGATAAACACGGAAGACCAAGAGGCAATAAAAATAAAAACAGAAAAAATAGAACAGGTAAATGAGTATATCTATCTAGGACAAGCAATCAGAGCTAACAGAGAAAATCAAACAGCCGAAATATCGAGACAAGTAAGAATGGGATGGGCAGCGTTCGGCAGACTTTCTTACGTTGTAAAAAATCAAACAATCCCTCTATACTTACGAAGCAAGGTATATAACTCCTGTATAATACCGGTGCTCACCTACGGAGCACAGACATGGACATTTACACAGATCAATTTGGATAGGATAAGGAAGGCACAAAGAGCGATGGAGAGACAAACGTTGGGTGTATCACTTAGAGATAGAAAACGTAACCAGTGGATCAGAACCAGAAAAAAGACAGTAGACGCGATAGAACAAGCAGCAAAACTGAAATGGAAATGGGCTGGGCACAATGAACGTCTCCAACATGGACGATGGAATAATGCCATCGGAAAGTGACGTCCATAATGCAAAGAGATCAAGAGGCAGACCACAGATAAGGTGGAAAGATGACATCAGGAAACAAGGAGGTCCCACATGGCAGAGAACAGCTCAAGATAGGGAAAGATGGAGAGAACTGGGGAAGACCTATATCCAACAATGGAAGGATAGAGAATAGGTTCAAAAAAAAATTCCCATCTGGACTTCTCCATGTTTCCTTATGTATATATTCGTGCCTGAAGCATGTGCTGGCAATCACCATGTCCATTGAGGAGGTTAAGTGTATTAGTCGAGTTCCGTTGTTGTTTGACTCTTTATGTAAACTGTGAATATCAATGGTTGGCATGTAGTCCCTCTCCTTACCTATCTTTGCATTAAAATCTCATATTAAGACCTTTACGTAATTTCTAGGTCAATGTTTTATGATATTTTCCAGTTGTTCATAAAATTATTTTTTCTCTTCATCCGGCTTCTCCTCAATTGGTACATGGGCATTTATTATTGAATATTTAAAGAATGTACCTCTGATTTTTAGTGTGCATATTCTTTCGTTGAGAGGTTGGAAGTCTATTATAAGTTACTTTACTCTTTCATTGAGTATGAATTCCGTTCCTAATTTGTGTTCCGTTGGATGGCAGCTAGAATATATCTTAGAATTCTTTTCTCTATGTTATTTCCCAACCATCTCATTTCCTGTAGTGCAATTATATCGCTATAATATATCTATATCTATACCTATTCTATAATCTATTCAATACCATATATAGAACAGGTATAATACCTAAAGAATGGCTCCAATCAACATTCATACTGCTTCCCAAAAAAGCCAATGCAAAGGAGTGCAATGAACATCGCACCATAGCCTTAATGAGTCATGTCTTGAAATTGTTTTTAAAAGTAATTCACAATAGAATACATAAGAAATTAGATGAAGGCATAAGTAATACACAAATGGGATTTAGGAAAGGACTGGGAACACGAGATGCACTGTTTGCAGTAAGTGTTCTTTCGCAGAGATGCTTAGATATTAATCAGGAAGTATATGCCTGTTTTATTGATTTTGAGAAGGCATTTGACAGAGTGCAGCATAATCGACTTAAAGAAATTTTAATAAATAAAAACATAGACAGTAGAGACATTAGAATCATGTGTAACCTCTATTGGAATCAAACAGCAAAAGTGAAAGTTAAAAACGAACTGACCAAGGATATCCAAATTCGCCGTGGGGTCCGCCAAGGGTGTATTTTATCGCCCTTGTTACTCAATTTATAAAGTGAAGCCATCTCAGAATTAGCGCTTTCCGAGATCAGTGAGGACCTTATAATAAACGGTGAGCCACTTAATAACATAAGATATGCTGACGACACCGTCCTTCTGGCAGGAACACTAAAAGAACTGCAACACCTTGCTGAACAACTAAATATATATTGCAACGATTATGGACTAAAAATCAATTTGAAGAAAACCAAGTTCATGGTATTTACAAAAGCACAAAACATCAAAGTTAAGCTAGTACTAGATAATACAGAAATTGAACAAATATCTTCGTACAAATACCTTGGAGCATGGATCACACAAGATACTGATCAGACAAAAGAAATAAGATGCCGCATTGAAATTGCGCGGTCAACTTTTAATAGAATAAGAAAACTTTTTGTAATCGCGATATCAATATATCGCTCCAGATAAGAATGCTTCGATGTTATATTTTCTCTACCCTTTTGTATGGAGTTGAAGCTTGGACACTTAAAAAATCCAACATTAAAAACCTCGAAGCATTCGAAATGTGGTGTTACCGACGTATTTTGAAAATATCATGGATGGATCGCAAAACAAACGAACAAGTTCTCGAACAACTAGGAAAACAATGCGAAGTTTTAAATTCCATAAAAATCAGGAAATTGGAATACTTGGGGTACATCATGAGAGGTAAAAAGTACGAACTACTAAGGAATATAATGCAGGGTAAAATCAAAGGTAGAAGAAGCGTAGGAAGACGTAAAATCTCGTGGCTACGCAATCTCCGTGAATGGTTTGGATGCAGTTCAATTGAACTATTCAGGCGAGTAACCAATAAAATTATAATTGTCATAATGATTTCCAATCTCCGATAGGAGTGGAACTTGAAGAAGAAGAAGAAGAATTATATCGCTCTTATATACTTCTACACTATTAATGAGAGATTGCACGGCATCTGACCTGTATAGAGATCTTACATTCCACGAGATTAATCCTAAATCATTGTCATTTTTCGCGCCGAGCTGTCATCTAGATTTCAATCCGGAAACTTGACCTTGAATGCTGTTTTTTAAGGTGTCGCAGGGTTAACCCTACGCCCAACCCCCAACCTGGAGAACCAGTTCACCCGCTCTCGTCAGTTTCCGACCCAACTTTCCACCCGTTTACCGGATACCGGATCTTCAGTTGGGTTGCTTGGTTTAACAGGGGGCACCAGTGTGAAGGTGATAGTCAGATTTAAGTAGAAGAGGCTAAGTGGAGTAAACTGGAAGCAATTCCATGTTTTCCCATTCTACTCCTTTACCCCCCGCTTACTGTGACTAACTAAATATAAATTTTAATATAAAGAAAATGAAGATGAAAATAAAATTAAAATAAGCGACAAAATTTTGGTCGTTTAAGTAATACATAATAACATACTATATTATACAATTGTGTAGAACACAATTTTCAGCAAGAAACTAACCAGAACATAAATATTAAAAAAAACATACCGTTAATATACCACAAATAAAGTATGTCTTAATGTATTACAAATGATTTTTTATATTGTATAGCCCTTATCAGCATGATCAATATTATTATCATCAATATCACTCAAACAATAGCAATACTAGGGCCCCGATGTTTTAGCCTTAGATGTTTTATTAACCACTCCTATCCATTTCTAATCGTTAGAAATTTGCTTTCATAGCCTATCTAATTTTTAATAGATGTTTGATTATTATTTATAATTATTTTCTATGATTTTTATTAATATATCAACAATATAATTTGTTTTATACAAATTCAATCAGCTATAAGTCATTACCAAATATAAATGATTTTTGGGGCAGAAGTTTACAGTTTGATAAATTTTTACATTATTTATTTAGTAGTGCAAAACCATTAAAGAACGAGAATCGTTATTTTAATAAAAAGTTCGTCGTAAGAACAACAAACAAATCATTAAAATAATTGTGTAGTGTGTAGTCTCCTTGACCATTTAGATTGACTTCAAGTTAACCTTGCATCAATCAGAGAATATGTCGTTTTTGAATAGGTATATTAGCTTAATATTGCCTAAACTAAACACATAAGATGTGTTTCTGTGAAATAGAAAGAAGGCATCTTACCGTGTCCCTGGTATCTGGGAATACGTTTAAATAATCACTTATTTTTTGTGCAGGATAATTACTATATGGGAAATTTTCTATAATCAATATGTTATAGAAATATTTAATAGCTCAATAAACGACTTGTATTTTCTGGTGCAAATTGCAACGTTAGAATACAATTATTGCTATTACTCTTTAAAATATTATCTCTCCAGTCTGAGTCATATTATCTAATGATTTGTTGTAGAAATGTGGAATGGAAACATACCCATCTCCGTCTTAGGTACAATAGTGACGCAATATCTCACACTGGCAAAGTCACACTAGAGGGATGGTTTTTATTAGAATAATTGTTTACGTAGATGCAAGGGCAGTGGAACTTTAACAGATAGTAATTTAAAAAAATAAAACCGGAAGAAGGAGAAAAGCTCGTACCTCAGGAAAAATTAGAGGCAATTACAAAAGTTTCAGAGTACTAACTTGGCTAACGTTGCAAAATTATGGTAACGGAATTATCATGAGACAGCAAAATGTCTATAATCTTTTCCTTGATTGTTACTATATTGCTCCAAGAAATTAACGCACCATCTACAAAAACAAAAAAAGCGATTGATTGCTGTTTTAAATTTAATTGTTTTCATTATTGTATTAAATGTAGGTGACAGTGCCCTACAGTGGCCACCTTTTTACTTTGTTGGACATAACCTTTTACTCATTAGCAATTTTGAAAAAATAATTAAACCTAGCAAAACATTCATTATTTGTTTACAAATTGCCATAGCTAACTTTGCAAAAAATAAAAAAAAAACAACCTATTTCAAAGCAACTTACTCTTTTTCAAATATGTGGCCACTGTAGGAAAATAGCGCCTACAGTGGCCACCAATAGGTCTAACAGTGGCCACTATTTTTAAAAAGAAAATAATGAAACTAAATCTGCTGCTTTCAACTTTTATTGCGAACTTAGAGAACAAAATAGCGAAAAATAAGTCTTAAATGCCAACATATTTGGGAAAATAAAAAATATTCATGCATAACAAGTCTTGAGGAACAAACTTTCAAGAAAACATAAAAGTGATATTTTAAAGAAGATAAATAATGAAAACGTATACAAATAAAATCTTCAGTCTTCAGTTTGGTCGATTAGTTGATGTTATAAGGGTCCAAATCAATATCGAAAAAAAAGCATCTAGCTGTTCTTAATGTCCCCCCAGTATTTTTTGGTTCAGGTAGATGCAGAACAATGTCTGCCCTTTGTATCACAGAAACATCATCAACATTTGGAAAAACGAATTTTCTTTTCCCTGTATTTTCTTAAAAACGACACCATATATTCTTCATCAGGTAGCACCTCTTTGATTTGTCCAACAAAATATTTTATCGTTTTTGTGGTAGCAAACCTCACAAGAACGAAACTGCTCACTTCCAAAGGTCTATCGCCATCCTCTTCTTCATCGAAATTCTCAGTAAGTGTGGACGAAGCAAACAAAATTTCCTGCTCACTCTGATCTTCATTTTCTGATGAGCTAGGGGAAGCAATTTTTACTAATGGAAGCTTTTTCGTAACCTTGGACTTCAGCTTTTCATCAAGTTCATCTTTAAGCTTCTGAATATTGGGGGTAGGTACTTGTTAAAATTTCGGTTGCCCTCTTCTTCCGTCCACGCTTAGATTGGACTTGTCTTTCTGCTTTCGGGAAAGGTCTCACCAATTCGGGTGAAAAGTATAGAGCACCCTCTTCATCACCTTCGGTTGAGATCTCATCACTTTGAACAATCATTGGAAGTGTTTCGTTGGTTGATTGTGAAGTAGATGGCTGAGGTTCAAATGGTATATTGATGGGTGCTGGCTGGGGCTTAAGTGGTATGTCGGTCACTGATGCTGGCAAAAATTCACGTTCCTTGAAACAATTTTTATTAAGCGGATAAATACCAGTACTTTTAAAGGCGGAAACTATATATTGTGTGCAAAAGGCCTGGCCATAACTTTGGCCCAAAATCTCGGCAATGTTATCGATATCAATTCGTTTTCCCGGATGATTGGCAATCCAAACTCCACACTCCTTATTATAGTATTTTTTAAGTGGGCCGAAAACAGAAACATCCAATGGCGGGAGCTTATGGCTTATGTGGGGTGGAAATGTAAGCAAAATCACATTATTGGACTTAGCGGTCTCTATTACTTCCAAACTAATATGTGTGTCATGGTTATCCATGATAAGCAGGACTGGTCGATTTTCAGTAGGACCCGCATGTTTGATAAAATGGTTTAACCACTGTAAAAAAATCTCTTTCGAGCTCCATCCTGAAGGATTTGCTGCTCCTTCACTTCCAGGTGGAGCCCCAACTAACATATGCTGTTTGAAATTTTTTCTTGGAAATACCAACAAAGGAGAAACTGAGTTTCCAATTGCATTTATTGCTCCTATAATGGTGACTAGGGTTCCTCGCTCTACCGAAGTAATCTGGCCGACTTGCTTTTGGCCCAAAGTAGCAACAACCTTATTTGTGCTTTGCACCGTAGTTAAAGCCGTTTCATCTACATTGTAGATCTGATTAGGGCCAAGTTTACGAGATAAATAAATATCACTCAGATTTTTGAAGAATTTGTCAACTACAGGCTTATTGAATCCCATGGCTCGAGCTAGTGACGTTGCTTCAGGGACCCTTAATGATAAAGTAGCGTTTCTCTTCATGAACCCGTTGAACCATTTGGAGCCAGCAGATTTGTTTGTTTCCCAGCAATCGGGTACCTTTTTCTTGTAGAAAGTAGCTAGATCATATGCAAAACTTTTTATTTGGGTTGGCATGAAGCCATGATGGAGATCTGCCAAATGTTTGATGTACGAGCTTAATTCTTTCTCTTCTGCAGAAGTAAAGATCTGATACCATGCATAATTTGGAGTCAATCTAGGATGCTTGGCCTCATTAAAGTCTATGTTCTCCATTTGTCTCCTGCATTTAGTGACATATCTTCTCAATGTCGTACGGGGAATATTAAAGTATTTTGCCGCTCTTTGTGTAGACCAGCCGCCCTCTAGTACATTTTGTACTGCTTCCCGCATTACATGCTCTGGTGTAATTGTCAGTTTCTCACCTTTCGGCATCTATAAAAAAAGCATTAAAACCAAATTCATTCCCACAGTGGCCACCCCTAAATGAATCCAAAAAGCAGTGGTCACTGTTGGCTACATTTACCATGGCCACTGTAGGAATGATCACATTTTTTAGAAAAATGGTAGATATGATATTCTATACAATTTTTAGCAGATGAAAACAGGGGAAATATGTGGTCACTAGATACACAATTAATGCCATGGATGTTACTTGGAATAAAATATAAATGATAATGTACAATTTTACTCACTATTTTGATGAAAACGTTACTTTTTGCATCGCAAAACACACACCTTCTCACTGCTCGAACTACACGTGACTGACAGATGCATCGTCACCGTGCAACGTTGCTGATGCTAATGCGCACCTAACAAGTGCCTGGTGGCAGCACGCACCAGGATATAGATTCGCAGAAATTTAAAAGTGTCCACTGTAGGAGCATGGCTACTGTAGGGCACTGTCCCCTACCATGTTTTTGAAATGTTTGCATCAGGTTACTTGTTTTGTTTTTTGTTTTAACCGGTTTCTAAAGAACAAACAAAAAGCTTTAAGTGTTATGTCAATAAGAGGTTAGTGTCATTTTTAAGTCGTTGTGCGAACTATTACTGTTTTTGCTAATATGTAGCTATTGGTACAATGAAAATGCAACGCGAATCAAGAAATTTTACTAATGAATAGTGAGCTCAAATAGTGGTTGAGCAAGTTCTGTTCAAGACCATTTTTTACGACTTTATACCTTAAGACAACGATTTGTAACTACCAGAAGCTTACAGTCCCAACTTGAACATGTTCATAACGTTCGAATCTGCTGTAAAACTATTCGCTAAGGTCTCAAGGAAGGTAACTTGATAAATCCTATATCTGCTTTAGAATTTGCAAGAAATCATTTCCATTGGTTAAATGCTGATTGGAATAAAGTGCTGTTTACAGATCAAAGTCTATTTTGTCTTTCCAACTGTGACAGGCGTATTCGTGTATACCGATGTCAGAACGAACGGTATGTACAGTGTATGTCATACATACATGCTGGGGTTGAATAACGGTACTATCAACGCTCACCGATATATTGTTGATGTTCTTCAAGACCATCATCAAGACATTAGCGAAAATTTTGTTTTGAAAAATCCCATAAAGAATGTTTGAGACTTGCTTAGTAGACGTATGTGGAATTCTCTGAATCAACTAAACACTGTCTTAATCAACTAAACTGGAACAACGTTTTGTTCAAATTTGGCATAAACTGGTTGATACGTAAAATCGTCGATACCAAGCTGTTATTTATAGCAAGTTCGTAGAGTTGAAAATACGTCTTATTAAGCAAAAAAAATTGCGGTTTAAATTTTTAGAATTAGCGGCTTTGTTGTTCATTGTTTTAAGATTGTGTTAAGTTTATGAACGTGAAAGATGGTTAGCGACAACATCACCAAATCTGTTTTACAAAAGTAAACATTTTCATGGTATATGGTAAGTTTTAAAGCAGTGCGTTAATTTCTTGGTGCAATATTATATTACCGGATGCACTGAATGCTGTCACGTTACTACAGCCAAAGGTACCTTTTTTACGAGAGGCTAATTGCCACCTTGAATTCCATCTTCTCATTGGACGACTGAATGACATTTTTGACATCAGTTAGTGAGGTTAGGTAATCAGTATGTTCTATCTTTTTATTCGACGATTTTGTCACGTGACCTATTGAAGTTATGTTTAAATTGTTTAGTCAGGAAATGTAGAAAATATATGAAAATGAAAAATGATATTTCCTTGAGTTATAGAAATAGCAGGTCGCCGGTTAGATTACATCAATCGGGCTGCAGCAAAGTGTTGAATAAATATTATACTTAAAGATTATAGAGAGAAGCTGTGTTACTTATTTTTTTTAATGCATTTGATTGCCCAATACAAGGGCCATCTACATCAACAACTACCTCAATTGGTAAGAGATTGTTTTATTAGAAAGCTGTTACTTTATGTGTTTTACATGCTGTTTTCCACTACAATCTATAATGAATCTTCAAAGTAGAGGACAAGTTTTATTGGAGAGTACCAACCAAAAATTATTTGTAGAAGGATAAAGACAAACTGTTTATTTTGATTACAGTTTTGATCCAGTTGAACTGTACCAGCCGCTTAATATTGAAGTAGAGAAAATTGCAGAAACAGGTACAAATATTTTATTTTAATGCACTATTTTAAAATTTCTTTGACTTTGTCTAAAGACATTTGATAATGTTAACAAAAAATTCTTATCTTACAGGAACAAGTTGACAAACTCTAGCTAAAACTAAAAAGGTTTGTTTTCTCAAATGTAAACGAGGCATGAGAAGTTTGGGACAGGCGCAAATTTACAATCATAGAAGAAAAAAAAGACAAGAAGTTGTAAAGGGCAATCAATAAGGGCACAGTAAAATGGGAATATTTTAAAATATTATAATCTGACAGATTTGAGGACTTTAGAACAATTTGTAGATAGTTTGTGACAATGTATCATTATCATCATCAGTGGCATCACATCTTTCTTCAGAACAATCCTCCATTGACCCCTGTATCTGACAACTCTTCTCCATTTTCTAATTCCAATAGATTTTAAATTATCCTCTAGGTTGTCTCGATACCTAAATCTTGGTCTTCCTCTGGCTCATTGTCATATCAGCCCTGTTTTGTCAAAAACCTTTCTAACTGTTGCACCTACCTTTTGCCTAATTAAATGCTCTATCCATGTAAGCCTTGCTATATTAATGAATTTTATGTCAGGTTCCCCAAAGCTTCTATAAAACTTCTAAAAAGTTGTAATGTCTGTGTTATAAACATTGTTCTTTGTAGTAGTATCTTTTAGGTGTATTTGTATTGTAGTACGTTTTAGGTTTGATTTAATTTTTGAATTTTTAATTGATTGTAACGTATATAATATATATGGTATAATGCTTATTAAATTATAAACATTTTTATATAACAATTTTATAACACAAAGTTTATGGCAATATTTCTTAGTATTTTCTAAGGGTTTTGAACCACTTTGTAATATATTTTAAATTTGTTTCTTTTGACCTTTTTGCAATTAATTGTAACATACAGGTTTTATGTTTTTTTTTTATTTAACAATATATAAAATGATACCTTAATTGCAAAATATCAATCAAATTCTCTAATGATCAAGCTGATCAAAAACATTTTTATTTAAAAATTTTATAATACAAAATTTGCAGTAATAACATTTCTTCATACTCTCTAAGGGGTTTCAAAACTTTTAGGCCAGGTTATAATATATTTTTATTTTATTGTGTCATGTTTGTAGTTAATTGTAACATACATGATGTGTTTGTATTTAACAATATATAAACATTTTTATTTTAAAATGTTATGTTTAAAATAAAAAACACAGTTCGCAACAATATGATATCTTCATATTCTCTATATGGATTTTAAATACTTCCTTTTTTCCCCCCATAATCTATGCTGCTGTTGTAATAATCATTACATCATGTTTTTTGATTATTTATGTTTAAAAGAGTAAGTAGTTTTCAAGTTATGTATTTGTGTTAGAGGATATGTTTAAAATACATAATCTTATTTTATTGCTATATTCCATTTTCCACTAGTCATAACTAGTCACTAATAAAGTTATACATTTAGTAAATTCCATTTCAAATGATTTTTGATGTTTGAGTTCATAAAAAATCATAATTATAATTTTTATTATACTAAAACAATTTTCCTTGGTAAATTTTCAGATCTCGAGCTTGTTAATAAAATGATTGATGATACAAAAGACAATACCATTGAAAAAAATATATTTATTTAGACTACTGTAACAATAAATCAATTTAATACATTGTCAAAGTCGCCTCCTTTCATTTCAAAACATTTTTGAATTATATCAGAAAAATTTTCTCCTAACCTTCAGAAATATGTTTGGTTGATAGGGTCTTCATATGTCCCCAAAAATAAAAATCTAGGGGATTAAAGACATTCATGTGAAATGAGCCAAACAATAAGATTATGTATTGTGTATATGTGTAACACTCTATCTCAGTAATGTAGAATATTTTATTTAAGTGTTTTAGGTTAAACCTTATATATTAAAAAATGATGAAATAAATAAATTATGTTTATATTATATTTATTTTTATTTATTACATGTTATCATTATAGGAATATATTGATTGTAAAATTATATCACTAAATTACATTATATTAAAAATCTATATATCACTATATAGGTATTATAAAATTCAGGTTAACAACATGGCTTTGCCGAAGGAAAGTCTACATGCACAAACTTAATACTGTATACTAATTTTATTGCTAATTCAATCGAACATAAGGGTCTCCAGTTGATGCTATCGACACAGACCTCTCTAAAGTCTTCCACAGAGTTAACCATGATCTGCTTATTGCTAAATTACAAGGATATGGATATGAAGGTAAAAAAATGAGTGGATAAAAGTAGTTATGTGTCTGGTAGGTGTCAGTATGTAAAATATGGAAATTGTTTATCTCACATATTGTTGAATAAGGTTTCTTACAAATGAAAAAACATTAGACATTTTTAATATAATTTAAAAAAAACACAAAATAAACCAAAATGAAGTATTGAGTAAATATTTTTAACATGAGGTACACTTCCTCTATAATATATTTGTAAATACTACTACCCTAAGCACAAAAGTTTCACCATTTCTTAAAATGAGTTAAGTTCCGTTTCTTATCTCATTGGTATTAAGCACCGAATAGGTGTTTAAGAAAGATAATTCAAGAATACTGTTTTTATATTCTGGTCGGACAGTTCGTATGATATCCGTTAAATATATTTTTTACATCTTTTTTACCTTTAACCTTTACCATCAACATTTCTAATGAATACTATTTAAACGATATGACCAGTTAATGCGCGTCTCATAATATCACAACAAAGCTCACGCAACGTTAATAATTGCTTTTTTACATATTAAAAATAACATCCAATAACACATACGGTAGTAAGCGAGATGATAATTCGAGGTTGACTGACAACATTCTGTCAGTCATGGCAAACGAGTATTAATAATTTGAATCAAAGTGCGAAATGATTTTGAAATATCAACAAGACTGATTTTGTATTAATAACGAAAATGACAGCACCGTTACTCGTATTTTTTATTGTTTGTATATTTTTATATTATTTATTCTTCATCAAACCTATGAACTATTGGAAAGAGAAGAAAGTGTTTCATTTGAGTGCGCTGAGAAGTTTTCTGAGGACAGTAATTAGTGGAAAATCATTTTATGATGCCACGCTAGATTTATACAGGAAATATCCTAGTCGAAGGTGAGTAAGATCCAGAAACATTTTTTTTACTTATATGTCTAAGTATAAGGTAATAAGAAATTTTAGTGTTTTTATACAAAAAACATAGGATCTTTTTTCAGTGAAGAATCTCCTTTTGTTATTAAGCAACTACAAGTTGTTGATTTATAGTGGGGTTATTGAACTATTTCGAAACTAAAAATACAAGTGATTTTATTTTAACAGTATATCAGGTATCTGAGTTAAATATTTTAACTTCTGTTTATTCTTATTTTTTTTATTTAAATTATTGTATCTTGGCTGCAATGGCCATTGACACAAAAATATTGTATACACTAATTACAATAAGGACATATTACTAATTGCTATAGTTAATCTATAAACCTTAAATAAAATCATTAGACTAAATACTATAGTTTTATCACTCTAAATTAGTTGTAAAGTATTGTTCTAAAGCTATTTTCTTGTGGCATTTTAAATCAATTACTATTTAACTGGAAATAAGCCACAATTAACGGTTAAAATACGTTTATTGACGTTTCAATTTCCACTTCGGAAATCGTTCTCAAAATACTCATTTTATTTTGTATTTTGAGAACGATTTCCGAAGTGGAAATTGAAACGTCAATAAACGTATTTAACCTTTTATTTATTAGTTTAAACAGCTGATCCTTTAAACGCATCCAAACTCTTACGTGAGAAGAAGTAACTTTAGTTGAGCAGCTATTACCCTGTAGTAGTTGTTCCAGGCACTTTTTCAATGATTTCTAAAATGTCCTCGTCAGTTGCATCCATTATTGGACGACCACTATTGTCAGCAACTTGCGGTTGGAATGTACCCGTTTCCCGTAAACAACACGATAAAGGATCAGAAATAATCATATATCGGGTGTATTTCGATTGGGGTATTTTCCTTTCGTTTCTCCGATATTTAATATTATCTCAATCACAATATATATATATATATATATATATATATATATATATATATATATATATATAAATATATATATATATAAATATATATATATATATATATATATATATATATATATATATATTATTGTGTATTCAAAGTCTTAGTGCGCCAAGCAATAATTAGCTAATTAATTAATTAATTAATTAAAATTATTTAAATGATATGATTATGATTCTATCACACTTTTTAATTCTCTTATCTCAGGGTTATATTCGTGCTTCAATATCTATGCTTTACATGTGAAAGGTAAGGTCCAAAGAATACCGGAATAATAAAAAACATATATGATATAACATTATATATTGGAATAAAAATAATGAAATAAAATTCACACTCAAATGTTTTCAATAAACAATATCTCATATAATGATTCTCAAAATTTTGTTCTACGTACGTGAAACTTCAAAATTAATGGTACAAACAATATTAGTTAAAATTTCAAAATCCCAATTATTATTCTAAATCTCCTAATCAAAATATTTATATCTTTTCTAAAGTAATTGTAAAAATTGTATTATCAATAAAAGATGCAGAAAAACAAAACTATCCCTCTATGATGATGAGTGGTCCAAATCCTTGTTTCTTGTAGCCTACACTATCTATTCTTAGCAGCTCCTAGGTAATCAGCAATCTTACAGCAAACTGTTGCAAGTTTATCAATGATCTCCTTCAAATGCACGAATCGTTCAAATTATGCTAGCCTCTTCTCCTCTCGATAAACTGAATCTCTCGTTGGCCTGAGTGAAAAATGACTCTTGGAATATCTTCTCTTTACGATAAACTGAGTCTCTCGTTGGCCTGAACAGTGACTCTTGGAATCTAAGTAGAAAAATATGACTTACAATCTTTTACTGGATCAGCTTCTATCAGATACACTAACTACACGAAAACTCACAAACTTTCACTGCTACTGCTTCCTACCTCTGGGAAACTACCCGAGAACAACGGCCGTTCGCCTTGCACCCTTGGAAACCAACTGACTATCTTTTTTTTCTTCAAAACTAACTAAAGTCTCATTCTCAAACCAACCATCCCACCTTTTTCAATCTCATCCAATCAAAACGCGTCATACATCTCCCATTTCTTCATTTCGATAACACAAACAAATTTTTACCTACAATTATAAAATTTCCTAAAACTTATTTACAAACTAATCTTTTTCTACCAATTTTTATGAACTAACAAAAACATATCTTTCTAAAATCTATTGTATTGTCCTAATTACTGCACAAATTTATTTGGAAAACCCGCTTCCATTGTCTAGGATTTCACTTAAGCTCGTTCACGTCACTCAAATATATTTTAACAAAGAAAATAATTTATGCATATCTTACTTTCTGTTTAATATAGGTAATCCAAAGATAAAAGACTTTCATTCTTCGAAATGTTTGTAGTTTATTATTCGACTTATCTGAATTATTTTAATTTTTTGAACTTTGAAATATTTTAAGCAAACCAATATTTTTCTCGATTTTACATATCATAACAATATATATATATATTATATATATATATATATATATATATATATATATATATATATATATATATATTATATATATAGAAATGTTGGGAGCACTTAAACTTGTCTTTTAAAAAGGTTTTATTTGAGAAATCACAAATTTACAAACTATGGAACTTTTGTTGTACAATGAAATTACAAATTAAAAAGAACGTTAGAAAATGTTTGTTGCACCTATTTATTGGTTCGGTTATGCTGCGTCGGCTTCCGGGTCATCGGTTTACTTGTGTTGCTGAGGATTACATTTCTCCTTCCTCCTCTGGAATTGACTTCGTCCTCGAAGTCTGGGAAACTTCTGCGATTAGCTGATCTAGAATTTGAATTTGGGCTGGCTGCAGTTTGGGCCCAAAAAGTAATCTGGAAATTCTTTTTTTTCTTTTTTATTAGAAAAATAAAAATAAATAGTAATAAGAAAACTATTAAAATTAAACTGGTGGTGCCAAGTCCCGTTGAAATTTTTGGAAAAGGGTCCAATGTTTCTATTGGCTGAAGCTGGCCATGGGTCTCTGGAATTTTGAGTTTTTCAATTTGAATTTTATGCTCTGGTATCAATTTTATGGGAACAACTTCTGGGATGGAGATTTCTTGTGTAGTCTTTTTATTATATTTGGTTCCTTCTATGATAATTGGTTCGTCCGTCATTAGAATACTACTAGCTATGACTTTTTCTTCTTGAATCTTTATTGGATTGACTACTCCTAATAATATTACTTTATTGGTTTCTTGGAAGAAGTTTTCTGTGACAACGACTTTAGTGCAATTTTGAACATTGGGTATGGAACATCTCGATTTGATCAATTTCGTACAAACTATGTATTCAGCATGTCCCTTACAGTCTTCGTACCATTTATTGTTAGCATAGAAATGTGTGGGTGGCAATATCATAATGTGATCTGAATTAGGGATAGGATAAATTCTATAGGTAAGGTATAGGTTAATGTCAAGGATAGGGATTTTTATTATTATGAGCATTGTTTGAGAAGTGACACAAACAAGGGCTTTAGATGCTTCTATAAGTTCATAAGGATGATTATCATCAATAAGAAGGGCATTTCTTGAATAAATTTGAAGAAGATTTTCTTTTAAACTTTCGAGTTCGTTTAATGTGAATAATTCAATATTTGGGATATCTAAATGGGATAAAGTGATTGTTCTGATAAGTTTCATTAAGAATTCGTTTATATTTTGAAGGTTTATTATTTCATTATGTAGAGCAACATAGCCGTCAAAATCGGCAGATAATTTATTAACTGCGGATTAGAAGTACAAAACTATTATTATTAATTTTGTTTATAAGTTTCTCGAATCTCGTATCAATTGACTGTCCAAATGAGATTTGATTGTTAAATTTTTTTATGATTTCATTTTCTTTAAGTTCAATAGCTGTAATGTGTGTTCTTAACATATCTAGATCTGAATTATCGGGATTACCCGCTACATATTTAATAGCTGTACCAAGAAAATTAAAAAGTCCTTTTTTCTGTTTTCTAGTTATTTTGTGTAAATTGTCTTTAGCTAGGTCATGTAAGTGATTATACTGGGAATACAATGAGGACAGAGGTCCATTTTTAATAGGGGTTTTAAAATAGTAAATAGGATCTCGTTCTAAGGTTTCTTCTAATTTTTGTAGATTTATGTGTAAGATATGTCTGTGATAATGTGAGGTTTCTCTGGATTTTCCAACTTCTTCGGCAAAATAACCATTATTCGGAATTTGTTGGATCTTGAGAAGATGTCCCAGGGATAGGATCGTCCTGTAAAGAAGTTTTGTCTATAAGTTTTCGGGCTCTTTTTGCAAATTTTAGGTGAGTGCTTGTTTCGTTTTGTTTGTCAGTTTTACCGATTACTTTTGTCTTATTTTGTTTATCTGGACGTAATGTAGAATAGGGATTTTGTAATTTAGGTTTATGTTTTTTCTTAGTTACATAAAGGGGTTGTGCAAGATTTATTTCGGGGTATCTCTTCGGCAGTCTCGTTTGCTTTGTCAAGTATGTTTGTCTTTTTTCTTTTTGTTTTTCGTATAAGTGTTCTATAAAAGGTTTGAAGTTCATCTTTGTGTCTTTGGTTATAGGTTTCATATACCGGAAGGTCAAAATCAAAATGTATTTCTTCGGCGTAAGGTCCGTAGAGAATAGAAAAAGGGGAATAATTAGTGGCACTATGGATTGATTGATTATAAATTAACACAGCGTGGGTGAAGATATCATCTAATGGATCGTTTGGATTTGGTCTTTTAAAGTTCTAAGCTTTTCGATAAGGGTTAGAATGAAATCGTTCTACAGGGGAGTTCGAAGATGAATTATTTACTGTAGTGAAATGCAGTTCAATTTTGTGAAGGTTCATGAACTCTTTAATAACGGCGGAATTAAATTCGGTACCACTGTCGCATACTATTTTTTTGGGATAGTTGTGGTGTGAGAAGTAGTGTCTGAGTTTACTTAGGATTGACAAAGAAGTTTTGTCGGGTATTTTGTAACACTGTCCATACTTGGAGAATGAATCAATAACTGTCAAATAGAGATTTTTGTTGCAATGGAATAAATCTATGTGTATGATATCAAAAGGTTTTTGTCCAAGTAAAGGTCCTAACTGTGGAAGTTTGTAGGGACGTCTTTCGTATTTGTTTTTTTAAACAAATTTCACATTGATTAATATAGTTAGAAATAGTAGTTTGCATATTAGGCCAGTAAAATTTATTTTTTAAATGTTTGTAGGTTTCTACGATACCGTTATGATTCTCGGTATGGTATTTCTTTACGCATTCGATTTGTCTTTCTTCTTCTTCAATGTCTTGCAGTATTTTATTGCAGAAAAAGGTTTTAACGGTTGAGTCTATATTTTCTCTAAAGTAGTTGCAAATGAAAGGTCTAAATTCGTGAGAAACTTTTATGGCAAATTTTTGATTGGGTCTTAAGATATTTTTAAAAGATTCTGGTATTTCTTTTTTCCAATCTTCTGTGACATTTACATTGTATCTATGTTTGTTAAATATTTTTCTATAAACTAAATCGAATTTTTCTGAGTGATCGTTAATTATAATTTGATTTGTCGACATATTAATTGGTTCTTCCGAAATTTGTATTCCAGTAATGGGATTTTCAACTGCAGTGTGTTGAGTATCATCATAATTTTGCAGTCGGTCATATTGTTCTAGAAATTCGTCTGGGTCGAACTGTTCATCAATATCTGAAGGTTCGGCACCGTTTGAACTGGTACTTAGAGCATTAATTTGTACTCTAGAAAGGGCGTCAGCAACTTGATTTTCCTTTCCTTTCTTATATTTTACATCAAAATTATATTCATCAAGTTTTAGTCTCCAACGTGCTAGTCTAGACGTAGGATCTTTAATTTTATAGATCCAGACAAGGGGATTATGGTCCGTTTCGACCAAGAATCTTTGGCCATATAAATAAGGACGAAAATGTTTGCAAGAATCTATGATGGCTAAGAGTTCCTTTTCAATTGTGGAGTAAGCTTGTTCAGCCGAATTTAGAGTTCGCGAATAATATGCGATTGGATGATTGTTCTGAGAAAGCACAGAACCAATAGCTACATTGGAAGCATCAGTAGTGAGAACAAAAGGTTTTGAAAAATCTGGATATTGGAGTACAGGGGCATTGGTTATTAATTGTTTGCATTTTTCAAATGATTCTAGATAATTAGGATTTTTAGGATCGACTACGGCTCCTTTGCGAGTACATCTGGAAAGAGGGGATGTAATTTTAGCAAAATTGGGTATAAATCGACGATAATATCCTATAAGACCTAAGAAGGATTTGATTTCTTTCACTGATTTTGGCAATGGAAATTTTTGGATAGCTTCTATTTTGCTAGGATTTGGTTTAATACCATCAGCGGTTACTAAGTGACCAAGAAAAGCAACTTCTTTTGTAAGGAATTCTGATTTATCCAATTGTACTTTCAGATTATTTTTTCGGAATGTATCGAATATTGTAGCAATATGAACAAGATGTTCATGTAAAGACTTAGAAAATATAATAACATCGTCCATATATACGAAACAAAACTTATGAAGAAAGGGTCTAAGAACATTGTCCATCAATTTTTCGAAAGTGCTTGGGGCATTTTTTAAACCAAACGGCATCCTCGTAAATTCAAAATGACCATGAGGAACTGTGAAGGCAGTTTTCTCAATGGAATTGGGATGTACCTCGATTTGGTGAAAACCTTGGGCAAGATCGAGAACTGTGAAATATGTGGCTTTACCGAGATTGTCTAATATTTCGTCAATTTTGGGCAAAGGGTATTTATCATCTATCGTATTTTCGTTCAGTTTACGATAATCAATTACCATCCTGAATTTTTGCTCTCCGGATGCATCGGCTTTTTTTGGTACGATCCAGACAGGAGCAGAAAACGGCGATATGGAAGGTCTAATAATATCGTTATCTAATAATTTATTTACTTGCTTTGTAATTTCTTCTTGCATCTTTTTTGGATGCCTAAATCCTCTTACATAAATAGGATTTTCATCTCGCGTTCTAATTTCATGTTTAATGCCAGAAGTAAAAGTTAACTTATTTTTATCATCATAAAAAATATCTTTGTATCTTTTGCATAATTTTAAAATTTTATCTTTTTCTTCTAAATTTAAATGACTAGTTCTAATAACAGAAGGATTAAAGTTTGTTGGGCCATTTGAAACTTCATAATTATTTAATTTTTCTACATGGATGGGTTCAATTTGAATATGATTACAGAGAGAAATATTATCTATGTAATTGTCTTTCGCAATGTGAATGGACTCCGGTATAATTACGTGATTAATTTTTGTTTCAGGGAATAGAATTTCACCTTCCGCAATGTCTACGGGAATTTTATTATAAAGCGTATGAAATGGAATTATGACACCGACACTCTCAAGGGTCAACGTTTTTGTCTGATAATTTATAACAGCTTGTAAATTTTCTAAATCACGATTGCCGAGTAAAATATGAAATTCGCGATTCCACTCAGCAATTCGCGCATCAAAAATATAATTTACGTTCATACATTTGAGTACAGGAGTTTTTATATTTTGAAAATATTTACGAGTCATATTCATTGAAGTTAATGTAAAGGGTTTTTCATAAATATGAGATGGATTAAAATATTTTAAAGCTTGAGGAGAAATAATTGTATCAGAACCTCCTGAATCGATTAAAACTTTCAGTCCAGTTTTAGGCATGATAAAGTATGGTAATCGGGGATTGTTATTAATATTATTTAAATTTATAGAAGAGGTGGGTCGTCTTTGAAAAGGCCGTATTGAAAATCCTGAGAATGTTCATAACTATCTGATTCGGCGTTTTGTGTGAAATTTTCGGGATTTTCGTCAATATTAGTATCTATGTTAAAATTGTGAGTTCTTCTTGTAGAAACAGTCATGGGTTGATTGCTTGAGATTGTTTGTACACCACTCATAGGAGAAGTATAATTTTGATTTGGAATATTTCGTCTATTATACATGTTTTTTGGGAGAGGTTTTATGAAATTTGGATTATTGCCGAAATTATTGTGTTGAGAATAATTTCTAGGAGGGCTGGCTTGATTAGCCTGTGGAGAATTTCTTTCTGGAAAGTTATAATTAGGTTGTCGCGGAAAATTGAATGTGGGCTCTTGCATATTACGAGGGGGGTACATGAAGTTATTTTGAAAATGGGCGGATTATTGGTTCTAGTATTAAATCTATTTGAATGATTTTGATTTGGAATATTTGGTTTTTGTTTGAATGTATTAGGTCGCTTATTTTGTTGACCTTTTAGGAAAATTCATATACTGTTGTTGACTTTTGTGGTTATCATAAGAGATGCATTTTTGGAGGGCTTCTTCGAGAGAGTTAATTTGAAAATGAGACAGATATTCACAATAGGGGTCATTTATGCCGGTACAAAATGTTTTAAGAGCGATATTCTTAAAATAAGGGGTTTTAAAGGCAACTGTGGCAGGATTGTCATTAAGAGAGATATGCTGTAGAAGATCATTTAAGTTATTGGAAACCCTTTGGTGATATTGGTCATAGTTTTCGTTATGTTTTTGTACCGTAGTAGATAATTGATTCACTAAAATTTCTTCGGAACGTCTATCGCCATATTTAGCGAGCAAAGCAGGCCGAATTTCAGTCCAAATAGTTTTATTGGAATAATTTAAAAAATCTCTAGGTTCGCCCTTGATACGAGAAGCGATATTGGCATTTAAAACAAATTCTTGTGGCTGGGTAATATCTTGTGTACCCAAAAATACAATTAAATTATCAACAGATTTAATAAATGTGGAGAGATTATCTCCAGTAGAAAATTCAGGCAAAGTAGCGCATAGGCTAGAAATATCAGCGTTTGACATAGGCATTTTTGATTTATTTAAAGATTTTTTAGAATTACGAATATTATATTTAGAACTAGAACTAGTAATATCTAAGGTAAGATTTTCAAATAAAACTTCTAAATTATTTCTAGAAATATCGTTCAAAATGCTCATAAAGGAAAAAAGGAAAATTGACTTACAGGAAGACGATCAGTAATGATGTTTTCTGCATGCTCTTCCTTCTGATCCCAGGTTCAATGGATTCTCGTCGAACAACTGAAGTTGACCAGGAAACGGGTGGTTTCTGTACGATGAATCCTGTTCGCAGCGCCAGAAATGTTGGGAGCACTTAAACTTGTCTTTTAAAAAAGGTTTTATTTGAGAAATCACAAATTTACAAACTATGGAACTTTTGTTGTACAATGAAATTACAAATTAAAAAGAACGTTAGAAAATGTTTGTTGCACCTATTTATTGGTTCGGTTATGCTGCGTCGGCTTCCGGGTCATCGGTTTACTTGTGTTGCTGAGGATTACATTTCTATATACAAAAGTATGTGTAAAATTCCGACCATATTGTCAATTTAAAAACCTGACAAATTTTGACATCACCCGTTCTTTCGATCTAAGATAATAAATATCTGAAAAAACTATTAAATATCTACTGTCGTTTTACGATTTAATTTCAACTACATGATGCCTTATCTTGTATATATTAAAAAAAAAGCAATTATGTAAGAATATAGTTGTAATGAAATTTTTTCTTGATGAACAGTTTCGGATCTGAAAACAAAAACGTCGAACAAAGATTTTACTTTATAGCTTGTGAATCATTTTTATCCTAATATTACATAGAATATGAAATGTCACAAAAAAAGGTTCAGATCTACATATCTTGCATCTTAAGTATAAACTTGTTACAGGTATTTTGGAAATTATTTATTACTCAAACCGACACTTTTTGTCAGAGACCTAGACCTCATCAAAGCAATCACTATCAAAGACTTTGAGCATTTTACAGACCACTTTACCTTCTTCCAATCAGATCCCATTCTAGGTAATAATTTGTTCGAACTGCAAGGGGAGAGATGGAAAGACATGAGATCAACTTTGTCACCGGCGTTTACCAGTGCAAAAATGAAGGGAATGTACACTTTTATAGAAGGTATTATTTATAGATTTTACATATTTCTTAAAGTCATATAAACTATTACACACATATTTTAGAAACTGCTAAAAACTTTACACAACATCTTTATGATATGAACGCTGAAGAAATAGAGTTTAAAAAAGAGTTTACTATGTTCTCGAATGATGTAATCGCCACATGCGCATTTGGAATTAATTGTGATAGCTTCAATAATGAAAATAACGAATTTTTTTCAATGGGAACCGAACTTATTACTCCCAGCCCAAGAAGAAAACTGACAATGTTTTTCGCCTTGATGTTTCCAAAAATATTTAAAGTAGGTATCTATAGAAAAAATTTGTTGAAAATAGTATACTGATGTACACAAACCATACCTAGTCGACTATTTAAAATCAAGTTTTTAGGCCTTTGGAATACCTATAATTTCCCAGAATATCTTAAATTTCTTCAAAGAGATAGTAAAAGAAAATATAGAAACTAGAGAAAAACATAATATATTTCGGCCCGACATGATTCATCTTCTTATGGAAGCCAAGAGGGGTAAGTTCCGGTTTCTTTAACCCTTAACTTGACGCGCACATAACCGCTGTAAGAAAAATGTTTTTGCTTACTGAATATTATCTTTAGAGGGCTCCATTTTTAGAGTCAATTACATTTTTGTTTCTATTTTAGTTTTTTTGACATCGTATTGACATTGTATCTCATAAGATACACTGCTAGGCTTACCGTACATTACAATGTATCTCGCAAGACACATTGCCAGGAATACTATAAAACAAGTACTGAGGAGCAATAAATACATTGCCAGGTTATTAGAAAAATACCTCCGTATCTAGAAAGATACATTGCCAAGATGTATATTTGTCGTTTGGACCAATATATTAAATAATATTGGGTCATTAAATTAAATGAAAATTATCAAATTTTCACAAAATATAATAAAAAACATTAAACAAATCTACAATTGTTTCGCCAAAGGCCCTTAGCATTTTCAAGTCTTTTAGCAAAACAATTGTAGATTTGTTTAATGTTTTCATTACATTTTGTGGTACTGTGTTTTACTTCAATTTATTATGAACAGATAGCATAAAGTAGGGGTTTAAACCATAAACATAATATTGGATCAATTAATATCAATCATTTACATTTAAAAATTATAAATAAACTACAAACATTAGTTTTACAGCTTAAATTCAAAACAGCTTTTATTCAAAAGTAAAACTTGGAACGCTCAAAAAATAAAAGTAAAAAGTAGTAATTATAAGTTAGTGTTTGTATTAATTTAGGTGTTAATGATGATATAAAAGTTAGTGAATGATAACAGATATTTTGATTGTTGGATACAATGTTTTAAGATTTAGCAAAAAATGGTGTTATTTATATTAACAATATTAGAAAAATGCATCGTATGTAGCATATCTGGAGGTTAAGAGTTCTCAATTAAAATATTTTTAACAAATGAAGATCTTCTTGTAGATAGTCTGGATGAGAAAGCCCCTTTTTATTGACTCCAACCCATCAAAAACATCAGATGAGAGCTGCAATTATTTAAAAACATGGTAAAATACATTCAATAGTTGTTTGTTGTTTATGACTTACTTGATTGAGGTTAACGGCAATGTAATTTATTTTAATAACTTCAAGATGGTTTGTGGAGTACAATGTGGATTGCAGCTATTTTGGACATTTAACATGTCCAATATATATATATATATATATATATATAAATATATATATATATATATTATATATATATATATATATATATATATATAATATATATATATATAATATATATATATATATATAATATATTATATATATATATACATATATATATATATATATATATACATATATATATATATTATATATATATATACATATATATATATATATTTATATATATATATATATATATATATATATATTATATATATATATATATATGGACGTAGTTAAGCAGAAAACGTCCAACCCACAAATTGTTAAAATGAGTTCTTTACACCAGCGAGCATATAATTTCTTGCTTTATAATATGCAGAAACCGTCCAAGTGAAAACATTACATACTCTTTTAATAATCGTCAAAGTTCTAACCCACAAACTAGGTTAACTGAGATTTTCATTGATAATAAAAAATCCAAGTGGGTTGAATTTTTTCTAAAAAATGTATGTCGATCTAAGTAATCGTGTTAAAAGAGTGGTTAAAACAGGCTAAGTGGGTTGGATCACTTTAACGCTCCATGCGATAACAAAACTACTGTGCATTTTTTTGTGTTAAAAACATCCAAGTGAATTGGATGTTTTCTACTTATAAATTTCGGTATACTTGTTAAAAATAAGAGTATAATCAGAAATCGTCCAAACCACTTGGTATCATTTTACGTTTACTATTTCATTAATATGTTAAAAGTAGTTTGAATCTTCAATTTCGGTCGATAATAAAATTTTATTACGGGAATGTGCCCTATTAATGTTTAAAACGTGCCTTGTGCGTATAAACCCTGGAACTTGGTCGATAAAAATTAATTTATTATAGGTACTCATCTTAAGCATAGTAATCACTTTCCTTTAGTTTTAAGTAAATGTGCCTATGTATTGATAAACATTTCTTTTTATTCAGTTGTGTCTGATTTTTCTGACTGTTCGGGTTTAAAAATACTTATTTAATAATAATTATGTCGAAAAGAAGCAAATACATGTGTGAGCTAGCAAAACTTATGGAAAACCAAACAAATAGTGTAATGTCTAGCGTGGAATTTGATTCAAATATTACCAATGTTGAGGTAAGTCGGAAATTTTTTATTAAAAAATAACTATATGTTGTTTACTGATTATTTTTTCGTGGTTTTCGGCCAGATTGAAGAAATAACACAAAACTCTCTTTTTTTTTACGACGTTTCAATTTATTTTGTTACTAAATCTTAAAAAAAAAATAAAGAAAATAGAAGAAAATAGAGTTTTGTGGTATTTCTTTAATCTGGCCGAAAATCACGAAAAAATAATCAGTTTATAAGACACGGCTTCTAAAAGTTTATGTTGTTTACTAAATTTTTAAAATAAATGCATTTTATACATCATTACATAATTTAAATATATTGTAGAATATGGATGATACCAATGTGACAGAATTCTACCGTCACAGCGAACCATCGTCATCCAATAGTCGTATTCGTGAAATGGTTTTAAACGAGAAAACTGGATGTTTTGAATCAGCTTCTACCATAGATTCTGTTGATGATTATGATGTAAGTATTAAATCTTTGTACCTATACTGTTTAGTAAAATGCTTTATAATGCTATTCGCTATATTATTTCTATTTAATGAAAACTAAACTTTGATGTACCTATTGTTACAATCTAAAAGAAAAAATACAACTTCCTTAGGTACACACAATTTTGTAAACACATATGTATTAATCTTATTATACCAATGTTAAATTGATACCTATTATTATGATCATCAATTATTATTGATTAAAGTAATTATACAATAATGTAAAGCATATGAAAATTATTTTTCGATGAGTACCTATAGTAAACTTTATGAAAAAGATTAATTTGAATGAATTGAATTTGTTTTATTTTTTGGTACCTGGTAATTGATTAAAAGTTAACTTCTTTAATTAAAATAGACGCTTTCTATAATTTTTTGAAATTTTTATTTAAAATATTATCTAATAATACCTACCTTTTTATTCTTACAGAATATGTCAATAAGTGATGTCTTTAGTAGCGGTTCCTCTGATATGTTTATACCATCGTCACATGAAGAGAGTTCCGATAACAATGAAAGTTGTGATGATAATCCATTTTTAGCCAGTACATCAGGTCGTCCAAAGAAGGGTAGAAAAAAGAAATTTGCAATGACGCGAGCAACATCAAAGATTAATAGGAACAAAAATGAATCTTACATTGACTACAAAGGAAAATTGAAAGCTGCTAAAGAATTTCAATATGACTACAATTGTAACTGCCCGATGAAATGTTCTGAGTTGATTTCTACAGAGTCACGAAAACAAGAATTTGATCGTTTTTGGAGTCTTGGGTCTTATAATGCCCAAACTATCTTTATTGCCAATAATATCCACGAAATGCCGAAAAAAAGAATGTATGGAAGAAACACTGAAAGACGTCTGTATTCCAGACAATATTCCTTACTTATAGGCAAATGTTTATCAATAGTCTTAGAATAACTCCGTCAAGAGTAACAACAGCTCTGAGAAAGGTAAACAATCGTGCTCCAATTCTTGATCAAAGAGGTAGAAAACAAGGTGGTTTAAACAAAGTCCCTGAAAATAAAATTCAGGAAATAATCAACCAGATCAATAAACTGCCTAAGTACATATCGCACTACTGTCGTGAAAACACGTCTGCATTATTTTTACCGGCACATCTCTCATTATTAAAGATTTATGATCTATACAAATCTGAAGTTCAAAACCCTGTGAAATTTGGTATTTATAAGAGGATTTTTTACGAAAAATTTAATTTGAGATTTAATGTTCCCAAGAAGGACACATGCCAGGTATGTGATTCATTTAAAATAAAACTACAAAATGAAACGGATGATCATAAAAAGCAACTTTTACAAATTGAACTCGACACTCATCAGGATTTGGCCCAAAAATCACGAGAAACATTAAAGGCAGATTTAAAACGAGCTAAAGATGAGGATAATGTAGAGTGTTTAACATACGATCTTCAAAAAACTCTACCTTTACCCAAAATTCCAACCAATGTAATATATTATAAGAGGCAAGTTTGCTTGTATAATCTCGGTGTATTTTCAGGCAAACGTAATAAGAGTTATTCCTATGTATGGCTTGAAGGAACTGCTGGAAGAGGAGCTCAGGAGGTTGGTTCCTGTATTGTAAAATATTTAGAAAACATAGAAAGTACTGTTGAACATCTTATATTGTGGTCTGATTCTTGTGGAGGCCAGAACCGTAATATTAAAATAACACTCCTCATGGCCAGTCTTCTTCAAACCAGCCATAATATAAAAACTATAACATTTAAATTCCTGATTTCCGGCCATAGTTTTCTACCAAATGATAAAGATTTTGGGGATATAGAATGTCAACTCAAACGTCAAGAACGAATATATACACCTTTAGACTATATAAATATAATAAATTCATGTCGTAAAAAGTCTCCAATAACAGCTACACAAATGAAAAAGGAATGGTTTTTGAGTACCCACCAGCTCGAGAAGGCCACAATAAACAGAAAAGTTGGCACCAATAAAGAAAAAATAAATTGGTTGGAGACAAAACAAATTATATTAACAAAAGAAAATCCTTACCACATCTTTATGAAACCTAGTTATTTTGGCGATGAAAGTGTATGTTTGGATATTGAGCGACGAGGACGATTAAATACAGAGAGCTTTTCGGCGCTGCTTATGCAACTCTGGCCCAATGGTAAACCCCTGTCAGAGGATAAAATTAACGATATTAAAAGCTATTTACATCTAATTCCTTCAGACGCTAAACCGTTTTATGAAAATTTTACAAGTGCTAATGTAGTCGAAGACGTTGATGGATTTAATGTTCCAGTTCTAGATTTTGAGGTAGATACCCACAATAATTAAAACTTTTTTTAAATTTACATTTACATAAGAAAATCATTGTAATTTTGTTTCTTTGGATCATTAAAATTTTTATAAAAATATGACATTATTTATTTATCTGAAAGATTCCAACCCACATAAGTATGTTTTATCGAAATTTTTTTCGGATTTTTGTTTTTTGTTAAAAACGTCCAACCTAAAATTTTCAAAATAACTTCATTGAAACTTACATTTAAAAGAAATTACAAACGAGGTGCCTACGAGATGAATATCATTATCTTAAAATCATTGCCAGGCGAATAAATTATGCATAGTTTAGCTAGGGCACACTAAAATCTTTTAAACTCAATTTCCCAACAATCACTTTTTTTGGGTTGGACGTTTTCTGCTTAACTACGTCCATATATTATTATGACTGTTTATTTTTACTTTAATCTTAGTTTATTGAGCCAATAAAAAAATATAACTTATTTGTTATCAAAAGTAAAATAAACTCCTTATATTACCTGTGTTCGATGGATTCAAAGATTTTTTAGTTGTCCTTTATCGGGATAGAGAAGAAGGATAATAATAAAAAAATATTATATTACAAAAAAATTACGTTTCATTATTTTATATGAACGAATAAAACAATTATCAAATTCTGCCGTTATCTTATCAATCAGCATACAAGAAAATAAATCAAATTTTTATAATAATAAGATTTTAAATCTACATACATTTATATTAAGTGAAAACCAATTTTACTTAAATTTTTCTTTACTTGAAACAAGAAACAACACAACTTTAAACTTTTGATTAGCCTAAAAAACCTCAGTTCTTAAATTTGAATGCTAATGACCATGGTGTCAAACAGATCCTTCATAGATATAAAATTCAATTGTACAAAACACTTACAGCTTATTTTCTTATTGAGTTGTATGCTGAAACATGCCCAGAAAAGTCCAGTCTCCTCTCCGCAACGATATGATCCCTCCTTTCTAACGTCTCTGCAAACCTGCTGCACTAACCAAAAACACTTGATGCACTTCTCCAAAAAACTCAACTACTTATTAATGACACAAGGACCTCCTTTTGTCAACTTGATGCCGTAAAACTACTTTCACAAATCTTCACAAAATGCCAACGGTAGATACAAGGACCTCTTTTAATCTGCTTGCTATCTCCTTCTGCAAAACTATTCAATTCTCTTCACAATGCCGGTATCCAACTCACGAACCACACCCTATCTTGAGACAGACGACTGTTTCCTTCGATGACCAAATTATAACTGCCTCTCTCCGTGTCCTCATCAGGCTAACCCCATTACCACTCAAAAACGACTATCCAATTAAAAGTTCCAATCTTGTTTACCACTCTTAATATTTATTTTAAAATTCTATGTATCATTTGGGAAAGCCAAATTACTGTTTCAGAGAAAAACTAAATAGCTTACTTTAAAATTGGTTTTGTCAATACAAAATTTATACATATTTCAAAAGATTAGAATATGGTCATTTAATACTCGATTATACAAACAATGAAAAGATTAACTCACAGGTAACATGTCTTCTAATTCTAAACAAAGGTTTTTTTGATAATTTTTGTTGAAAACGGAAAAGGTCGTTTTTTAATTTAACATTAAAATAAACAGTTTAATTAATTAAGTTTATTTATGTGTGAAATCTTTTAATTTCTGTTAGTATTGTAAATCTAAGTGTACGTCAGTTTTTGAAATGTTTGTTTTTTACAGTTTACTCCTGATGAAGCTGTTAAAATAAATGGCGAAATATTGAGTTTTAGAAAAAAACAAAGATTCTTTATTTAATATAGACCACATACCCGATTGTTTTTTGGTCGAAATAATCACGTTAAATATATATGTATCTATATATATATATATATATATATATATATATTATATATATATATATATATATATATATATTATACATATTTATATATATATATATATATATATACATATTTATATATATATATTATATATAATATATATATATATATATATATATATATATATAATTGCATTTGATTCACAAGCTTTTGGAGTAGATAGGTACATACAATGAATCAAAAATCCACGAGGAAAATAAATATTTAGAGCTGATTGTATATCTAAATCGCAAAATTATAAAACAAATTATTACAAGCATAATATACCAAATGTTTTTACCACTTTTCTGTTAATACTCTAATTCGTAAAGTATGTAATAAGATACAATTAGTATTTGTCCGTATACCGGGTAATGGTAAACAGTGGCGGCAAGGTATTTTTTGTCTCCTCAGATAGGTATACCGTCTAATAAAGACTTCAATCATCATAGGAGATTTTTTGTTTTCTTGTTTTTTGTTTTTTTTTTTGTTTTTTTTTTTCCTATAAATTTAGAACCTAAACATGTTTATAAATTAACTCTAGTCTACGTTGTTTGGAAGTAGCAAAATGGGTAATAACGTCATCGTAAAATTTATTAGAGTTTTGGAGAGATTTTAAAAGTTTTTTTTCTATTGACATTTGAGACAAGCTTGACATTCTCTCTTGTTTCATGGTATTTCGACAATACGTTTTGATTCTTTTGAGGCAAGAGAAATCTCGTTCATTTGAGGCAGACGTTGGTGGTAATGAGAGAATTAATGACAATAATTTATTAATTTCGGTAACAGTTTGTTGTAATGAATTGCAGTATATAAAATTATACATATCTTGTAACTTATCCACTTCCGAAAATATTTGGATCAGCATATAAAACTTTTAATTCATTTTCTAATTTTATTTTATTAAAGAATGATGGATAATTTTTAATTAACCTGTATAATAAATATCTTGGAAATTCTTTGGCGTAACTTTTAAATTTTGAATCGTCAAAGAGGTCAAAAATTTGCAAATCTTCAAAATTCGAAAAACGAGTATCTATTTGCTAATAATAGTATCCAAAATTTCAAAATATACTCGTTTTTCGAGATCTGTTTCTGTGTCATGCCTTTGTCTTTTTTTTGTGGGGTTCGGAAATATCAAGCGAGTCCAAAACGTCACTGCGTATATACTGGAAATTACTATCATTACGAAAATCTCTGAGATTTTGCACCAGTTTTGTTATTCTATTTTTGGAATGAATAATGTCAGTTAACTGATTTTGAACAACATTGAATATCAAATCGGTTTGGGTAAACACTTTCTTAAAAATATTTAAAAGTATGTTAAAAGAGTAATCATTTAATAAAGTTTTCAAACCGATTGCTTCACGGATCGAGATATCATCACTTTCAAAATCGTCACATTCAATAATAAAATCAAAAACTTTCAAAAGCTGTTCACGAAAATCTGCTACAGTGAAAACTAACCGAGATTTAAAATTCCATCGCGTCTGACAAACTTGGCATTTTTTTCGAAACAAACCGTTCTAAAACATTAGTCCGTTTAGGCGAGCTTGAGAAAAATGAAGCAAATCCGCTTAAACTGGCAAAAAAAGACGACATTCTTTAATTTTTTTACATGTATCTTGCAAAACTAAATTCATTCTATGCGCATGACAATGAGTAAATAAAGCTTGCGGTGCAATAGTTTTAACTTTTGCCACGCAGCGCGTCATAAGTTTGCCTACCAATTTATTTTTGATATCAAAAAATTTTAATCTGTCCTTTAAAACACCAAAAATATGTTCTGCCTTATGGCTTTTACTCACGTCTGTAAAACCTAAAAACCTCTCATAGATATTACCACGTAACGCGTATCGAACAACAATTGATAATTGTGAATGACATGATATGTCGGTAGTTTCATCTACTTCTAGTGAAAAGCAAATGGTTTCCTGAATCTCAGATTCAATAACGTTACTCAAAATGTAACTAATTGATTCTATTAATTCATTCTGGATTGTTTTAGATACACCGCTAAATGTCTTCGAATCAGAAAGTAAATTAGAAAATTCCAAATCGTATTTCTTAAACATTTTTATTAGTTCTCTATAATTACCTTGATTTAACGAATGCTTCGATTCATCGTGTCCCCTAAAAGATAATTCCTGACAACTTAAAAAAATTACAATATCAATTAAACGACGTAAAACTGCGTGATTATTTTTTACAATTTCGTTATGTTTAATGCATTTTCACGTTGGGCATTATCTAATGAAACATAGATATTTTGTTTTCCAAATAAATCTAATTTAATCTGGCTGTAAGTATGATCTTTCGAAATATCATGTTTATGTAAAGCCCTAAATAATTCCTTTAATTGATCATAACCAGATTCACACCACGGATTTTAATGTTTGCCCTATTTGTCGAAAATAAAATGCAAGGCCAACAAAAAAGTTTGTTTTTTATTTCACCAGGGCTCCCGGTAAGCCATGAGTACTTGCTGTACCAATTATCTGAAAATGATCTATTACTTCCCTTACCCGCACTAATATTTATAAGCCGGAACATTTTAGGCAAAGGACGCCCCTTACTTTTAATAACAATTTGTTCTTCGTATGGAATAGATGAAAACTCATTATGCAAAATATAATTTACAATATCAGACTTAGGAATACTTACAGTTTCTCCCATGGCTTGCATTTTTTAGGTTAATTTACCTGAATTTGTTTAAACTTTAATTAAAAAAAAACTTTTAACCTTTAACTATTTACGGCAGACGTAACGTATCACAGTATTACTTTAGAAAATAAAAATAAATCACAAAAAGAAAGACTAGTTCGTGCACTGAATATCACTTCACAGGAACGTAGATTCCTTGTGGACTTCACTTTACTACATTTATATGAAATAACATTTCGTCCAACGCTCGCAATGTAGATACAGTTCGCGACCAATCACCAATCCAAATGAAACATCGGCAAATTTAAATTTGCCGTACTTGGTAATTAAGTTCATATGGAAAGAAATGTATATTTGGTTGCTAATCAACCAATATTCCGTTGATTTTTACAAGTAAAGTCAAGGTTGGGATCGGCTAGGGGCACTAGATGTAAAATCACTTAACTGTCTTTTCTATATCTTGCTTTACTTCTATTTTAAGTATGAGAAGACAGTTAATGAAAGGTTTCTGCTTAGGTGGATCAATATAATATATTGGCCCACTAATTGTCTGATTGCGTTTTAAATTGTAGAAGGTACAGATTTAGGTCAGAACCTAAATTGTGGTTTCGATTTTTTCGGATTTTTACTTTCTGTTTTACTTTTAGATGTCTCCATGTGTATCTTCACGAAGTTATTTCACGAGGAATTTGATTTTTTTACTATACGTAAAGTTAATTTTTTACTGTCTTTTCTATATCTTTATTTATTCATATTTTGAGGATTAGAAGACAGTTCATAAGAGGTTCTTGCTTAGATAAATCGATATGATGTGGAATACAACTTTAGATTCCCCATGCCGGTCCATTTTTAAAAATGGTCCAGAAAGCACAGATTTAGGTAAGAATCAAAATTTTGGTTTCAAACATATAGAAATCTCTGGATTTTTACTTTTTGTTTTAGTTAAAAATGTGTTACACTTCCAGTGATATCATCCTATTCAAATATTTGTTTTTTATTATTTTTTTTTGTAGAATTAAGCACCTTTCTTGTTTGTCATTTTAGTTACTATTTATTTTGGTGTTTCCTATTGTCTACTATTCTACTATTGTCCTATACTATTCAAAGCAAGTTTGGTTTGTTTGAACAGTGGGGAAATCATTTGAATGATAATTTTAAAACCTCCTGTAAATAGTTAACAAACAACAAATAGTGAAATTCTTCTAATTTTAAAATTATTTCACCTAGACCAGTTTTTCATTTTGTTACTTAACATTTCTTTATGTAGGTAGGCTTAAATTTGAAACAAACAATTTAGACCAAGACGATGGATATGCAGTTGTACAAGAATCTACCATAACTAAATCTATCAGGCAAATGGAAATCACAGATAATATCATAACAGCTCAAGCTGTAGTATTTTTAATAGGAGGCTTGGACACCAATTCCACTACTCTCGCCTTGATGTCACATCAGTTGGCGATCCACCAAGATATTCAACGAAGGCTTCAACAAGAAGTAGATGAGGTTTTTAAGCAATGTGATGGAAAATTGACGTACGAAGTGGTATTGAGAATGAAATATCTAGACCAAGTTATTTCTGAAGTATTAAGAAGGTACTGAGGGAGTATTTTTAAAGTCTTCTTTTTTTAATTTTGGTGACGGAACTAAAAATTTGACTAAGACAAACGATCATAATTTATTAATATAAGTCAATGAGTTTATTTTTGATAATATATATAGTATAGGCTAAATGTGATCGAATATACTAGTTGAATAAAGCATTTTCATTATTTTATTTAACATAAATATCGTCGGTATTTCTCTAATATTTCTCTATCTTGTAATATCTTGTAATCCTTTATCAATATTTTAATTATCATCTTTTTTAATTTTAGATATCCTCTAGGATACGCTATAATGCGCAAATGCGTAAAAGATTACAAAATAGAGTCTTACAAACGAAGCGAGTCCACCTTTATATTGGAAAAGGGAGCTTCGGTGACTATCCCCATTGTTGGAATACATATGGATCCTCTTCTATTTCCGGATCCCGAAAAATTTGATCCGGATAGATTTAGTGACGAAAACAGGAAGAATATCGTACCTGGTAGTTATATGCCATTCGGGAGCGGACCTCGCAATTGTATAGGTAAATTACAAGAATTTGTTATATCAGTACAAGAATCATATTTTTCTTCGTCTTCGTATGCTTCATCTTTTAAGGAGATTTGCGATCATCACGGCTCAATTTTGCCATATCTGTAGCAGATCTGAAGAGCTGCTTTGTTGTTTTTCTACTACCCTGCCTTAAATTTTTTAACCAGGACTCTCCCCAGTCCTCCTTTACCTTCCACTTTCTTTTGTATAACCAATCGCAACAACTCATATTTTTATATCATATTATATCATATTTTATAATAATATCTTTATAAAAACAATATTTTGTAATAGTTTTTTTTATGTAGTATGAATGTAAAATTATACAGGGTGGTTCTTAAGTAATTGTACAAAAAGTAACCACAGATTCTACACTTTAAAATATTACGATTTAAGCCAACTTCCTATAATAAAATGTTGATATTAAGAAAGATACAGGGTGTTAAAGTGGAAATTTAAAATTTTATTTTTCGCTATACCTTTCATGTTTGTCAACATTATGTATACAAATTTAGAACTGATTACAATTAAATATCAGAAATTGTAATTTGATGTAAACTTTAATGTAGCTGATAGAGGGCGTCACATATGCCACATATGTGGGATACATTTGCACTTAACTTTTTTGCTCTTAAAGATTCCGGTATTTTTAATAAAAAAAATGTAAGATACATTATTTTATCAAAAAAAAAGTATACTTGTTAATATCTTTAAAACTCAACAGTTTTCGAGAAAATCGCATTTTAGAAATCAACTGCATAATTCTTATTTAACGCAATTACTCCAGGCAATGAAAGAAAAATAGATAAAAACATTAATACTTATGAATTTTGTAATAAAATACCTTTAATAAAGTTAATAGTTAACGAAATATTAAATAAAATAAATATATCAACAGGATAATTAATAATAGGATTTGATAAAATAACAGAATAATTGGATTTTACATCAAACATTTTACTTTTTGTATTAAAGTTATAATTAAAACATTTTATTTACATACTAAATCAAGAAATAGTTAAATTAAATCACATTAAACTTTTTGTCAAAGTAAGTGTTCGATATGTCCACCATTTTCTTTAATTCATTTGTCAATACATTCCTTAAAATATCGTCTCATATTAAATAGCATCATTGGTTCTAAAGAAATGCTGCAGTACTAATTATAAGTATAATAATAGGTATTCTTTTGAGATTTTTATGAATTAAATAATTATATTAATATCTCACCACATGACCAAGGAATATGACTAACACGAACGTTCAGGAAAGTTGTTTTTAAATACTGTTCTCACTCCCCTTTCTCTGTAACGTGTGTACCATCTTGTATAAACCACACATTAAGCCTTAAGTTTGATGACAATTCTTCCATAATAATAAAATCATTGTATAACAAATGTAAATAAATCTCACCATTCAAATTTCAAGGTAATTCGCATATCCGTAAAATATCATTCAAAATTCATATTTAAAATGCATGTCCTATGATTTGGAACCATTGGTAATTATTTTTTACGTATATGCGAATTAACTTGCAGTTTGAATGTCGAGATTTATTTACATTTTTTATAAAATGATTTTTTTGATTTATTCGAAGAATTGTTATCAAACTTAAGGCGAAATAAGTGGTTTCTACAAGATGGTACACCAATACATTACAGAGAAAGTGGAGTGAGACTGTATTTAAATACAACTTTCCTGAACGTTGAATTGTTCGTGATAGTCATATTCTTGTGGTGAGATACTACCTATTTTAATTATTTAATTCATAAAAGTTTTAACAAACTACTTATTATTATACTTATAACACTTATAATAAATACTGCAGTAGTTTCTTTAGAATCAATGATGCCATTTAATTTGAGACGATATTTTGTGGAATGTATTGACAAATGCATTAAAGAAAATGGTGAACATATTGAACACTTACTTTGACAAAAAGTTTAATGTTAGTTATTTTAACTATTTCTTAATTTGTTTTGAAAATAAAATGTTTTGATTATGACTTAAATTTAATAAAAAACGTAAAATGTTTGATGTAAAATCAAATTATTCTGTTATTTATCAAATCCTATTATTTTATCCTGCTGATATATGTATTTTATTTAATAATTCGGTAACTATTAACTTTATTAAAGATATTTTATACCAAAATTCAGAAGTATAGATGTTTTTCTTCAATTTTCTTTGGTTGCCTGGAGTAATTGCGATAAATCAGAATTATGTAGTTGATTTCTAAAATTCGATTTTCTCGAAAACTGTTAAGTTTTAAAGATATTAACAAGTATACCTTTTTTTTGTTAAAATAATGTATCTTTAATATTCTCTATTAAAAATATCGCAATCTTGAGGAGCAAAAAAGTTAAGTGCAAATGTATGCCACACTCTATCGCCTACATCAAAGGATACATCAACTTATAATTTCTGATATTTAATAGTACCGATTTCAAAAGAGTCACTCATATCCAAATCTTTTTTGGACCAGCACTTTTTCTTCTCCATAATTTTTTTTTATTATTATTTTTCCTTAAACTGGAACGATATGCTGTTGACATTACATATTATGCGACTGCTGGACACGATAGTGGTACACATTGAGATTGGGGTTCAGTAGGCGTAGAACAAATCTCACCGTATAATGAGAAAGCTGCCGTGAGTTATGTGATGTAAGTCTTATGTATGTGTACCATGCCATGCCATGCTCACTCAACAAATTTACAGTCAAGACATAGCTACAGCATCTATGTCAAATAATCTGTTCATCCGCCAGTGTTCTGTAGAGCCACAAGTACAAGAAACTTTGTTACTCTTTATATTTTTTTAAAGCAAACAAAAATAAAATAATTAATTCAAAATCACGATTCGTAACTGGTCGAAAATACCCAAAATCAGGTGTCAATCATGAATTCTCGGAAATTTTAAATTCGATCATAGGCGGCGCGTAACAAAATATGTTTCCTTGCTAGTCACTTTACATTGAAATAATAGAATATTATATGCCTGCTTATAGTAATAAAAATAATACATTAGATCTAGTTTATAAAATAAGTTTTCATAAATCATATTGTTCACAAACACAATCCTCCCCGCAATTAATCCTACGTATTCAGGACATTTATCAAGATTCGAAGTTTATTTCTGAAAAAAATTCAATTCTCTTGATTTTCAAAATAACCGAGTTAGTCGGTAAGAACACAACAAATAAAGTAACGGCTGAATTAGCAGCTAAATACTACCATTTTACAAGCGTCAATAAAAAACTATAAACGCCGCCAAAAGAAGAACGGGAATATACAGTAAACGTTTTACTTGCAGGGTATGAAACAGGAATGATAACGCAGCTCAACAAAAACGGAAATTGGTTATAAATATGAACAATACACTGTAGACGGACTCAAAGTTACAAACAAAAATACAGAATATAAACAAAATGTTAAACATCAAACAAAAAAACATATTAAAATATGAAAACATAAATAAAGTCTGGGAAGAGTGCAGAAAAGTCATGAAAGATGCAGCTCAAGAAATACTAGGCTTGAAAGGTAAACGAAGAAAAACAAAAACTTATGACTGGTTTGATGAAGAATGTCAGATTACAACATTAAAAAACAAAGCATTTAAGGTCATCTCATTAGACGTACCAGGCCCGTGCTCGTCACCTGACCGGCACATGCCATGCTTTTTGTAAATATTCACACTATTCGCGCTCGTAGCATGCTTCAGCGGTATTTTGCACAGGCAGTCGGTTAGACGTGTTCGGTGGGTAGCTGTGCAGTTGTAATGTTTTCCACGGCAACTTTAGTAAAAAATTGCATTTTTTACTTTGGATGCCGAAGAAGAAGAGAATATGAGAGATAAGTTAAAAAGGAGGTTTTGGATACATCCAATGATTAAGAAAAGAAAAATAGAAGGAAAATACTATACCTTGTATAAAGAACTCATGGATGATGAGTCAAAATTTTATATATATTATAGAATGTCAATTGCCAAATTTCAGCAGAATTACCAGCAGAAATACCAGCAGAATGCAATTTGAACAAATTGCCAAAAAAATTTGGTTGTCGTGGAATTTTCCCAGGAGCATTACGAGCCCTAGATGAAAATCACATCAAAATTATAGCACCAATCAATAGTGGTTTCAGCTAGTTTAACTACAAAAAGATTTTTTCTGTAATTCTACTTGCTTTAGTAGATATGTCGTTCGACTTGCTCTAGGAAATCACGATAAACCATTTTTGACCTTAAAAAACTGACTTCCTCCATTTTCCGAACTCAGGTCGTCCGTAAATTATTTTTCTTTTATTTCTGTCATATCATCTTTCTTTTCCAACGAGTTTCATCCTACTATTATTTTTTTTGAAATGTTATCGGCAGTGGTCTATTACCTAGATAAAATATAGTGTTTTATTTACCTATTTTAATTTGTTCTCACAATATCCCACCATACCTGAGACTTATGTGCTGCATCTGCATACAGTCGATTCATAAAATCGTATAATTCACTTCTCTCATGAACTAATTCTATTAAAAATTTATCAGTATCATGTGAAAATAATTTTTTTCGCACCATTTTGCCTGTCGAAACTCGTCTGAAGTATTCACACTATGTAGGAACTGTGCAAGGAATGTGCCAGGCATGGGCTAGGAAAATATTGTTTGAAAAGATTGTTCGATGCCGGGCACGGACCGTTCTCACTCCAAGCACTTGTAGTGAGAACGGACCGTCGGTAAAACCCATTTAAATAACGTTAAAGTAATTTTGCACGTCTCGAGCAGGGCACAAGCCGAGCACATGCCTGGCACTATAGTGAGAATATGACCTTAAATGAGGTACCAGGAACACAGAATCCAACAAGCAGAGGAGGAATTTAACTAACTACGTAAAAAAGAAAAGAAAATCCACCGCTGAAAGAAGAAAGAAACTATTAGCGAAGAACTTTAAGAACTACAAGAACTAAGTAAGCCAAGAAAATGTTACCAAAAACAAAATTAGAAAATAGTTCAATCAAAACATATAAAGAGATAAGGAGGGTAATATATTGATATAACAGCAGGAAAAACTAAGAAGATATATTAGATGTGCCTTTGAAATACTCCACTTAACGTTTTCTTAAAAAATAAATTATCATCTTCTTTGTAAAAGTCATTCGGACAGCTAAGCCATACGGTAAACTTATGATCCCGCATAGGACTTATTTTAATTATTTTTGGGGAAGGGTATAATCGATATATAATACTTATATATATATATATATATATATATATATATATATATATATATATATTAATTATATATTATATTTATATAAAGCAGGTTCCTACAGCCTCTGCCGTTTCTCGCATTTCGACCGCCATCGTTTTCTGTCCATCCATTCGTCTTCTCTGATGGCTCTATCTCTCATTATGTGCCGTACATTTTCTTCCCAGGCAACTGAAGGCCTTCCCTTCTTCTTCTTTGTTGTGGTATGTAATTTAAAGCTTTCTTTGGCCATCTATCTTCATTCATTCGTTTCACGTGACCATACCACACTAGTTGTCTCGTTTCAATTCTATCTACACTGGAATATACAGTATTTGTCCTCCTTCTAATATCTTCATTCCTGATGTGATCTTTTTTGGATATACCACACGCTCTCCTTAGAAAATCCATTTCTACTACTTCTATTCTTTTTCTATCCTTCTGCGTTATCTGCCAAACCTCTGCCCCATAAGTCATAATAGGCTCTACCAAGGTTCGATAGATTGTCAATTTCGTTTCTTGTCTAATATCTTTAGACCAAAGTAGAGAGTTTAGAATGTTTACCACTTTTTTCCCTGCTGTGTTCTGTTTTCGATGTCTCTTTTGGTAGTGCCTTCTTTAGATATTATAGATCCGAGATATTTATATTCATTGCATGTTTTTGTGTTTCTAATTTCTAACTCTGGATCTTCTTCACCATCTCCTATTTTAAGATACTCTGTCTTTGCCATATTCATATTGAGGCCCCATTTTTCATATTCTTTCTTTAGTTTTCTAAACATGTAGTCCATGTCTTCCTCGTCATTCGCTACGACTACCTGATCATCTGCGAAAAATAAAGCTGTTAGACATTCACCACCGCCTATGTCTATTCCCATTCCGGATACTTGTTTTCTCCACTGCTCTAGCGATGATTGAATATATATTTTAAACAGGGTCGGAGACAGACAACATCCTTGTTTAAGCCCCTTGGTTATTGGAAATGATTCAGATATAAAGTTTCCTTCTTTAACGACACTTCTTGCATTTTTGTATATATTTGCGATAGCATCCACATACTCTCTACTGAGACCTACTTTCGTCAATGTATAAAATAGTTTTTTCAAAGGTACCGTATCATATGCCTTCTCTAAATCTACAAACAATAGGTGGGTAGATAGATTCCTTGCCTTCCGTTTTTCGATTACCTGCTGCAGAACGAATATATTATCAATGCACGATCTTCCTGCCCGAAATCCATTTTGTTCCTCTATGTCTTCATATTCTGATTCAATTCGTTTTTTTATTATTCGACCGTACAACCTCCCAACTGAGCTAGTAACAGTTATTCCTCTATAATTAGAGCAATTGCGTTTATCCCCTTTTTTGTATATTGAGCTGATGTATCCAACATTCCAATCATCAGGGATATTTTGTCCTTTTAAGCATTTATTAAATAGTTTAACCATCATCTCGTGTAATATTTTTGGTCCATACTTTACAACTCAATTGGGATGTCTCCAGGTCCTGCTGCTTTACCGTTTTTCGATCTTTTGAGGGCATCGCTTAACTCTCCGGTTGTTATCTCAATTATTTGTGTATGTTCAGATATTTCTTCCATTTCGATATCTTGGAATTTACGTCTATCCTCTGTCAATAAGACCTCATAATGCTGTTTCCACTGTTTCAGATCTATTAATTTTAAGTTAGATTTTTCCTTTCCTTCCCTCCGGAGAGACTTTATCACCTTCCACGCTTGCCCAACTCTTGTTCCACCCATATACCTATCCACCTCTGCACATCTTCGATCCCACATCTCATTTTTACTTTTCACTACTTCTCTTTTTACATCTCGATTTAATTTCGTATATACCTTGTGATCTTCCTCCTTTCTCGTTGACATCCATTTCTGATAAGCAGTTTTCTTCTTGTTTACTAACGTTTTGCATATTCTCCGACCACCATTCTTGATTTTTTGTTTCATGTTTGTCTTTATACCCCAAAGCTTCACTTGCAGCCTCATGAATGTACTTTTTAAGTTGTTGGTATAATTCTTCCGCTGTTATATTTTCTCGATCCACATTTTGTAATTTTGTGGCCAGTCGTAATTTGTAAAGAAATTTTGTTGAATCTTCTTTTAAGCTTTCTAGGTTATATTTAGGAGATGTTACTTTTTGTCCCTTTTCTATATTCTGTACCTGAGTGTTATTGTTTTTGCGATAGTTAACTATCACATTGGCCATAAGTAAATGATGGTCGGATCCACATTCTGATCACACGGTATACCCTTACGTCAGTTGTTTTCAGCTGGGAAGTTTGACGTTGGATTACAAAGTCGATTATCGAGCGCAGATTCCTAGTAGGTTGTATCCATGTAAATTTGTGGATGTCTCTATGTTGAAAAAATCCATTTCATAATTTTGAGAGACATTATTTCACAAAAATCTCTAAGACGCATTCCGTTGTCATTGGCATATAACTTAATACTTTAATAACTGTACGATTTTATCTTTTATTTTAGGCCTATCAATAAAGTCAAATGAACTCTATTACCAAGAAGAATAATTTGCCAAGTAACCAAAAACGATCTACAGCTAGCGCCTGAGAAAACTGAGGTGTAAGTTCTCAAAGAGACTCTGGAAAGATTCTTCGCTTTGTAGTGGAAGGTGTGGAGGTTGCACCGGTTAAATCAATTAAATATCTGGGAGTCTGGTTGTCAGAAGGTCTAAGGTTCGGAGTATACATTCAAAAGACATTGGAGAAGGCAAACCAAAATCTGGAAGCGTTGATACGGTTAATGCCAAACATTGGCGGCCCAGGAAGCACCAAAAGAAAGATGCTAAATGGAGTTTTCCAGTCGGTGGTAACTTATGCTGCCCCTGTGTGGTGTAGTGTACTAAACACTGCGAATTACGCTAAGTTGATGGAGACTTCGCAAAAACGAATGCTCCTCAGGGTGTCTAGTGCATATAGGACAGTCTCGAATGAGGCTCTATATGTTATTGGAGCGGTGATACCGATCGTTTTGTTGTGTAAAAAGCGAGTGAGGATGTATGCGAGGAGGATGGATGTAAATATACATGAAAATGAAAGAGAAAGAACGATAGTAAAGTGGCAGAGACAATGGGCAAATGATGGTGGAAAGGCAGGGTGGGCGAAGGAGCTTATTCTCGATCTGAGACCGTGGATTGAATGTAAGTTCAGGAAACTAGACTACTTCCTGAGGCAGTTTCTGACCGGACATTGTAGTTTTGGCACCTTCACAAATAGAATAGGCAAATCTGCCTCGGCAGACTGTGCTGTTTGTGCGGTACCGGATGCTCCCGCCTACATTTTTAACTACCAGAGATGGGTAAATGAGATGGGAGATTTCGAGAGGCGAATGGTTTTCGGGCGGGATGAAAGAAACATTGTAAACTTAATGTTGAGAGGAGAGAACGAATGGGGAGAAGTACACTGTCTGGTTTCTGGGGTGATAAAGAAAAATGAGCAGGAGCACAGAGGAGGAAATTAAGCCAGGGATCTAAAAATTTATAGTTTATAATGTTTATTAGTTTATTTCCTAACGTCTAAACATTTTCTGATTTACGGTAATAGGTATGGTTATATATAAATTTTTAGTTTTTTATTTTAGTTGTTTATTGTGCGACAAGACTACCTCTCTGGACCAGTGGTTAAGGTTTTAGCCGGAACACGGATAATCCGACACTACCCTGGGGTCTTCTGGCTTTGTATCCCACTCGGCCGGAAGATACCAGGGTGTCTTGTTCCGTGACGTAGAGGTCCCAAAAAGATTTCCCCACCATTGCCTGTCAGAATTACCTTCTTAGGCTCTTACTGGAATCTGGCAATACCGCAATTAAAAAAAAAAAACCAAAAATAAAATTTGTTGAATTTATTAATGTTTTGCATTTTGAGAACGCTTTCCAAAGTGGAAATCGAAACTTCAAACGTCAAATAACCTTATTTTAAAGTAAAATTGTGGCTCATTCACAATAAAACTAATGAATACACTTATGTTTCAGGATCCAGATTTGCTGTTTTAGAATGTAAGACTGTAATGGTATGTCTTTTAAGGAAATTTGACATTGTGCCTACGAAAAATACCAGAAACCCCTTACGTTTTAAAAAGAATATAACAGTGTCAAGCAGAGATGGATTTTGGTTAGGTCTAAGAAAAAGGAAACACTGATTTTTGTACTATAATGCTAAGCTAAATAAAGTTTTGACTTTTATATTTTTTTAATAGTTCTTTTTTTATTTTTCTATTTTATTGTTTTAATTTTTTGTTGTTATATTTTTTTCTTTTTTTTTTCATCCACAGTAACCCTTTGGAGTCATTAATTTATTTCAATAATTTTTTTAATATCAAGTTCGAGGCTGTCTTGGTACAACATTGTACCATCTCAAACCTAACTATTTAAAGAAAAACTTATATAAAGTAATATGCCTTTCACTATTTTATTTACATTTTCTCCATAGCCTCGTCGATTTCGTCTCTGAATCACCTTCGGGGTCTTCCTCTCTTTCTTCTTCCGATCGGGCTCCATTCTGTGATTTTGTTTATCCAGCGTCCTCTGTCCGCTCTTCTGATGTGGCCGTACCAGGATAGTCTCTTCTCCTCTATATAGTCGATTATGTCTGATTGCACTCCCATTCTCCGCTTAATCTTTACGTTTTCAATTCTGTCTCTTTTTGTAAGTGTACAGCTTCTCCTCAGGAACTCCAGTTCTACTGCTCTTATTCTACCTCTATTTCTCTTGTTTATTGTCCAGTTTTCGGACCCATATGTCAGGATACTTCTTGTCAGGGTATTATATATTCTCTTTTTTGTCTTTATCGTAATGTTCTTATCCCACAGCACTGAATTTAGTTATCTTATACAGTTTCTTGTTTGTCTTAGTCTGTTGTTTATATCTTCTTCTGTTGTTTCCTGGTTCGATATTATGGTTCCTAAATACTTGAATTTATCTGTTCCATTTACTTGTCTTCCCTCGCCTATCTCTAGGTTTTTCATATCCTTGTTTTCTGTTGTTAGGTATTCGGTTTTCTCCAAGTTTATTTCCATTCCGTTTTCTGAGCATAAAGCTGAGATCTTCTTCATCTTGTGCGATGACTACTTGATCGTCAGCAAAACTTAAGGTGTATAGGTATTCGTCTCTTACTGGTATGCCCATTCCTTCGCACTTTCTCCTCCATGGTTTGAGTATCTTTTCCAAGAATATTTTAAACAAAGTAGGGGACGTAGCACAGCCTTGTAGAAGTCCTTTTGTCGTCTTAAATGGATTGTAGGCTTTATTTCCACATTTAATAGCCACTTTGTTTTCTTTGTACAGTGCTTTAACTGCTTTTATTAGTGTTTGTCGGATTCCGAGATCATTCATTGCTTCCCATAATTTGACTCTAGGTATTGAGTCGTATGCTTTCTTTAGATCAACAAACGTCAGATGGACCGGTCTACCTTTTGCCATTTTTTTCTCTATCAGTTGTTCTAATGTGTACGTATGATCTAGGCATGATTTTCCTACTGCGAACCCTGCTTGGTCTTCTCCAATTTTTCCTATTATTTCAGTTTATAGTTTTTCCTTGATAATTTTTACGTAAAGTCTACCTACCGACGATATTATACTAATTCCTCTGTAGTTTTCACATTTTTTCCTGTTTCCTTTCTTATGTGGAGGCTTCTTATGGGAAGGCACTTTTTGTGCTAAATATTCTACTGCCAAAAATACTCTGATTAAAGAAAGATGTATTTGCGTGTTTCGTTGACTTCGAAAAGGCATTCAATAAAGTACAGCATGTAAAATTAATGCAGACGCTAAAAAATATAGGACTAGATGACACATATACTCGTATATATATATATATAACAAGCGAGTCTTCTACAGCGCCGTTTCTCGCATCCTAATTTCCAGCGTTTTCTATCGAAGCAATCTTCAGTTGTTAGATCTCTGGCGGTCATTGCATCGTCGACATCGTCTCTTCAGGATCGTCTTGGTCTACCTCGTTTTCTTCTGGTTGGCGGAGTCCATTCTTCTATTTTTTTTTTGGCCATCTATTTTCCGGCATTCTCTGAAGGTGTCCATACCAGTTAAGTCTTTTGGCTTCGATTGTGTCTATATACTCCTGTCTTTAAAAATCTGTAAGAACTGGAATCAAACTGCTATCGTAAAAATTGGAGACAATTACACCGACAAAATCTCTATATAACGAGAAGTCAGACAAGGTTGCGTTTTGTTCTCAACAATATTTAATATTTACTCGAAACAGCTATTTAAAACGCACTTAAGAAACAGCCGTATGGACTCAAAATCATCAGGGAACTACTTAATATAATTAGATAGGCAGATGATACAGTAATTTTATCAGAAAATATTGAAGGTCTCCAAGTTCTGCTTGATCGTATTCACAAAGTAGGAGATAAAATAAACTTAAATAAAACAAAATTTTTAGTCAATATAAGGTTGAATGTTCGAATAATTAAACTTTGAGGGTATACAAGGCAACTATCGAAACACGGTGATTAATTTAATCTTGCCAAGTACTTTCAATCAATAGATCATCTTCAGGGGCATTTCGTCAATTGTGGACTATCCGACATAGTAGAATGTCATAAATTTAAAACTGGACATAACAATACAAAAAACACTACACTAAGACAAACAAACACTTTAAAATTTATATGGCGAAGCTACATATTGTGAAGAAGCTCATTCTGTCTCCGGCTTGTATATTGTACCATCCGATACTTAATTCCAAACGTGTCTAAAAACATTTGTCGGCAAACCTGTAACTGTTCTTGTCCATTATTTAAAATGGTACTGTAAAGTTTTGGTACGTCTGGAGTCATCTCGATGAACAGTATTTTTTATTTTATTAATATGCTTTACATGTGCTGCAACAAAGCATGTCTTTGTTCCCAAGTTATTTTCCAAAAATGCTCGAAAATTCTTTTTCTAACGTCTTCTGAAAACTCGGAACAATACCTAAATTTTGATTTTCTACACACTTCTTTGTCACAAGTGGGTTGCATGTGACGAGCATCTTTTTGTTTCAACTGTTCATACTTTCCTGTTTGCCCTTTCATGAATCCCAAATAAGGTTTCCCTTCCATTCGGAGTTTCTTATTTTTGTTTCTTTTCCATTGGCTAGGATCAACATTTCTTTTTTTTACGCCCTTCATTAATATTGTGATTATTGGGATCAAGTTCTGCTTCAGAACTGTCTGTAGAATTTTCATCAGATCCTTCGCTATGGCTATTATAAACAGGATCATATTCTGAACCATCATTTGACGAACTTCTGTTTACAAATATTTGATTATCAATTCGATTTGTATTTGAAGTTGACGGTCCTTCAATACTTAACTGCTGATCAGCTATGGGACCTTGAACGTCATTTGACAAATCAGTATTTGTACTTGATGGTTTTACTGCACTTAAATGTTGATCAGTTGCGAGACCTGCTTTTTGATTGTCAGTAGTAGTTTCATCAAGTTGGTCAAGAGCTGGATTATTTTCTGCACCGTCTGTAGCTTTGTTTGACGAATCTGTTTTTGAAGTTAATGGTTCTACAATAACTGAATACTGATCTAAATCTTTTCGACTTTAGGACTGTTAGTAACGTCTTGAAGGATAATATTGTGTCCTGTTATAATCGGATCAACTGTAATAGGTACATCCCGACTTGTTACAGATTCCCCAAAATAGTTATTAAAGTGATCGTTTCAGTAACGTTGATTTCATCAGTTGCCTAAAAAATTAATTAAGGTATAATCAAGAATTGCTTTGAAGAGTATTAGTACCTTAGTCACAGTTTTGGCTAATTGATCGCTTGATGCTATCTGTAACTCTCTTGCCATTTCAATAATTTTTTTCCTCTCCCTGATGGATGCATTCTTTTAGTAATCACCCTGTAAATAATTACTTATTATAAATCAAAAACCCTTACGGACTATTGTACAACAAATAGAGTGGTAATTATTTATTAATTTACAGTAGAGTATTTTTAACTGTAATATACATACAGCCAGATTTGTCACAGATTAATTTTACCTAGGTTTGTTTTATAAGATTACAATACATAATTAAATTTATATATGGACAAAAAGCATAAAGTCCTATCTGGCAATGTTATTATGAGTGAATTATTAGCAGTTATAGTTTCTGATAAAACGAAATGTCCTATCTATCTCTAACCTAAACCTAATCTATCTCTTAATATAGCTAATATTTAGAATTTTAACGGTAAATCAATACTGCAAGTATACTATTTGCTTCATACTATTTTATTAACAACTTACCAATATCGTGAACAAAAATAAACGTAAAATAAACGTTTTTCTACAGAAAAACTTCGACAAATCACCAGCATGTACTTTAGTTTATGGAGAGAAGACACTAAATGCTTAGATAGGATTATTTACTTGTAGATCTGTTGACGCTAGAGATAGTACAAATCAGGGTTTAGTTTCATTTCTTTAAATTATTATGGGAGACTTTAGAGGAAGAAGGGTGACCTCATGCAATCTTATTATATATTTTTCATACTTTCATACTATTTTAAAGAAATGAAACTAAACCCTGATTGTTGTTTAAAACACACAAATCAACCTCAATTGCAAATATAAACCTCTTTTTAAATTATTATGGGAGACTTTAGAGGAAGAAGGGTGACCTCATGCAATCTTATTATATATTTTTCATACTTTTATATTTTTAAACAAATTTTAAACTTTATTAGAAATTTACAACATTTTGTAATTCATTTGACAGTTATTCTTAATTGAAACATGAAAATACATTCTTAAAAAATTTTTTATGCAAATTTCTTACAATTTTCCATCAACAGATACAATTCTCAATACACTTAAGTATCAGATAACGTAACATTAATACCATGTTTCTTCTTTATATTGTTGTTGAACAATTTGAGCCCTTGTTTCTTAAGGATGGCTGTCAGATTGAACATACATTGACCTTGAGCAATGACTTGAGTGAATTTACAAACTAATGTCATTCTGTATGATGTGATGAACACATAAAATTTAATTTAAAAAACTTAATTTTTAGAAAGTCTTTGATGACTATTAGTAATTCCAAACTACTAAATAATTTTGTAAGAATTTAAAAAACAATCTCTATTTCCTATATATGACATTTGTCAACTGTCACTTTTGAAAATCGTTTTAAAAGGACGACATTTGATTTCATTAGTTCTATTCTGTCCACCTCCTCACATCAATCAATGGTCGGGTTCTTACACCCGTACCATGACAAAAATTTTTTTCAATTTTTAACGTGTTTGTGAAGTCCAGTGTCGGCTTTTTATATGTTTTTTATATGTTTTAAGAATTTCAACAACTAAAAAAAAATCATAATTTTGAAATTTAAGGAAATGAGATCTCTCCTTTGTAGTGGTATTTATAAAAATTGACGTAAGTTAAAAATTATAATCTTTACCATTAGTACTTATAAGAACATTTTATTGTAGCATAGTGTAGCGTTTACGCTACTGATTAACCCCTTAAGAAAATTTCTTATTACCCGCCTACGATCGATTTTACATCGACATTTCTCCACCCACGCGCTGGAACGCTTTTAAAGGATTGATCGATTTTGTGCGGTAGAGAACGATCAGTTTTGGTCAGAACTCAACGCAGCCACGTCAACCGGTGAAATTTTTCACCTTCAAAGTGACGGAATTGGAGCAAGGAAGATAATTTGGGGAAGAATAAAATAGAACATATTAATAATAATAATTAATTTTTTAAAATCAATACTAATCTAAGAGTTCCACATAAAAAGGAAGATTTTTTTGGCGTGCTGCGGCTCCATGTAAGTAAATCATTTCATACGTATTATCTCTTTATCATACAATCAAATTTATCCTTGCAGTTTAGTATTTCTTTAGAGATTTATTTTTGAGTTCCGAAATAATTTAAATATAAAATTTCCTTGATTTACTTGCAAAGAACAGAAGGTCATTTTTTTATATAGTTAAACTTAAATTCTGTTTTAGTCCATGTCGTTATCATTAAGTTTTTTTGGTTCTTTTTTTTACCTAACTTTTTTGGTGGAATATACAAGGTTCTACAGCCTTCTGTATTCTGCGCATGTTCAAGCCTGTCATGCTACGGAAATAACTTCATAAATTTTGACATGTTAACTTAACCTGTTTTGATGTTTTGTTTTGGTGCAGTCAATCCATGCTGCTACACCTATTGAATTGCATTTATTAAATTACATAACCTTTTTAGATTCCGTCACGTTGAAGAGTATTACTCTTGAAAGTTCCTCAATGAATAGTAACTTTGAATCCTTAAACTAATTAGCAACTTGTCTCTGGAGTTACCGATTTCTCGGACCGGATAGACCAGCGCCGGGTGTTTACTACCGTGTACTCCCATGGATTTGTCATCATAGCCCAGAACTAATTTTGCCGTGCCAAGAGGAGTTTTCCTATGGACTTGTAGTGATTTTAAGATAAGTTGTTTAATTGTTTAACTTTTGTTACTTCCTATTTAGTAGTATACCCTCTTCATATGCATATGATAAGGTGAATACCTTTGTGATAATTTAATTTTTGATATAATCTAATTCTAAAATATTGGGGAGAAGAAAATACATTACATGTTTTTATTGGGTTTTTAAATAGGATATACAGAGTCTGACCAAACTCACTTTTTTTGATATAATATTTTTGTTAATACAATACATTTGATATAATACAATTTGATATTGAGAGAGGGACATAAATTTAATGTGGTTTTTTTTAAATATATATAATGAGTATTGAGAACTCACTTTTGAGATAATATAATTGTAACAGAGTTATCATTGTTGATATCTGTACAATACGGTAATTATTTCTCATTTTAGTAGAACTATTTAAATCTAAATTACTAACCTTAGTGTTAAGACTTAGGCTACCCTACGGACTATTCTTGGTTTATACTAATATTTCATATTTTATTTGGCCAGTGGTAGTGACTATTCGTTTGTTGAGGGGCTATTAGGTCCCATTGTATGTGTACACCATCCACTACCACTGTTATTTGGCTTTGCATTATATGTAAATTGTTTATACACATATACCTATATACATTTTTTATAAATATATTTATTGTTGCTATTTTGAGTTTTATTTCAGTTCTACTAACCAGTATATAACATAGCAAAACAAGATTATTATTTAGTATTTTTGTATTTCAGAGTATTATCTCCAGATTCATTTGTTACTTCAAAATCTCAACTATCGTTGAGTTGGCGCCCTTCTTTTCTCTTCTTATTGTTCTCTTTCTATAAATTTATTCCCAGTGACCTTCTTCAGTTGTATCACGTTTGATATTACCAGGTCTCATTTCTTTCTTGTCTCATTAGCTCATTATCTCTTGTTATTGTTGTTTATATCTTTAAAGCCACAATCCAGTGCATTGAAGCTAGCCCGAACACTCACTTGAGATTTAGTGTCTCTTTGGCCATTTAAATTTGTTCCTCTGAGCTTAGCCCTATTTTTAGTATTTTTTTTCATCACTTCTCTTTCAGTTCTTCTGAAATTTGGAAGTTCTACACTTCCTAAAATCCAATACTCCCGGAGTATTGGGCGTTTCAATTGGCGCCCAACGTGGGGCTTCTTTTCCACTTCTGCCTTAAAAAAAAAAAAAAATATATTATATATATATATATATATATATATATATATATATATATATATATATATATATATATGTATATATATAACACTGTTTTTGATGGGTTGGAGTCAATAAAAGGGGCTATTTGTTGACTATTTTTTACTCGAGCTTTTCAATAAAAAAATTTTTGTTAACTCACCAAATAAAATTAGTTTTTTATATAAAACTACTGCTTACATAATAAATACAAAAAATATTAATAAAAAATGCCTTATTCTAATAAATGTTTCTCTGAAAAATTTAGATGAAGTTTCTTAAGAAAAAAAATTGAATTTATAAACAAAAATAGAATAGCTACAACCAGCCTAAAATGACATAAATACTAACTTAAAAATTTTTATTTTTGACATATTGTCAAAAATAAAATTTTGTTTAAAAAATTCTTCTTTGTTAAGTAACAAAAAAGAAGAAGATTTATTCACCATTGATAGATGCCCGAAAAAATGTAACAAATACATGGAAAATTCAAAATGTGATATTTTACTGACTGCATAAATTAAATAGAAATTATATAATTATAAATTTTGCTTAAATTTTGAATTTCTGACCTTTTGTTTAAATTATTATCACTTTTGCTAATACAAACCATTTCCAAAAAAGTTCTTTTAAATTTATTACTTTCATTACATAAAATTTTAATATTATCAAAATCCATAATATGGTCTTTGTCTATTACATGCTCTGCCAAAGCACAAGATGGTTTCTTAATTCTACAATCACTCTTGTGAGAAATAATGCGATTTGAGAGATTTCTTCCAGTCTCACCAATATACTCAGCTTCACACTGAGTACAAACAATGCTGTATACTACATTTGTTTGATCTAATTTGTCTATAGGATATTTAGTTTTGGAATATAAAGATGAAATAGTTTTGATGTTCTTTGTTGCTATTTTTATATTGTCAATAACCTTTAATGTTTGTATTAATTTAGGAGTTAATGATGGTATAAAAGGTAGTGAATGATAATATATGTTTTGATTGTTGGATACAGTGTTTTGAGATTTAGCAAAAAATGGTGTTAAGTTATTTATATTTAATAAATTAGAAAAAAGCATCCTATGTAGCATATCAGGAGGATAAGAGTTTTCAATTAAAATATTTTTTAACAAATGAAGATCTTCTTGTAGGTAGTCTGGATGAGAAAGTTTTAAAACACGTTCCTTTAATCCTGTTATAAGGTTCATTTTCATTTTATTTGGATGATTAGAGTAATAGCTTATAAATCTATTACTACATATGGGTTTTCTGAACCATCTAGTTTTCAACATATTGTCTGTATTTCTTACAATTCTCATGTCAAGGAATGGTAGAGAATTATCTACCTCTTCCTCAACTGTAAATTGTATATGTTGATTATGATTGTTGAAAATGTTGACTGTTTCAAGAATTTTGTGTTTAGGAAGTGCCAAAACTAGATCATCTACATATCTTTTGATAAATGGAATGAAAAAAGTGCAATTATTGATACAATCACTAATAACATCATCCATGACATAGCTACTTAGAATGGTTGAAAGACTAGATCCCATAGGGCTACCAAAAATTTGTTTATAAAAAACACCATTAAATATAAAAATATTAGAATCAAAAACAAAGTTGATGAGTGTTTTAAAATGTAATAAGTCAATATTAGTATGTTGCGAAATCTCATTCCAATGTTTTTTAACACTACTTATGATTAAATTTAAAGGTAAATTAGTAAAAAGAGATGTTACATCAAACTAACTAAAACATAATTTTGTGGTAATTGGAAATTATTAATGAAAGAACTAAAATCAAATGAATCTTTTATGTAAAAATTGTTGTTTAAATTATAAGCATTGGTTAAGATGTCAGTGAGGAGCTGTGCTATTGGTCCATTTGGAGGGCATAGAGATGAAACAATTGGTCTCATAGATAAAGTTGGTTTATGTATTTTAGGTAGAGCATAAAACCGTGGTGCAATTAGAATTATAAATTTTGAGTTCTTTTGCTTTTTTATTATCAATAAATTTCTTACTGTTTAATTTTGATACCAGACAATTTGCTTTTTGTTGTAAAGTACAAACAGGACTCCTTCTAAGTGTAGTGTAAATACTTAGTATCATTTAAGAGTTCTCCAGTTTTTTGTAGGTAATCCTCTTTATACATTTTTTTTAACATCCTTTATTTATTGAAATCTGTTTCTACAAATAAAAAAAAAACAATAATCAATATGTTTATCAAGTAATTAACATAGGGGAGATCAGTCCAGTGACAGAAATCCTTAAGATAAATTTCTAATATATATAAATATTTGAAATATAAATAACAATTTACAAAGACATTTTACTAACATATTAAAAAAAAAATAGCAATATTTAAAATTAAAACAACACACACAATTATAAGTTGTAGGTATTTGTAGTATAAGTTGTAGCTATAAAATGATATATTATACGTTTATGTATATAAAGGTATAGAGAGGTCTAGAGGATCACGTCGTTTTAGTCTTCCTCTCCTTGGTCGCTTAAGTAGGTCTTGGGCAAGTGTATTTGGATGGTTTAGTAGTCTATTTTTGTAAGTGCCACTGAGTGAGACAACGGTGTCTTTAATATTTTGGATCTGAAGATCTCGGTGTATAACATAATTGGGCACGTACCACGGTGCATTGGTAATATGTCTCAAAACTTTAGATTGGAAACGTTGAAGTTTCAGTAAGTGAGAATTAGATGCTGTACCCCATATCTGTATACCGTAGGTCCAAACTGGCTTTAGAACACATTTATACAGTAATAGTTTATTATGTAGACTTAGTTTGGATTTTTTATTCATGAACCAATACATTTTCCTGTATATTAATCCTAGTTGCAGTCGCTTTGTCCAGATGTGCTTTCCCCAATTTAGTCGGCTGTCAAAATGTATTCCCAAGTATTTAACATCACTTTTTTTGGGTATTATGGCATTGTTTATGCACACAGATGGTACACTCTCTTTGCGTAAAGTAAATGTTATGTGTGCTGATTTGCTGCCATTTACTTTAATTCGCCACAGTTTTAGCCATTTCTCTAGTTTATTTAAATGAATTTGTAAATTTTGACAGGCTGTAACAGGAACCGAGCTAGAAGCCATTATCACAGTATCATCTGCATAGGTAGCGATAGTGCTTTTTACTGTTGTGGGAATATCTGCCGTATAGAGTAAGTATAAAGTTGGTCCCAATATACTACCCTGAGGTACTCCCGATAGAATTGGAGATATGTTTGATACTGCTTCATTGCATCTGACCTGGAAATATCGATTGGTAAGATAGGATCTCAAAAGAGCATACAGAGGATGAGGAAAGTGAGTTTTTATTTTAGATAGTAGCCCCTCATGCCATACTTTATCAAATGCTTGTGAGACATCCAAAAAGGCTGCAGTGCAGTATTCTTTCTTTTCAATCGCATCTCTTGCTACTTTGGCAACTCTATGTACCTGCTCAATTGTTCCATGTTGTTGCCTGAATCCAAACTGATAATCGGGTATTAACTTTTGTCTGTCGATTATAGAATTCATTTTCTGAAGTAGTATCCTCTCAAATATCTTAGAGATAATGGGAAGCAAACTGATTGGACGATAGGATGATAGTTCTTGTGGATCTTTATTTGGTTTCGGTATTAGAATAATTTGTGCCATTTTCCATTGAAACGGAAAATAGCCTAACTTTAGTATAGCGTTAAATATATACATAACCAACCGAAATCCTTCTTCGGGTAAATTTTTGCAGATTTTTCCCGATATTAAATCATACCCTGGAGCTTTTTTAGTATTGAGATGTTTAACTAACTCTTTTATTTCGTTAATTTTGATATTTTCTATAGGAGGTGACATCTGGTAGGGTGCATCTAAGTTCTTGTAAATGAATTCTTCTTCTTCTTCTGAGATAGTTCTGGAGTGTGGTTGAAAAACTTGGCTGAGATGATTAGCGAATGCTTGTACTTTATCTTCATCGGCCTTGGCCCAATCACCGTCTTTATTTCTAATGGGACCGTCATGCTTAATCTGATGTTTAAGTTTCTTAGAGAGTTTCCAAATAGAGTAGTTTGTGTCATCCGTCGCAGTAAGACTTTCAAGAAATTCATTTATGCCCTGATCTTTGTATTTGTGTAATTCTCTTTTAAGCAAACGAGTGGCCCTATTCAGTTCAGTTTTGTTCTCAGGAGATCTGGAAGTTTGCCACTGTTTTCTAAGTTTTCTCTTTTCGTTGATTAAGATTTTTATATGATGTGGATATGGTTCACAGTTATTACTCCGATTTAGATCTGGAGTTGCTCTCCAAGCTGCCTGTTGAATGATTGATGTAAGGTGATGAACTGCTTCCTCAATATTTTCACTTGTTTTAAGAGGAAGATTTAAGTTAATTGTATTTTGAATATTAAGTCTGAACAGACTCCAATTTGTTTTATGATTTGAAAACGTGGGGTATTTATTTGTATTATATACATGTTCCATCACATCAATAAATATGGGAGAATGGTCCGACGAAAGGTCAAAAGAAGGTTTAATGTCTAAAAAGTTGTTACTTATTCCTTTTATGATACAAAAATCAATGAGATCGGGTAATTTATTTCTATCTGTAGGCCAGTAGGTTGGCTGCCCAGTAGAAATTGGAGTCAAGTTATTTTCGTTTAAACTTTTAATAAGTTCTCTTCCGCGAGTTGTTATCAGTCTTGAACCCCATCTTGTATGTTTTGCATTAAAATCACCTACTGCAATAAAGCGATGACCAAGCCCTTTGAAATAACTAGAGAAATGGTCCTCTTTAATTATTTTGCCAGGGGGACAGTACGCAACTGACATCGTTATGTGCCCTTTACTGAGTTCTACAGATATAGAGGTTGCCTGAATGTTGATTTCACACACTTTATTTATTTCGTGATGTTTTATATTACTTCTAATGATTAAAGCAGTTCCACCATGACCTTTTCCCATTGGGTGTGGTGTGACATAGGTGCAAAAATCTGGCATACTAAAATGGCTCTTGTTTGTCATATGAGCTTCAGAGACCATCATGATATCAAGATTATGTAACTTTATAAATGCCTTAATCTCCTCACTATGGTTTGTGAGGCCGTTTGCGTTCCAATATCCAATTTTAATTTTGGGGTTGAACATTAAGTTTTGATATCATCGTTATGAGGAGGTCGAACATTTTATCCATTCTATCCATAAGTTTTTGGACCATCAATTCTAAACTGTTACTTGTTTCTGTTGTATTCAGTTTTTCCTGTGTAGTTTTTGAGACAGATGCGGTAGTATGATTTGGTCCCTCCACAGCATTTGCATATGTTACAGATGGGCGACGAGTATTTGAGGAACTTGGCGGGCAATGAGATTGTATTTTCTCCCTCAATTTTGGAAATTGTTTTCTTTGGAGCTCTTTGTAGACCAAACAGCCTCTGTAGGATGCAGGATGATTTTCTTGGCAATTTGTACACTTCACATCTTTAATTCGTGTTGGATTTGGACATTCGGATGACAAGTGATTGGCTGTACATTTTACGCATCGTGGCATTCTGTTGCAATATTTGTGAGTGTGTCCGAAATGTTGACACCTGTGGCATTGCGGAATTTCTCTTTTGGGATGTGGTGGTTCAACTTCAACTATTGAGTTAAGTAGTCTATTGACTTTGTAAATGTCTTTATTGTTTGCATTAGCAACCAATTCTACGTGGAATAGTGGTAGTTGCTTTTTATCCTTTATTCGTTTTATGTTGGAGATATTTTTGACTGAATGTCCTAGTTCTTCGAGTGCCCTTTTAATCTCATTAGTTTCTGTTGAGGGGTGAATATTGCGAATAACCACTCGAAATCCACGGTCCTGTTTTATTTGATATGTGTGAAACTGCGTTTTTTTTGCTGTTAAGCTTTTAATAATATCCGAATAGTTTTCAGGTGAATCTACTTGGAGTTTAATTTGGTTATCCCTAAGGCATTTAATGGTATATAGATTTGGTATTTTTTCATCAAGCAATTCGCGTAGAGGTTTTATATATTCGACATTCTGAATAAATATTGGTGGAGGTTTTTTGGATTCGGCATTTCTATTTTCTTCTTGTATATCATCAGTAGTTAAAGGGCTATATCTATTGGTCGTTGGCGTAGGTTTCTGCAACCAATAATCCTGAATGGTAGTTTGCTTTTTAATTCTATGCGGAGGGCTATCTTCTGATCGGTGACGCTTCTTATTTTTAATTAACGTCCAACCTGTAACATCATCTTGCTGACGAGTTTGTTCAGTGGCTTCTGTTTGTTGTTTTTGTTCTGGTTTGTTTTCTGGCAAATATGTCGACATTGAGGCACAATGAGATGAGCTATTAGTGGCGTTTATCCTGATTTCATTTGAGGAAATACTGTTTGTTCTATTTTTAAGCGACGGTGGAGGAGTTCGTGCCAGACCGGCCTTTCTTATAGGTGGATTCTCATATGCTACATCTTTTAATGAGGGAGAATAACTCTGAATATTATCTGAATTTGGAATTTGATTTTGCCATTCCATTTTAGCTACTTATTTAACATATTGTAGTTTACAAAAATATTTTTATGTATATAATGGTTTTTATGTAATTTTTATTTTTTTTTTTTGCTTTACGATAGGAGAATGAATCCAGATCGACTCTTCGGAGATCAATTCTCCTCTTAAAGCTACTTAGTTTTTATATATTTAGTACTTATTACTTTGTTTTCCCTTTCTATATTATTTTTTTGAAGTTTGGCAACACTGTCTGGCGTTGAGACGTGGGCCGTTTTCTTATCGCAGACTGGATTGCAGATAACCTTACTTGTTTTCGATATTATTTTATGGATGTTTAATCGTACCAGATCGGTTTTTCTAGTGTCAATTATACACTTCACACTTTCTACACCAGTATAATTAGTTACTACCGATTTTTATGTTTTTAAACTTTAATTTCACCTGTAATTTTGGAAAAATTTTCACTGTTTATTTATGTTTAACCTGCTGGCTTCACCGCAGCGTTGCCAGTTTTTAAGAAAAAGTTTAGTTTGTAAATAGTATTTATTTAAAAAATGATCTTTGACTTCTTTATTTAAACCCATCAAAAACAGTGTTATATTTTTTCCAAACGAGATATATATATATATATATCTCCTTTAACTTTTGATTTGATCTTGGGTTGTTGTGGTTTTCACTGGTTGTGCTTTTAGATTTTCATTTTAACGTTTAGTTTTGTTTTTTCTTTTTTTTTTGTTGGACATTACCTTATATCTATATCTTAAATCGACTTGTTTTGCTATATACTGTGTAGACTGAATAAATTGCTTTGTTTTTGATTGATTAAATAACAATTTAGATTAATAATAAATTAATTAAAAATTTAAATAACTAAAGTTAATTATTTCACATATTTTACAAGTCCGGAGTAGCCAATAAGTTGAGTCACTACCTCGAAATAACAGTTTTGAAATTTTAGGTTCCTTAGGGTGTTGTAGCAGTATATGTCATTGGATTTCATAACTGGACCAAAACAATTAAACATTACTGGTATAGGTATCCCTTCAGAATAATAATTTGGAGTCAGAGAGTAAGTTAAACTTTGCCTACTTTTACTCATTCTCTTGTATATTTCTGTTGTGTAATATGTCTGCGTTCAAGGTAGAGCATCTGTTATCTCCTGAATTAGAGTATGAGTTGAGAGTCCGTCACTTAAACGATCCATCTTTGACAACGGTGGAAAGGAAAAGGGTAGTGTTGCGTGGTGCATTGAAGCAAACTTCATCCAATCGGAGTTTCGCTGTTCTGTCAGCTTCCCATCTTAATTTTAAGGATGAGATTGCTGAAATAGAGGTTACTCTTGCAGATCTGGTGGTCAAAATTAATTCTTTTGTTGGTTCTTCTAGTGATACTGCCTATGCTCGTTATACTTCTCGGTTAGGTCATGTTGCAGCTAGAATCCATCTGTTAGAAGCTACAACAGAGGAAGAGGAGGAAGTGAAGAGGTCTCTTAATTTCAGAGTTTTGATTCTGGAAGGTGAACTTGATTGTAAAGTGATTCCCCAGGCACAGTCAACTCCTCATAATGCTAGTGTTCCAGTCAACTCGTTTCCTTTTGTTAAGTCTGCTCCTATTCATAAATGGGGTGTGCATTTTTCAGGTCAAGATAATGAAAACGTTGTTAGTTTCTTGGAGAAGGTAGAATGTCTGCGCATAGCACGTGGTAACAGCGAGGAAGAGTGCTACTCTTCTGCTGCCGATTTATTTAAAGATTCAGCTTTTACTTGGTACCTCAATAACCGAGGTAGTTTTGCTTCTTGGCAAGAGTTAGTTGCCAAACTCAGATCAGATTTTCTTCCATATAACTATGAGGACAATCTTCTTGATGAAATTAAGTCTCGAAAACAAGCTCCGCAGGAGAAGGTAACTATATTTATTAACGAGATTGTTAGTCTGTGTAAACGTCTGGAGACTCCTCTTTCTGAACCTCATATTGTCAGGATTATTAAGAAAAACTTGTTGCCATCGTACCATTCTAGTCTGGCACTTACAGATATTCCCTCGATTGCTGATCTTACAGAAAAGTGTAAGAAGTTAGAGGAAGTTTTGTCATGGTTTTCTGACAGCGTGTCTAGAGTCCCTATTCATCAGAATTTCAGAAATAATGACTCATCCTATTCTGGTAGGCCTAATTATTCTCGGTCTGGTAATGTCTCTTCTTTTAATTCGAAGCTTACCTGTTGGAATTGTCGTCAGTCAGGACATGGTTACTGAACGAATGTTCTGAACCTAGAATTCGGTTTTGTTATGGATGTGGACGTCAAGGTGTCCGCAAATTTGAATGCCAATTCTGTTCGGGAAACGACAGAAGGGGTGGGTTGGCCCTGGCTCCTACTCCTCGTCAAAATACAGGAAATACAAACACTGTCCAAACTCCTCAAAACCAAGGAACCAGTTTTTCGAGTCTGGATGCCCAAGCTTCCACAAGCCAAACATCTCACCCTTCACCAAAAGACAAAAGACCACAGAACGGCAAATACCAACCGAAGAGAGGACAACGTTAGTTGAGCACGAGCACCGTAATTCTTCAGTAGTTTCTTCGTGTAATCCCTTGTCTTCGTTTGTTGATTTGGATATAAACTCATTGTTGGTTCGAAAAAACAAGGATAATCGTCCATATCTTGAAATATCTATCTTAGGACATTCTTGTTTAGCTTTACTGGACACAGGTTCCAATATCTCTATTTTAGGGTCTCTCGGTATGGAATTTCTCCAGAATTCCAATGTAAATATAGGAATAGATCAAAGTTTGCAAGTGACTACAGCTGATGGTCAAGTTCAACCAATTTTAGGTCAATTCACTACTGAGATTTGTGTCAGTTTTTGTAAAAGAATGATCACATTCTTTGTTATTCCGTCAGTTAAGAATTCAGTCATCCTATGTATGGATTTTCTGAAAACTTTTAATAGTGAGTTAAATTTTCCTGAATTTTCCTTATCTGTTTCTTCATTTAATATCTCTTGTGTCAATGCGGTTAAAGATATGAGTCGACTTAATGCTCATGAATTAGAAAAGTTAAATAATGTCATCAAATCATTATCTTCTATATCTTCGAAAAATAAGTTGGGTAGAACTCATCTCATCGAACACCACATTGAGGTGGGTTCGTCCAAGCCCTTCAGGCAATATCAATATCCCTTGCCTCAAGCCTGGCATGAAAGCCTAGTTAAGGAGGTAGATGAAATGCTTAAGTTAGGTATTATTGAGCCCAGTACTTTTTCTTTTTGTAGTCCTTTATGGCTGACAAAAAAGAAAGATGGGACTTTTCGTGTCTGTTTTGAAGGACGTAAAACTTAACAGTATAACTATGAACAGAGATGCGTATCCTATACCTCGTATAGATATCATCCTGAGTAAGTTACAGAATGCCAAATTCATTTCATCTATTGACTTGAAGAAGGCGTTTTTACAGATTCCTCTCAGCGAAGAGAGTAACAAGCTCACTGCCTTTGCGGTCAATGGAAAAGGATTGTACCAATTCACTACAATGCCTTTTGGTCTTGTGTCTGCTCCACAGACTATGTGTCGGTTAATGGATTTGGTAATTGGTCCTGCTTTAGATCCATTTTGCCAATACTATCTTGATGACATTCTTGTCATTACTCCCAATTTCGAAACTCATATCTCTGTATTGCAGCAGTTGTTTCAGCGTTTAAAAGACGCAAATTTGACTATTAACTTAGATAAAAGTAGCTTTTGTCGTGAGTCTATTAAGTTTTTAGGATATGTTGTAGATTCTCAGGGTCTTCGTACTGATCCCGATAAGGTATCAGCTATTCGTGATTTTCCTGTGCCTAAAAATACCACTCAGGTTCGTCGATTGTTAGGAATGGTGGGTTATTATAAAAAATTTGTCAAGTCTTATTCTACCTTGTTGTCTCCTATCACAGATTTACTTCAAAATCGGAAAAAGGGACAAAATATTGTGTGGACTCCTGAGGCTAATGAAGCTTTCATTAAAATCAAGGAGGCTCTCACAAATTCTCCTGTTATGGTAGCCCCAGATTTTACTAAGCCTTTTTATCTGATGACAGATTGCTCAAACACAGCATCTGGTGGGGTACTCTATCAAATTGTTGATGGAGAAGAACACCCTATAGCCTACACCAGCAAGAAATTAAATAAAGCCCAGAAAAATTATACTACAACTGAAAAAGAGTTGTTAGCTATAATTACGGGTATTGAACATTTTAGATATTTTCTTGAAGGTCGTTCGTTTACGGTCATAACTGACCATAGCAGTTTGGTGTGGTTACAAAGTATGAAGAACCCATCTCCTCGTTTGGCTAGGTGGATTTTAAAATTGGCACAATACGATTATAAAATTGTTCATCGTAAAGCTTCAGGTGTAGTAGTCGCTGATGCACTCTCTAGAACTTTCGATATTAATTTGTTAGACTTATCTTCCTTACAACCAGATGACTGGTATCGAAAACTGTTGTATGATGTACAGAATGTACCAGGTAAATTTCCTGCTTTTAAAGTTGAACATGGTGTTTTGTATAAACATGTCTTAAGTTCCATGGATGCCCTTACTGGAATGTCGGATTGGAAGATAGTCGTTCCAACTCCTAATAGAGCAGAGGTTTTGGCCACTTTTCATGACCATCCTACTGCAGCTCATTTTGGTTTTTAGAAAACTTTCCGTCGTATTTTGGAACTCTATTACTGGCCGAAGATGCGTCAAACTGTACGTAGCTATATCGCTAAATGCAAAATCTGTGCTACATGCAAACCGACAAATCTTCCCCAACCAGGTTTAATGGGTAGTTATCGACGGATTGATTTTCCATTTCAACTGATATCTTTAGATCTCATTGGTCCGTACCCTAGGTCCTATAAAGGTTCCCAATATGCTTTAGTAGTTGTTGATTATTTTACTAAATTTCCTTTGGTCCATACCATGTCGAAGGCAACTACTTCTTCTATTATTAAATACCTCGAGAATGAAGTTTTCTTAATTTATGGTGTTCCACAAATTGTTTCATGTGATAATGGACCCCAGTTCACAGCTAAGGCTTTTCGCGATCTCATGGCTAAATACAATGTACAAAAGATATGGTACAATGCGAACTATGATCCACAAGTCAATCATACCGAAAGAGTGAATAAATCAATCGTGACTGCTTTAAGGTCATATTCTTTTCCTGATCAGAGAGCTTGGGATACTCATATCCACTCTATAGCACAAGCGATCAGGACCTCTTCTCACGAAATAACCAAGTGTCCTCCATCTTATTTGATGTTTGGTCGTCATGTCCCTCTTTCTGGTGATTATTTTGGTAAGATTTCAGAGAATGCCAACAACTTTTCCACTATATCAGATAAATTACACCGTTTATAAGATATTCAGCATCTTCCTGATATTTATGTGGATGTTCGCAAACGGTTGAAAGCATCTTATGCTAGAAATAAATGCCAGTATGACCTGAGAAAACGAGCCTTATCTTTCAGAGTTGGAGATTCTGTTTTAAAGAGGAACTTTGTCAAGTCTGATAAATTGAACTTCCAATCTGCTAAGTTATGTCAGAAGTACATACCTTGTACGGTTATTAAAGTTATTTCTCCTTTAATATACGAGCTGAAGGAAACTTCTACTGGTAGGAAACTAGGAAGGTTTCGTGTTAAAGACTTACTGGAGGATAAGACAGTAGGTCCACATAACTTGTCAGATAATTCGGATTCTTCATCTTCAGATGAAGATTAACTGGCCCCTTATCACTTCTGTACCAGTTTGGTTTTTAAGATCTGTTTATCAATTTAGTTTACCTGGCAAAAAAACATAAGATGTTGTGCTATTTTGCCTTCTTTTTTTTTTATCTTATCTTAATGTTGGTTATTATCTTGGTTTATGGACTTGCTACTTTTGTTGTTTGTTTTCTCTCAAAAGTCCAACTGCATATCATAGGAGTACAGGATGGATATATGGGAATTTTCCCATCTTGAGTTCTGAGTTGAATAGATATTTACAGGGATAATTAGGAAAACATTTCAAATATATTCTTTAATAGTGTTGTATGGTTTTGTGGATCATGGCCATAAAGCTTATGCATTCATATTCACCTACTGTGTCGGTGTTTTAGCGTGGGTTCAGGATTGATCACCCTGGATGTGTGCCCTCACTTGGCTCAGAAATATATCAATACATATTAGTTGTTCCTTGAGTGTCTCTTAGGTTGAAATTAGAATGTGTCATTTAGAATTGGATCGTTCTGATATTCAGCAGTATGTAAGTCTGTTTAACTTGGTTTGTTATATCCTATGTTATTACCTTCTCAAAGTATTTGAGTTTTAACATATCTTATTGTATACTGTTTGTTTACCTGTCTCTCTACTAGTGATATGGATTGGTAGATGGGAGTTATCTTTATCTGTACCTTAATTGAGTTTATCTCGTACCTTTACCTTAAGTTAGTTATCTTTACCTTTACCTGGATAAGTTTATTTCTTATCTATATCTTATGAATATATATATTATCTTTATCTTGATTATAGAGTCCTAAAAATCTGTCCTTTACTGTTCTTGTCGTGAGTAAAGAATTGGAACACGTCAATAGTACAGTTTAGGTATTACAGTTAGGATCTCTTTTATCTTTCCTTCTACCAAGTGTATAGCTGGTAGAAGTGAGTTTTGTGCATATCCTCTACCATGAGTAGATCTGGACGTGCAATTATCTTTTACCTTTTGTGCATATCCTTTACTATGAGTTGGGATTGCATTTATCTTACTTACCTTTTTTTAGCATACCCTATACCATGAGTATAGTGGGCTTGCTAGTATCTAAGGCACTAGCAACCTTTACCGATTGTGTGCTTTCCTACCGCTGCTAGAGCAAGTAGGTGTATTGAATTATCTTTTACCTTGTTGTTGATGTCCCGAACCACATATATGTTTAGGTTTGTAGTTTCAGCTAGTCCTAAGTAATTAGGCCCTCATTGAACTCTATGGTGACGAATAGAATCGGGTCGCTCTAGTGTCAACGTTGGGTAAAGTTCATAGGACTTTGTTTGAATTTCGTTGTCATGAATGGTTCTTGGGAATGTTGTGTTAGGGGTTGTTAATACACACCTATAATGTAGTTTTAACGATGGTTGTTTTTACTAATACTTGAGAATGTAGATAAGTAGTGTTAAAAGTTAACTTGATCTGTAAGGTTATAGAATTAAACTTAAAATGTATACCTTTTTATTTTTTTTATCTTTGTTTTATACTAAATTAACATACATTATCGCATTTAAAAAAAATGTATGACTTTGTCTCATATTCTTCGTTCCATATTTTTATTTCGTCCTTGATTTTGTTCCAATTCCTGAGCAAATGGTTGACTGGTGAGGAAAATGTTCAATTTTAACGTATCAACGTTCATTGTCGACCCAGCGTTAGATCGTTCTGCCACAAAAAAAAAAAAAAAGTTCCTTAAGTCCCTTTTTTTTTGCTGGAGATGAGGGAGAATGTAGCGTTTACGCTACTGATTAACCCCTCACGAAAATTTTTGTGTTCCGCTAGCGATCGATTTTTAAATGGACATTTTTCCCCACACGCGCAGTAGTTGCTTAAAAAGTAAGATTGGTCGAGTTTGTACGAGAACGAGCAGTTTTGGTCAGAACTCATACGCAGCCACGTCAACCGGTGAAATTTTTCACCTTCAAAGTGACGGAATTGGAGCAAGGAAGATAATTTGGGGAAGAATAAAATAGAAATATTAATAATAATAAGTAATTTTTTTAAAATCAATACTAATCTAAGAGTTCCACATAAAAAGGAAGATTTTTTTGGCGTGCTGCGGCTCCATGTAAGTAAATCATTTTATACGTATTATCTCTTTATCATACAATCGAATTTATCATTGTATTTAGTATTTCTTTTGAGATTTATTTTTGAGTTCCGAAATAATTTAAATATGAAATTTCCATGATTTACTTGCAAAGAACAGAAGGTCATTTTTTTTATATAGTTAAACTTAAATTCTGTTTTAGTCCATGTCGTTATCATTAAGTTTTTTTGGTTCTTTTTTTTTACCTAACTTTTTTTGGTGGAATATACAAGGTTCTACAGCCTTCTGTATTCTGCGCATGTTCAAGCCTGTCATGCTACGGAAATAACTTCCGTCACGTGAAAATATTAATTTAAGTTCATTGAAATAACTTTGAATCCTTAAACTAATTAGCAACTTGTCTCTGGAGTTACCGATTTCTCGGACCGGATAGACCAGCGCCGGGTGTTTACTACCGTTTACCCCCATGGATTTGTCATCATAGCCCAGAACTAATTTTGCCGTGCCAAGAGGAGTTTTCCTATGGACTTATAGTGCTGTAAAGATAAGTTGTTTAACTATTTGACTTTTTGTGTTACTTCCTATTTAGTAGTATACCCTCTTCATATGCATATGATAAGGTGAATACCTTTGTGATAATTTAATTTTTGATATAATCTAATTCTAAAATATTGGGGAGAAGAAAATACATTACATGTTTTTATTGGGTTTTTAAATAGGATATACAGAGTCTGACCAAACTCTCTTTTTTGATATAATATTTTTGTTAATACAATACATTTGATATAATACAATTTGATATTGAGAGAGGGACATAAATTTAATGTGTTTTTTTTTTAAATATATATAATGAGTATTGCGAACTCACTTTTGAGATAATATAATTGTAACAGAGTTATTATTGTTGATATCTGTACAATACGGTAATTATTTCTCATTTTAGTAGAACTATTTAAATCTAAATTACTAACCTTAGTGTTAAGACTTAGGCTACCCTACGGACTATTCGTGGTTTATACTAATATTTCATATTTTATTTGGCCAGTGGTAGTGACTATTCGTTTGTTGAGGGGCTATTAGGTCCCATTGTATGTGTACACCATCCACTACCACTGTTATTTGGCTTTGCATTATATGTAAATTGTTTATACACATATACCTATATACATTTTTTATAAATATATTTATTGTTGCTATTTTGAGTTTTATTTCAGTTCTACTAACCAGTATATAACATAGCAAAACAAGATTATTATTTAGTATCTTTGTATTTCAGAGTATTATCTCCAGATTCATTTGTTACTTTAAAATCTCAACTATCGTTGAGTTGGCGCCCTTCTTTTCTCTTCTTATTGTTCTCTTTCTATAAATTTATCTTCAGTGACCTTCTTCAGTTGTATCACGTTTGATATTACCAGGTCTCATTTCTTTCTTGTCTCATTAGCTCATTATCTCTTGTTATTGTTGTTTATATCTTTAAAGCCACAATCCAGTGCATTGAAGCTAGCCCGAACACTCACTTGAGATTTAGTGTCTCTTTGGCCATTTAAATTGGTTCCTCTGAGCTTAGCCCTATTTTTAGTATTTTTTTTCATCACTTCTCTTTCAGTTCTTCTGAAATTTGGAAGTTCTACACTTCCTAAAATCCAATACTCCCGGAGTATTGAGCGTTTCAATAGCTCTGATGATGGCTTTGTAAAGCCGAAAGCGCTCAGCTAGGAATTGCCTAAAATATACACACTTTAAAAATACTTTTTTGCATTTTCTTTCGACTTGTCATAAGTGTGTACAAAAAAATATCAGTCTTTTGATTTTTTCTATTCATACATTCATACATATTCACACATATCAAACATTTTACATTTTCTCTTCCCTATATTAATTTTTTCATTCACTCATTCATAGCTTCATATATATTCATTCAGCATATTTCACAATAAGGGAATTCCATATTAGCACTATCAAACCTACAATACAATAATAGTTGAATATCATATTCTGTTTCACTTCATACACTTTATGTGTATAGTCACTTTCTTTCATTTTCTACCTTTATCACTTTCTCACCACTTATGATGTCACCACTTAAATTCAACCTTAAACAGTAGAAGAAAGTAGCCTAATTTCGGATAGTGTCTTAATTTCGGATAGCGGTGTATCTAAAAAAGTTTCTTTATTTGCGAACAGAAACCTATACGTATGTCACGCTGAATACCACAGAGAACATTATCTTAAATTGTTTAGGTAGTAGAGCTGCTCCCCGTTAGATGGCAGTGCCGAAACCACCAAACGTTATTGTGCAGTTTTTTTTCGGTCGTATTTCAAAGCCTATTTTTTCGTGTTTTTATTCCTGTTTGAAGTTGGATCTTTTGGCAGGGGTAAGCTAGAAACCTGTTTTATTTGATTTTGCTACTAATTTAAAGCAGATTTTAATCACATATAAATTAGAGAGCCCTAACCTTAAAAATAAAAAATTCCTAATTTCGGATAGTACAAGTCCCATAATTTCGGATATCCGAAATTAGGAACCTTAAATTGATGATCATGTTAGCATAAAAACTTTTGTTTCTTTTCAGAAGAAAATGCCAAAAACAAGTAAAAAACATAAACAATGGGATCCAGACCGAATGATACGTGCTATCCGTGCCGTCAGGGGAAAGGAAATGGGGTATCTTAAAGCCTCGAAGTTATTTGCTGTTCCGAAATCAACTCTGGAAGATTATGTTAAGCAAGAAAATAAAACTCCGGAGCAGTTGGTTGCTGTTAAAATTGGAAGAAGACCAGTACTTTCTGCAGAAATGGAAGCAGATTTAGTCTCGTATTGCCTAGAAATGGACCGGCGATTTTACGGAATTGGGACCGCTGATATCAAGAGACTTGCATATCAAATAGCTTTACGAAATGGTCTTCGTCATCCATTTGCCCATGCCGAATCTGCCGGTAAAAAATGGTTAAGGGGATTTATGAGGCGAAACGCAGTTTTGTCCCTTAGCAAACCACAAGGAATCTCGAAAGCCCGAATTAAGGGATTTACCCCAGAAAATGTCAGCAGATTCTATGATCTTTTAGAAACGTCAATGGAAAAAGTTAACTTCAACCCCGCAAGAGTTTATAACGTTGATGAAAGCGGCATAACAACGGTTCAGTCCAAGAATACTCGTGTTATAACATTAAAAGGAAAAAAACAGGTTGGATCTGTTACCGCGACTGAAAGAGGCGCATTAGTTACTGTTGTATTTTGTATGAATGCTGCTGGTGGGTTTGTCCCTCCATTATTCGTGTTTCCAAGAAAGAACATGAAAGTGGAATTATTAGATGGATCGCCGCCTGGCTCTATTGCAGCTTGCCATCCATCAGGTTGGATTCAGCAGCACATTTTTTCCCAATGGCTACAGCATTTCGTAGCTCACGTGAAACCATCCCGTGAAGACCCAGTGCTGCTTATTCTTGATGGTCACTACAGCCACACAAGAAATATAGATGTGATAGAAGCAGGACGTGCAAATTTCGTTACAATTTTGTGTATCCCGCCGCACAGTTCACACAAACTACAACCTCTAGATTTGTCTTTTATGTCACCATTTAAAACATATTATTCGCAACAAATTGAGATGTGGTTAAGGCAAAATCCTGGACGCACCATAAACTCGTATCAAATTTGTAAGCTTATGTGCCCGGCATATTTGAAAAGTGCTACTGCAGAAATTTCCGCGAATGGTTTTCGCAAATCTGGAATATATCCTTTTAATAAAAATAACTTTTCTGATCACGATTTTATAATGGAGAGACAAAGAGAAAGAACACCACCACCCATAAATCAAAATCATGGGGAAGTATTACCAACAAGAGGTCAGTCAAGACCAGAACCACAAAGCATTATCGAAAGAACACCTCCAAAACATAACTTAACAAATAAATCATCCAATGGAAATGCAACTGAAACTACGGCAACTATGATAAGAGCTGAGGATATTAGTCCACTGCCTTCTTGCAGTTATACCTCACAAACAAACAAACAAAAAAATCCTCGAAAAGGTTCTAGTTGGATAATAACTAGTACACCTTATAAAGATGAACTTGAACGAAGTGTAGCCGAACAAGAAAGAAAAAAGTCTTTGAAAGAAAAGAAACCAAAAATAAGCAACGAATTAAATCAAGTCAACAGAAAAAAAACTCCACGCCAAAAAAAGCAAAAGAAAAAAATTGAATCGAGTAGTAGTGACACTTCACATCCTGGTGATGACCTTATTTTGGATGATGATTCTGATATGGATGTAGACGATGAAGATGGAGACACAGAATGTATGTTTTGTGACAGTTTATATTCCGAAGATACACACGGTGAGAAGTGGATAAGGTGTATAAAGTGCTTCAAGTGGTGTCATGAGATGTGCGCCAATGCTGATAAAAAGAAAACCTATATTTGCGACTTTTGTCAAGATGTGTAACTATTCTTATGATGAACAAAATGGTGTCTTAATTTCGGATAGGGTATCCGAAATTAGGAGCCCTAAAATTTTTGACATACAAAAGCACTAATTTTATTGAACAATATTTTTTGTAAAAAAGATTTTCAATAAATTGTCTATGATAATAAAATTAGTTTCTATATTACTCTGCAAGTACTCTTGAGTAGATAAAAGTTTAAAATGTGTTATTAGGTGAAAAATATGACACTAATTGTAAATGGTATCCAAAATTAGGCTACTTTCCCTTAATCCCATTAATTTAATAGTTCATTTCTTTTTTCAATAATAGAGATTTATTGATTAAGACAATAAATTTTATCATTTAAACATTTCATTGGATTTCAACCAGATAATGATATTCATGGGGAAGTGTAACAGCTTAAGAAGAGACGAGAACAACTTGGCTAATATGTTTATTATTCTAATTATGGAAGTCAAAAAAATGCCAAGACGAATAAAGAAGCAGCAGATTAGTATTTGTCAACAAAAACGAAGAAGATATTTAACAATACATATACTGGTAGAGCAGTGGCGGCTTTTCTTTATGTGCTGCTGAGCTGCAGAACTACCAAACAACCATAGCAAATCTTAATTATTAAAGAATAATTAATATAGTTTTATTTCAAATCTGCCATATTATCATATTAAACATAAACTGTTAATAATAATTCACCAACAACGATGATTAATATTATTTTTTTTACGTATTTACTCCTCTAGTGAAACCGTATAATTTTTTTACGTATTTGGTGCTCCAGTGAAGCAATCTTTTTACGTATTTGCTGCTCCAGTGAAGCCGCGTCGATAACAACCGAAACACTGGCAGCGGTAAAATGCATTTATTAGGCAAACGGCGATCTTAGCCGATGTGCTTCGGCAATCGGCTGATTAACGGCCTCGGAAATGTGTTTGCGAGCTGCAATTCACGACAGTTATTCGTGACCGTTGCATCTGTGCCGTGTTTAGAAATTCTTAGGTTACAATTTTGTTTAATTTGTTTTGTTCGAGCGTGTTTAAAACAATGGAGTTTCAATTTAAATTAGGTGTAAATAAATTTCAAAAACTTCACTATCAACAACAGTTGATTATAAAAGAACGTGGCCGTCCTATGCCTGATCTTAATATTGAAGTGTCCGGTAAAAGCCGTGGAAAAACATATACGCGTAAATTTAATAAAGACATGTATCTACGAAATCAGTGGATTTGTGGATGTTCCGAAAAAAATGCTTTTTTCTGTTTTCCGTGTGCATTATTCGGCGCAGATAAAGAGGAAAAATTGTGGCGCGAGACAGGAGTGCGGGATCTAGTGCATTTAAGTGAAAAAATAAAGAAGCATGAAAACACGCAAACTCATATGAACAATGAAATGCGATTTGCATTATTTGGGAAACTTAATATACAGGCCCAACTTGACTCTGCTTATTGGATAAATATACAAAAACACAATGAAGAGGTGACGAAAAACAGGTATGTTTTGTCAAAAATAATTGACTGTATAAAATTCTGTGGGGCTTTTGAGCTCGCCTTACGAGGACACGATGAATCTGAAACATCAGATAACCCTGGAATTTTTCGTGGTTTAGTGAATTTTTCTGCTGAACTTGATAAAACACTTAGTGAACACCTTACAAATGCGACAATTTTCAAAGGTACCTCAAAAACAATACAAAATGATATTTTGGATTGCATGCTAGAAGTATACGCTGAGGAGATTTTAAACGAAATCAATGAAGCCCCATTTTTAGCAGTGATAGCTGATGAGACAACGGATGTTTCTATGAAATTTCAAATGGTCATTGTTTTTCGTTATGTAAAAAACGGTGCTCCAGTTGAAAGGTTTTGGACTTTTTTGCTTCCAGAAAAACATGATGCTGAAACCTTAGCTAACACAATTTTGAATGTTTTAGACCCAATATTAAAGAATAACAAAAATAAGCTCATTGCACAAAGTTATGACGGAGCAGCTGTTATGAGTGGGATACATGGCGGAGTGCAAACAATAATTAAGAGAAAATATGAAACTGCTCATTTTGTGCACTGTTACGCCCATCAATTGAATCTAATAATGTCAAGAGCATGTTCTATTAATTCCCAAGTACGCGTATTTTTTGGAGATTTACATGATATACCTGGATTTTTTAGTCATTCACCTCAAAGAATAGCTGTCTTAAATCAAATAGTTGGAAAAAATATTCCTCGTTCAATCCCTACACGCTGGAATTTCAATATTCGTACAGTAAATGTCGTTTACGAATATAGAGACTTTATTATTGAGTGTATGGAGCAACTAGAAGAAGAGTCAAATGCTATTACTTCCAAGGAAGCAAGAGGACTTAGACGTATTCTGGAAGATCAAAATTTTACTTTCTGGCTGACTGTTTTTCATTATATTATGCCACATGTTGACGTTTTGTACAATAATCTTCAAAAAAAGAACATGGACCCAACCGAAGCACAGAAAGCTATACATGTTTTTGAGCAAAGTATTAACAATGTCCGAAATAAAATAGACCCTATCATACATCAAGCTTCAAATTTAAATGCGGCGCCTAGTGTCCAAAAAAGGAAACGCCCAAATAACAGCCAACAGGATCACCGTATTGCCTGTCTAGAAGTTTGTGATGTTATTATAAACAATGCAAAAGAACGGTTTGCATATACAAATCATCTAGTTGCCGCAACACTTTTATCTTCAGAACATTTCGAAAAATATAATAATAAGTTTCCTGAAAATGAATTGGATTTAACTTGTACAGCTTATAACTTCTTTGATAAAAACCGTTTGCGAACAGAACTGTCAGTTTTGTATTCCAATATCGAGTGTAGAACATTAAAAGGTGCAGTGCCTTTACTAAAATTTATAATTTCTAATAATTTAGAGGACACATTAACAGAAACCAAAAAGTTGATACAAATTCTGGTGACTACGCCAATGACCACAGCAGAAGCTGAACGTAGTTTTTCAACTTTAAAACGGATCAAAACATTTTTAAGAAATTCAATGTGCGAAGACAGATTAACAGCCCTTTCCACACTCTCGATAGAAAAAAAGTTCATCGCTTCAATACCGAACTTTAACGATAAAGTAATCGAAAAGTTTGCGACAAAAAAGGACCGGCGTATTAATTTCCAATTTAGAAAAATGCAATAAATGTAAGTTAATCAGATTTTTATAGCATGTCGTTATTAGTTACTATTAATTAGTATTAAAGCTAATTTTATTGTTTTTGTTTTCGTATGTTATTCTATTTCTATTATTTTATATTGACCGTGGTTCATGCAGCACACCCTATAGCAGATGTCACGAGCCGCCACTGCTGTAGAGCCATAAATCCTTAGTCAGATATAAAAATATAAGAGGTAAAGGCCTCCTCTAGATTTTCGATCTATTTCTGTTCTGTGCCGCTGCTATCCAATTGCTTTCAATTCTTTTGAGGCCGTCAATACATCGTGTTAAGGTCTTTTCAGCATTAATAGACACAACTGAAGATCCTTTTTAATTTATGTAAGGCAGATTAACAACTTATGATGCATGATCGCTGAACCTGTTTTGCTCTTTTCTGATTTTCGCGTAGCTTTGCTGATTAATTTTCAGTAGTTTTTCTTTATCTTAGGCCTGTAACGTAATTATTTCAATAGCTTCTTGTTCAGCAAGAAGCTAGGGAATACATAGTCACTGCCGACAGAATGTGCTTGCTTGTCTGTGAGATAGATGTTAAGGAAAATTAATCTTGGAAGTCAATACATCCGTTTCTGTAGATTCGAGTGAAATCTCATTAAATTTAGAATCAATAGATCACAATTCATTAAAGTTACAGATAACTCTGAATAGAGATGACGTAAAATCTTAAAAATTATATACAGTTTCTTTAGGATATAAAACACGGTGTATTAAATTTGGGGCCAAAAAAAGGTACAGACTTTGCAAAATACCAAAATACCATCCAGTTGCACCATTAAGCAAAATTTCAGACGCAATTATAAATAAGAAAAATAACAAAGCACCAGGAGAAGATAAAGTCGTAATAGAAGCTATAAAGACGGGCGGACGTGACCTTCACAAGCAAATAAAAATTTTGTTTAACCTTTGTCTAACACAATGTTGCATACCGGACACAGAACAATTCAGTAACAATTTTACTACACAAGAAAGGAGACAAGGCGCAACTAGAAAACTATAGACCATTTAGCTTATTGAACCACATCTATAAAATGTTTACCCGAATAATTATAAGTCTAGACGATTTCTACCAGCCCCGAGAACAAGCTTCTGCTCAAAATTTTGAACAAACGATTACCTACAAACAGTAAAAACCTCAATAGAAAAATCGATAGAATATAACAGATCACTCTTACTTATCTTCTCAGACTTTCACAAAGCCTTCGATACCGTGGAATAAGACAACATTATAAATGCTCTAAACAATACTAGAGTAGACTACTGGCTTACAAAGTTAGTACAAACATTGTACCAAAACGCCAAAATGCGTGTAAAACTACATGATACTACCAGAGAAATTCATATAAAGCGAGGTGTGAGACTAGAGGAATTAAAAAAAAGGCGGAAAATGCGCAATCGTCTGCGTTTTGCTGACGATATAGTACTTATTACCGAAGATCTGCATGAAGCACAGAAAATGCTACAAGAATAAGAAAACGTATCTTCAACCACAGGTCTTAAAATGAAAATCAGTAAGACCAAATTTATGACAAATTTGGTTCTCAGCCAACACCTAACTATCACTGATGCCAGTGATAAGATGGACCAGAAAACCAATTGTTTTCTGGTCTGGATAAAACGAATATCCGAAAAATGGCAACAAAACGCACAGAACCGTAAAGGGTGGCGAAAAATGGACGAGACCTAGATCCAGTAGTGGACAGAAAAGACTGCATTATGATGATAATGATGATGCACCATGAAAACAAGTTAGTTCATGGTTAATACACAGTTCTTTGATACTCTCAAGTTTATTTACCTTCTTTTAATTGTAATCTTTGCATTGTAGTCTTTTAAATTTATATCTGGGGTAAACAATTAATTTTTTGTAAGATAGTAAGTTGACAAAAATAGCAGTTTTTTGTTAGATAACAAACCGACTATTACAATTTTATGCTCATTTTTGTTAGTAACTTGCAAAGCTATGTACTTTCTATACTTAAGCAAAATCTGTTTATAAAACATAATAGATGTGACTTCTTTTTCTTGACATTGGCTACATTCTTCTTTTTCCTAAGCTTTTTATTTTTAAGGGCTTTATTCCTTACTCTTCATCGCCACTTATTTCTGTCCGTTGGTCTTCGTCACCTAAACCTCTCTCCCTAAAAAAATCTGCCACACTGTCCTTCCATCTTTTCCTTGGGTTTACTCTAACTCTCCCTTCATTAAATTCTAACAGGTCTATCCTTCGTTCCACATAGTGTTTATTTTCACGTCTGACATAACCAAACCATTACAGTCTTTATTCTTGGATCTTTTTTAAGACTGTAGTGTCCCCGGCTCTTTCCGTAATCAAATCGTTTTTGGTCCTGTCTCTGCTAGTCTACCCAAAATCTACCGTCACATTTTTATTTCAGCTACCTCCATCTTTTCTTCGCGAAACTTTACAGGCCACACTCTTAATCTGCTGTACGTGGGACCAGTCCTTTAATGACTTGTCCTTTGCTTGAGGAATGCTGTATAACCTTTTCATCCCTTCTTCATGCAGTTGTGTAGATGACCTTTCCTTAGTAGTAGCTACAGCGCGTTTGATTATCTCTTTGCTACCTTGTGTTTGAATCTTTTGGACCTGTTAAACCTCTTTCTAGCCTGTTTCTTTTCTCTAACCTTCTGTTACACTTCATCGTTCCACCACCAAATTTCTTTGTTTGCAGCAGTCCATTTACCTTACCTTACCTTTATCCCAGATATTTTTCCTAGCACTTTCTCGAATACTCACATCATATCTTTACTGTTGGCTTCCCACCGGTGATTTACCGTTTCTTTTCTTCAAGTTCTACCAGCACTCTCCTGTTAAAAACTATTGCCAAATCCTTATCTTTATTCTTAACTTCCCCCACTTTACTTTCTAGTGTCCTACTTGCTTTTCTTTTCGCCGCAGTTTTATCTACGTATTCGCTATCACCGGTTGGTGTTGACTAGCTACACATTCACCCTTTATCACTTTACAGGTCGTAATCTCTTTAAGCTGACTTCTTCTATACAGCACAAAATCGATCTAACTTTCCCTTCCTCCGCTACTATAGGTAATATACTGGTCTCCAGTCTTAATAAAGAACGTATTAATGACAGTCAGTCACTAAAATGTCAATCACACTATTTCCTTTATTATTCTTAAATAATAAATTGCTAATTAAGTTACGCAAATATATCTCTTGCAATAAGTAGAATGTTAATAGACAGCACTTAACACAGCTAATAGAAAGCTGGGAAAAACTCAAAAATAATATAATTAAGCAGCAACAGAATCATTGAGAGAAGAAAGTAAGGAATAAGGTACAGTCGCCAATTAAGGCCACCTTAAGGTTTAAATATCTGTAATATTTTATTCAGAAACAATATGGGGGAAAACTCTTGTATACGTATTGCCTAACATTTTAGCTATCAAATTTCAGGATAAAATAGTTACTAAATAAATAAAGAAATATAAAATTATATATATATATATATATATATATATATATATATATATATATATATATATATATATATATAAGGTTCTTAAACTCCTAAGTGGAGCATAGAGCTTCAGTAAAAACGCGCCATCGGGTTCTATTTTGCGCTAAGGCCTTCACCTCATTCCAAGACTTTCCTTGTTTTCTTATCTCGTCCATGATGGATCTTCTCCAAGTTTGTACTGGGCGACCTTTTTTTCGTTTTCCTTGGGGATTCCACTCTAGGGCAGTCTTTGCAATACTGGAGTTATTTTTTGGAGTGTGTGACCGATCCAACCCCACTTTCTGGACTTTATTTCATTTACTACCCTCTTTTGTTTGGTCAGGTGTAGTAAATCTTCGTTTCTGATGATGTTAGGCCAGAAAATACGAACAATTCTTCGTAGACATTTATTAACAAAGACCTGCAGTTTGTCTGTAAGGGTTTTTGTCGCTTTCCAGGTTTCACATCCGTAAAGTAGTACAGACATGACATTTGACTGGAATATGCGGATTTTTGTCCTCGTAGTGTAGTCTCCAGACCTCCAAACAGGGTTGAGCATGCTGAAAGCTTGTTGCGCTTTTCGTATCCTCATACGAATATCGTCTTCTGTACCTCCGCTTTCTGTTATGACACTTCCAAGATACGTAAAGTTTTCCACATTTTCAATCTGCATGTTATTCATGGTGAATAGCGTGTTGTTTCTTGCATTTATTCTCATGGATTTGGTTTTACCAATATTGATTTTCAAACCTATTTTATTGGCTTCAGTGGAGAGTGTTTCCAATTGGTCAGCCACATCTTGGAACCTTTGTCCTAACAGGCAGATATCGTCGGCGTATTCTAGATCGCTTAGGCGTGTGGTTAACGTCCATTGTATCCCTCTTGTGTCAGAGTCTAGTTTGGAGAGAACATAGTCTAGAGCTATGTTAAAAAGAAACGGAGAAATCACGCATCCCTGTCTGACTCCAGTAAGTACGTCAAATTCGTCACTGTTGATCCCATTGTGTGTCACGCTGCATTTCGCTTTAGTGTACAGTAACTTTCTGATGGAAATTATTTTATGCGGGATGTTTCTTAGCTCTAAAATTTTCCATATCGCATCATGAGATAAGCTGTCAAAAGCACGCTCGAAATCAACAAAAACCATGTATAGGGGTGTGTTCCATTCAACCGATTGTTCCATTATTAGCCTCACAGTATTAATGTGGTCTATGCAGGAGGATTCTGGTCTAAAGTCTACTTGATTAGCTCGAAATTCAACCTTGTTTGTTAATCTTTTAAGTATGATGGTCGTGAAGATTTTATTTATGGCGGTAAGCAAGGTTATTCCTCTCCAATTTTTGCATAGTGTGAGGTTGCCTTTTTTTGGAAGCTTAATAATGATGCCTTTTTTCCAGCCCGCTGGAATGCGGTTTGTTTCCCACACCTCTCGGATTATGGGGAGCAAAATTTCAGCAGTTAGATGCGGATCAGTTTTAAGCATTTCGGCATCAATGTTATCGATTCCCGGAGACTTTGATAGCTGTTATTATCTCTGTTTTGGAAGGGGTGTCGCAAGATATACGCAAGTCTATATTCTGTGGATTTTCGACAATTTCATCTGCGTTATCCCTGGGCGTGCCTAGCATCTCCTGAAAGTGCTCTTTCCATCTCTCTATTTGGTCATTTGTTGTAGTAAGTAATTCTCCTGTCTTGGATCTTACGACGTTTGAGCAGTTGGGCCCACTTTTTGTTAGACGTCTAGTAGTTTGGTATAGCTCTCTAGTTTTATTGTGTTGTGCAGGTATTTCGGCTTGTTTTGCCAGTTCTTCAGCCCATCTTCTTTTGTCTCTTCTTACATTTCTTTTAACTGCTTTATTTATTGTTTCATGTTCTTGTTGTCGGTTCGGTCTTTCTTCTACAGTTCTTGCTTGCAAAATATCTTTTTTTTTGCTGTTTTCTTTCTTCGATAAGATTCCAAGTTTCATCTGATATCCATTCTTTTCTATGTTTCTCTTTTTTACCCAGTTTATCTTCAGCTATTTCTGTCAAAACATTTGCCAGATCTTCCCAGCTATCTACTTCACGTTCTCTTCTTTTGAGTTGAAGTTCCTCCCTAAACATGTGTCTTCCTGTAGCCGTTTTTAATTTGTCTAGATTGTATGTTGGTCGTTTGGTATTTCGTGTGATTTTGTTTTTTGCCATTTTGATTTTAATGGTACCGATTACAAGATGATGGTCACTTGCGATGTGTGCTCCTCTTTTGTTACGTACATCAAGAAGAGATGATCTCCATATTTTTGATATGGCGATGTGGTCTATTGATTTTCTCTTATATGACCTGGTGCAGTCCATGTAACCTTGTGAATATTTTTATGTGGGAAGATGGTTCCACCAATAACTAAGCTATGATTGGAGCAAAAATTTGTAAAGCGCTCTCCGTTTTCATTCATCACTCCCAGGCCATGTTTGCCCATTACGGTTTCTAAGTTAATATCGTCTTCTCCAACTTTAGCGTTCATATCGCCCATCACTATTAGTATATCGCCTTGGTTTACTTGTTGGGTCGTTTGTTCTAGTTGTTCGTAGAATATGTCTTTATCTTCATGGAGAGATGTGTTCGTGGGAGCATAGCACTGAATCACTGTTATCTTGCGGTATCTGGTATAAAATCTGGCAATCATAATTCTATTATTGATTGGTTTTCATAAAATAAGGCTTTTTTTGGCTTGTTTGCTGAGTAGAAGACCCACTCCGCTCTCGTGATTTCCATTTTCTTTACCACTGTATAATAGGAGTTCTCCTGTTTGGGTATGGTGTTCACCATTTCCCAACCATCTTACTTCCGATAGACCAACAAAGCTTAATTTATACCTGTTTAATTCTTTTACTGCTTGAGCTAGTTTAGAAATCTCATACAGAGTTTTAACATTCCAGCAACCAAATCGTGTCCGTGTTTTCGGTGATGCCAAGGTCGTCAACATTTGATCCGTCCGGTTTGTTTCTACCAAAGTTTCAGTAATATGATAAAATTTAAGATGGGTAGGTTATTGGCCTTCCGCACCCGAGTCTGGTGCCGGGGCTGCCGACTGTAGCGTCCAGACAAGCCTCAGGGGGTAGTGGTCCTGGAGGTGGCAACGACATTTCCTTCGTGTGAGATGTTAAGGTTATACCGCCTATACTCGGTCAGAGAAGAATATGAAGTAAAAAGAAATATAGTGACCCGTCTGCTTTCGGAAACCTAATCGCCATTCGGAGTCGGAAGAAACAAGAGTTAGCCAAGAGAGGCTGATAGAAAAGATTAAAGACATTTCACTCAAGACAAGTTGAAGAAGAGTAAAATGTGAAGGCCCTTATGATCCGCCAGGTGCGTTTCATAAGAGTATGAGTATTGATGCACTTTGCGTTCCCGCTCATACTTCGGGGTATTGACTACAGACTGTATGGCTCGTCCAGCATGCCATAGCATAAAGGATAGGGTACACGTCATTTTACATTGCAGGCACCCTAAACTCCATGGCCTGACCATAAATATAAAATTTTAACATTGAATAAATCTGGAATATTTGGTCTTATTAGCAATTGGTAGCTTAATAAGGCCAGTTTCATGTTTTACACAAATTGAGGTGCATAATAAATTTTAAACCTAAGAATTAAAGAACAAATACAAAATTTAGTGAAAGAAACTTTTATTCATATTAAAAAAAAATTGTCAATACATTAAGCACACATATCGCACATTTCATGTCCTTATCCTTTTTTGTTAACGCCATACATTCCTCGTGGATGTACTTATTACACCGAACACACTTGCGCATGTCAGCCACTCTATCCTCATCACACAAGAAGCAGTACCATCAGTCTTTTTTTAAATTTGGTTTTGATCTTTTTTTAAATTAGGTTTAGGTTTGGCTGAGCTATGAGATTGTCCTTTAAATAGATCCCTGGTAACTTCTTGTGCTTTCGCATTAATGGCTTGTCGATGCTTTTTTGTTGATATGTTCAACTCCGGTGTAGTCAGCAAACCACTGGAACTAAAACTTGCATTCAGCTCTTCACATGGCTCTTTTTCACTTAGTTTTGCCACCATATTATTGTCATGATTATCTGTGTAAACTACATCACTCTTCTCATAATCCTCGCTGGAAGCTGTATCGCTTGTATAAGACCCAGATGAGTCGCTGTCTTCATCTGAGATGTTCATCTGAGTTTGAAAAACTTTATACAGTCCTGTTTTTTTTTTAATTTTCCTTTTTTTACTATTCGACAATGCTTTGCTTTTAGATTTTTGGTTTACACCAGTGCCATTGCTGCAGGATGGCTGTTCTTCGAAATGTGTATTGGTTTGGGCAGTCGGTGCAATTTCTGGTCCGGTTATAGGACTTTCTTGAGCATCTTCCATTGGTTCAATCTCTCGGTGTGTTAGACAGCTAGGTGCAACGGCAGCATCCGGAATAGCATTTGGATTGAATGGCCATATCCCAGTTGCTTTAAATCCAGAACAAATATTTTTTTGTGTCATTGACTTTCTCCAAGCCGGCGTAAAGATTTGCCCAAATCTTGCTCGGTTGATGGTTCTTTCATTTTTATGGTTCACCAAAAATTTAACACCTCTTCATCCCAGTACGACTCAAAACTTCTGAAAACTGCTTTATCGAGTGGTTGAAGCTCGTGGGTGGTGTTGCACGGTAGACAAAATAGAGTTACATTTTTTTTTCATTGCAGCTTCTACAATTCTAATGTCTAAGTGGGATGAAGCTCCATCAAAAATTAAAAGGGCTGGTCCAGGATTTTTGAATCTGCAGAAGTGATCTAACCACTATATAAATGCATCTGTTGTCATGCTCCCTTTCTTGGTCATTATAATTTGTGATTCTGCTGGAAGATTGAAGAATGCTGTTGCCTATGCCGTTGCCACATCCCACGATTGTTACATTTTCGCCGTGCTCTGGTGCAACAATATGGACCCTTTAAGCACCTTTACTAGCAAACACAGTTTGTTGGTGATGCAGCCTAAGCTGGCATCCTTTTTCGTCTATGTTGTAAATTTGAGCAGGTTTTCCTGCGAAGCCCTTCTCATATAAAATCTGTCGAAGTTTCTCGAAATAGTCACTGATAACTACACGATTCAATTTTTGTGCTCTGGCCAAATTAAGTTTTTGAGCCCGACGCTTTGCAATGTCAGGATGCCTTGAGAAAAACAATTTCCTCCATTTTTTTCCAGCTATCTCCTTTTTAACTGAGAATGGATGCCTTATTCCTGCCTCTTTTACAAAAGCATACACATTTTTTTGCAATATTTTGGGGGTTAATGGCATACCAACGTCACACAATCTTCCTATACGTCTAACCAATTCTCCTTCCTGGAGTTTTGTAAGTACTGGACGCCGACCAAGTCGTTTTTGTGAGCTGCCACTAGCGTAAGTTGCTATGGTTACGTAACGTACGCCGAGGAATATTAAATGTAAGTGCTTGTAGTTTGCTTGCCAGTTGTATAGGTAGAGTATAATCGTAGTGTATATTACTGTAATCAAAATCTTGTTAACCTAATTTCTTGTCGAAAATAATTCGATATCATGTGCGGCTTATATTTCCATCTGTTACACAAAGACCTAAGACAACAACAAGACGATTTAAAATTTCATAATCAATGACAAATCTAGAACAAATAAGTAATAACATAAACACATCTTAGCGCTTCAGGATTTTCATTATTATTAATTCTTAATTGGGTATAATGGTTTCCAAAGACAAATGTTATTTGTTTCGGTGATATTCCGCACGTATTATAGGTTTTTGTTAGATTTAGATAGACTCAATGAACTATATAGTTCACGCAGATTAAGAAAACTACGGAAAAATAAAAAAGATGGTACTAGAAAAATTCGAACAAAGTTGAAGAACTAATTAAAAAAAAACCTAATGATTATCTCTATCTTTTTCAACATTCTCTAACGCCTTCCGATTTTTAATATTCACAATTCCATTTGTCCTCTTTCTGGTTACTATTTCTAATTTTTTATCGTTTTTTTCATCTAGTGCATTCTGAGTTTCCTGGACTTCTGTTTTCCTCTGGTGTCGATGACCATCTACTCCAGAAGTTTACCTTTATGGTTCCTAGCATCTTCTGCACCGTGCCTTACTACCGTATTGGTATTTTTTATTACGTATTCTTAAGGCCCTATCCCATAATACGCCATTCAAAGATTTATGGCTGCCCCTCTCATCAATACTACTTTAGCAACCATTCTTTATATTTCTTCAACTTGGTCATCTTTAAAGCATAAGATGTAGGTTGAATCATGAGGAACTGTTCATACTTGTACGTCGATTAGACGCCCCTATGGGAAATATCAAATGACCATTAAAAATGATACCTTATTTCTAAGCATAATGCTTTTGGTAAATATTAACAGCAATAATATTAATTTTTTATAAATGAACGAAATATGCAAAAATGAATCATTTGCATATTTCTATTTATGCTTTTTTGTTTTTTTTAATTTCTATGCCTTATTGCATATGTATGTAAGTATATACTTTTAATCATCAATTTTAAATTTCAATAAAAGTTAAGGAATTTTTAGGGTCCAGTCCCGAATAATTCAGAAATATAAACATTATTTGTAATTAATCACTAACGGTATTGTCCACATTGCAGCTGTGGCTTATTACTTTCTACGTATCTTATCGGGCACTACTGAAGTGTAATTAGTCAAATTCTTCGGAAGTTATTACGCTCAAACTTGATTGTTATCTGATCAAAAATGCCTTCTCAGGTTTCTCATACTAACCGATATATTCAGTATCGTCGTGTACGACAAGTTCACGTATATTTTTAATATTTTTGTGCAAACAGTAGTGTTTTGTTTTAGTTAAGTTTGAGTTAAGACAGTAGAAAAAATAAGTTGTAAATACATTAAAGATGGCTTTTTGGCGACCATTTGAATGTGATACCACGAGAATACTAGCGGCAATCCAACGGACGATTTAGGTATGTAAATTCTTATTTAAAACTAATTTAATAATTAGTTGTATAGGGATGCTCGGTCATAATATTCACCCTTAATCTACTTTTTTTAACAATTAAAAGTAAAAATATTTCTTTTAGATCCAACACCAATGAATTGGGAATTTGTAAATAAGGACTTACATATTCAAGCGCAAAGGATTATTTTAAATATATATCCTGTTTAAGAGGCGAAAATAGTACACTTTCGGAAAATAATATTGTGTTAAGGATATGTGAACTTACCAAACTTGCGCGTACGACAGTTTTACGTGTTATTGCAGCTGGGGATGTAAGTGATCACTCTGTTAAACGTCAAACAGTTGGACAAAACCCTAAAAAGATTGATAAGGCCACTAAAGACGTTATTTGTGGCTATCTGTACGAATTTTATCAGGACAACAAAGTTCCAACGTTGGAAATGCTTCAGGACAAGTTGAAAATATATTCCGATTATGCATATAAATCCCTTGATACATTGAGGCGTGTTTAAATAGAATGCGGATTTAGTTATAAAAAATTAGACAAGAGAATGGTAATTATGGAATCTACAAGGATTGTGATACAGAGGCAACATTATTTACGTAAAATAAAGGAATATCGAGATGACAATAGAGACATGGTGTATCTTGATGAAACGTGGTTTGACACCCATGATGTAGTTCAATATGGCTGGATGGATTATAGCAAAAAGTGCTGCTTGAGTACTCCTTGTTCGAGAGGAAAAAGAATTATAATTCTACATGCTGGAACTAAAAGCGGGTTTGTACCTAATGCTTTGTTATTATCGGCCAAAAACATTAAACAGTCATCAGCTGATTATCATGAGGATATGACGGCTGAACTTTTCGAAAAACGGGCAACGGAACAGCTGTTACTGAATATTAAAACAAATTCCGTGATAGTAATGGACAATGCGTCATACCATTCTAGACACCAAAATTCCAAATACTAGCTCCAAGAAGGGATATATCATAGAATTTATGGAGAACAAAAGCATGGCAACACCTAGTAAATGTACCAAAAAGGAATTGTTGCAATTAATTAAGCAACAAAATTTTCAAAAAGAATATGTAATAGATAAACTCTTTGAACGCCACGGGCATACGGTTTTACGGCTCCCTCCATATCATTGTGTTTTCAACCCAATTGAAATAATATGGGCCGATGTAAAAAAGAAATTGCGGAAAATGAATCAATCTCCCCAATTAAGTGACGTTGTTGTCCAAAATATAAGAACAGTGATCGAAGAACTTAATAAAACTGATATTTGGAAAAATTGTGTAGCGCATGTTCAAGTAAAAGAAAAAGAATATCCTACTTTACCACCAATTGAACCGGTAGTTATAAACACAAACGACGACTCAAGTTCTGGACACACGGATAGTGATAGTGTTTAATTGTTTAAATATTTCTAGAAAGACTTCCACAACTTGTCAAAAATATGTTTTGTGTATCGAAGTAAATGTAATATCTCCATTAATCTATAACCTAAGAGACAATTCGACTGGAAGACGAATTGGCCGATTTCATGTAAGTATCTTTCAAAAATAAGCTCTTTAAACCGATGAAACTTACAGATCATATTCATGATTATTTTTTACCACAAAAAGGGATCAACTTTGTTTTGAGCGTAACTTGCTTACATTTGGTGCTAGAAACTTTTTTAAAAATCAAAAATAAAGATTTCTTTAAACAATTTAAAAAAAAAAGGTAAAAAAAACATTTTTTGATTATTTCACTTTGAATTATTCGATATGGAATTTGACGAATAGATAAGAATCTATTTTTCATTAGCTATAACTCTGCTTCTGCTGGGTATACAGGCTTCATACATATATCATTGTTTTCACTTTTTTATAAACTGTATTTTTGCTACGCGAATTTTTTCCATAATATACTTACCTTTTGAGTTATTTGCGAGAAATCGTCCAAAAACATGGTGTTTTTGTTGAAAAATGAATATATTCACTCGCAAATAACTCGAAAATTATTGATTTAGTAAAAACCTCTATAGAACAAAAGTTGCCTAGAATTAGTCAGTTTATCCACTGTATTAGTCAGTTTATCCACTTCCGGACTTATTTTGGATGTTTATCTTTTCACCCCCGAGAAGGTGCGGTACCCACCCCCAGGGCAAAAATACACATCGGCACAATATCACTTTTTTTCTTTGACACGTTAGCTATATGTTTATGCCAAATTTCATGTCAATCCCAGTGGTTCTTTAAAATTTAGAGGTTTTTACAATATTTTACCGTTAGTGAATGGACTATGTGTATTAACTTTTAATCATCTTTGGTGTCAAGTTCATAAAAAAATGTGAATAATTAACAATATTATTACTGTTTAACAAAATATTAGACCCTAATTTAAAAATAAAAGTTTATTATTTAATTTCTATTGCGCCGCCTATGTTTTACAAAAGACGTCGACACTTGAGTGTCGAATTTTGTTTTTATACTTGTCCAACTGACATCGTAGAAACAATGCGACCCAAAATACAATATAGCACAACAATATATTTACATCAAGAATCACTAAAAATATTTAGAGAAATGCTTTAAGCATTTTCTATCGACATCCTAACATTAAAAAATTCATATGTGCTTAAGCCAAACTGACTGGATTAATTTAAATTAATTTATATTTTTTATAGACAATTAAATAAATAATAATAAAAACTATTGTTACTGGTTTTGCTTTCCACGTAAAGTAACTGTATATTCATTCATATATGTCCATTAATCAAATCAACATGACAATGACATATATAGTGACAATATAGTTATTTTTAATAAAAAAATTTTAATATATTTATATAATGGTTTGTTTTATAAAGTACAATAATAAATGTAATCTCACGACTAGGAAGTAAGACAATTAACAATTTTAACTAGTTAATTTCTATATTTCTTTGTTATAGATGTCTTGAGAAAGAATTAAATAAAATTCGAAAGCTTGACAGTAAGTCAAAGAGTTTTCTTTGTCTTGTGGGCCAAATAGACTGACTGCATCCTCAAAAATCATAACATATCATAATCAATATCATAACAAATATCATCATCATCATATATATATATATATATATAATATATATATATATATATATATATATATATATATATATAGGGTGGTGAATCGTCAAACGGGCCATAGGAAACTCAATGAGAAATTCTAAACTGTTGAATTCCTGCTTCCCTAATTATTTTACACCAAAAGTCATGGGAAACTATTTGCAGAGGACTCAACTATGTATCGAAAACAATTGTTAAAATTGTTCTAAGACTTAAACGTATTCCAAAATTTTGCTAAAATATAATACATTTTTCAGGCCACCCCTAAAAGTCAGGCCAGACGCCGTGAAACGAATGTGTATTACGTGTTGCGTTTTGTCATATTAACGTTTCTAATACTTGACAATATTTAAATCAACTATATTATATTTATCTATGATTTAAATGGCCAAAATTTTGTGATTTATTATTTAAAAGAAAAATTAAGTTGATTAAAAAATGTACTCAATTGGGGAGAAAAGAGCAATAATAAAAATGTTTTATTCATGTTTTATTATAACATTTGTTATAGTTTTATATTTAGAAATTATCGTATATTATTATTAGTAATAAAGATCACAGTAACAGTATATTGGATTTCATTGAATTGTTGTATAACTTAACTTAACATGGAATTAAACTTTAGTGTATTAGAATATCTTACAGAAATATACAGAAATGTCTGTGCGTATCTGTACGTTTTTTGAATGCATCTCTATACCAGTTTTTGGTCCATCTCTACACGTTCCAGTGACTCGTTTTTACCGACCCTCTCGGGGCTGAAGGGGGACAGAGGGAAGAATATTCAAACCGGTTGAATTTATATTTACTCAAAATAAGCCTCGTGACTAGAAAATGACGCTATTCGTTCGTTCAAAGGCCAAATATTTCGCATATTAAAAATTAAAACTTGACGTTTGTTTGTGTGCCACTGCTTGTGCCACTGGTTAAAATCAATTGATGTCAATTGCTTCGGCCTGCCGTTCAATAAAATCCGTGTTTCTTTAATTGTTTTATATCGCAGTATAATTTTTTAAAGAGGAATGATCATTTTGTTAATGTTTACTAGCGAAAATAATCGTTTTAACTATACGGGATGGAAATGCCTTGCGGCATCAACTATTTCGTTGTCGATATTCATTGACTTTTGAGTTTTTGACTAGAAGTCATGGCTAGTTTTGATCTGTTTTTTTTTTATAGTTTTCTTCTTATATTAAATAGGGGAGTAGCTTAGACTTTTTTTTTAGAATTAGTTCAATCAAAATTCAAACTAATAGATTACTGATCTGTACATTAGTGTATATCAAAATATAATAATCAAACAATTTTCTTTTCAAACCCATTTTAGTTTACTTTTAAAAGTTCCTCGTAGTATTCCTTAAATTACATAATATGTAATTGTAATATGTAATGTAATGTAGGATATTATCCTACCCATATTTTTCGTTTTTATTAAATTGAATCATCAGTTTTAGGTTTTTTTGTTTTCGTCGATGCGGTTATGTTCATATTCCAACCATTCGTTTTTTTTCGTTGCAGTGAATTTCTGTATAATAATATCTCTTGTGATAGATCTTCAGGTGTTATAACAATATTGTCGGCGACAGGCAAGTTGTTTGAATATTATTCTTAAATTTTTAAACTTTTACTAAAAAAACTAGGTGATGAGTTGGCTTGTCGGACTTTCTTACTAAATGTGTCTTTTTGTTTTGATAATATCTTCTTTTATGAGTATGGTAAATCATCACAGCTATTGATAGTGCACCACTGAATAGTCAGCGACTATAAATACCACTTACTCAAATTATTTAACCGTGAAATACGCTTCCTTCCACTCCTTTTCTTTCCTTGTATTTTCTCTTTTATTACCAGTTATAGTAACAAAAAATTCTTTCATGACATGATCCAGAATCTGCATATTTTTAATCTTAATTGTATTTATTACTTCCTTTTTTATTTTTCATTTTTAGCAGTCAATATAACTGTATGTTTCTACTTAAGACAAAAGCCACCGTTATTTGAAATTGTGAAAATAAATAATTAAATTAATATAACAGTATCAACCATCAATGTTTTTATTTTTGAATTTATGTGTATGAGATGGGATGTGGAAAGAAAGTAATGTGGTTGTAGGTAGGCAACCAACTATACATGTGTGTAGTGAAAAAAGGTTTTAATAATAAGGCCCTTTATGTTTCTCAAACATAAAATTGAAAATGTTCTTGAAAGAATAAAATAAAACTTTTTTAATATAATGTTCATATGATATTTAACTTATAACTCAATTATAGAGGCCCTGTATGTCATAAAACAACATTTGGTACCTGGTAAATTTAAAAGATTGTAAAATCAGTACCTTTGTGAACTTACCACCGATATATGCTTTAGAATTATTTCATCTTAAAACTGCCTGTAATTTTTGAATAGAAGTTATTGTTAATAATTTTGGACTTTTATTCCATCGAACGATATTGATGTAGAACGGGTAGATTTACATTGGTACAACCAATATTTGGCGACCGTGACAGGACCGGCAGTTTACGGGAATAATCGTTTTTGAGTATACCGGGTGTGCCGAAAGTGTAGTGATCTAACCGTACACACTTGACCGCACGTTTAATTTGTTGTTGTTCCGATAAACGTGTGTAGTTTGTTCAAGTGTGCATTGTGAATCATGGATCAAAACAAAAAGCACCGTAAAGTACTCCGTACCACCTTTACTAAATCGGCGAAAGAGTTGGAAGAGCTGTTGTCGGCGCCGGAAGGAAAGGTACGTTTAATCGTGGTGACCTTGAAAATTTTGAAACAAAAATATGAGGATCTAAGGAAAGTTGACAGCGATATATACCAGTGTCTGTTGGAAAGTGATGAAAGTGAAGCAGACTTGTTGGCAGAGATAGATGGTAGCGAAGTTTATCTAAGGAAATTTACCGACCTGAACACACAGGCTGAGGATTTTCTATAGAAGCTGCGGGACGAGCCAGGTGAAGAGGTAGACTCCATGGCCTCGGAAAGTAGTGTAGGCAGCAGATCAGGTAGGCGTAAATTTAAATTACCTACTCTAGAACTTAAGAAGTTAGATGGAAATATTAGAAACTGGTTGCCCTTCTGGTCCCAGTTTCCAAAGATACGTAATGATCCGGATATAGATTTAAATGATAAAGTGGAATATCTGGTCCAATGTACGTTAATGGGTAGTCGGGCAAGACAGTAAGTTGATAGTTTTCCAGCCACTGGAAACAATTATGGTAAAATGGTAGACTTCTAGTCTTCTTTCGCGATTCGAGCGGGATGATTTGCAAATAGAGGTATACGTGCGGGAGTTGCTAAAATTAGTAATTAATAACACCTCGTCTGGCAATAAAAGGGATCTATCTTTGTTGTACGACAATCTCGAAACTCAATTACGGGCGTTAAAGACACTTGGGATAAAATCAGATAATTACGCGGCGATGCTGTTTCCGTTAGTAGAATCGTGTTTACCATCGGAACTATTGAGAGTTTGGCAACGTATTCCCGAGGACCCGAGGTCGCTGGATCACAAGCTTTTATAAATACGGTGGGCGTTTCTACTATAGAAAATCTACTTAACAATCTCATGCACTTTTTGAAAAAGGAAGTCGATAATTAACAGCATATTTCTTTAGCGGTGGAAGGCTTTGATCTACCTAGTGCAGCAAATAGAGATGTTAAACGGCCTAGTCAGAAATCGCGGGTACCACAAGAAAACTTTTCTACGGCAATGGGTCTAAAAATTCAGAAGTGACAACGAAGTGCCTTTTTTGTCAAAACTCGCACGACAGTACCGGCTGCTTTAAAGCTCAGAAGTTGACCTACGAGCAAAAAAAGAATATTTTGGCACAAAAGGGTGCATGCTTTCGATGCTTAAAAATTGGCCATCAAGCTCGAAAATGTCGAGGTCATTTAAGTTGCTTAGTTTGTAGTAGATCACATGTTTCTCTAATGTGTCCAACACTTTCATTGAATAGAACAAAGGCAAATAATTTGGAGCAAAAACAACAAGATGATACGGCAGCGAACTATCGACAGCGATACGGCGGATTTATAAAACATAAAGCGATTAAAATTTTCATTGATTCTAAATCGGAAATTTCGTTAATTAATAAAAAACTAGTGAAAGAATTAAATATGGACAGATTTGTGTATAAGATTCCGAGGGTAGCTTTAGTGGGTGCAAATAATAAAAAATTGACGACAGTAAACGAAGGTTTGGGAGTACGGATAAGAGTGGGAGACCAATTCTATATTATGCAATGCGTGGGGATCAAAGATCTAAATCATGATATGATAGCGGAAATTGATGAATTGAGTGAAAAACATGTCACCATCAATTTTTCGGAAAATCAACTGGAAATCAGAGCAGAACCAGACAGAAGAAAAGGAAACAGATAGGGAAAAAATTTCTGAAAGGATAAATGGACAGGAAAAACATAAAGAAATCAATATGACGGTAGAGGATAAATCGAATGTTCAAGAAAAAAATCAATCCGAAGAGGAAAAGAGAATAAAAAAAGAAGAAGAGTTCGAAAAGAAAGCAGGAAGAAAAGGAAGTTATAATCAGAAAAATGGAAGGAGCCGAAACATGGTGCTCGGAATACCAGATAGAAATTAAAGATAAAGAAAAAATAGAAGAAGAAAGAACGGAAGAGGACAGAGAAGAAATGGCAATTATGGACGAGAATCCAGAATTTTGTGAAGAAGTAATATGGACAGTGAACACATGTGAACAAACTGAGGATGAAAGAAAAATAATATGTGGAGAATACATGGAGAAGGAAATAGAGAAGATTTTAGAAAATTATGGAGATCTTATTAATGAAGAAAGCCGAGTGGCTAAAAATTATGAACATTCTTTTAAAGTTAAAAACTTAGAAAATTTTAAATCGAAAACATATCCAATCCCGTATAAATACAGGCAAAGCGTCGGACAGAAAATGTTCGACGTTTAGATGTTTATGTTTAAGATGCAAGAAACATTCATTCGCACACAATCGCGCAATACAAAGCGCCTTTGAACATAGAAGCCATTTTTGGACGAATCACAGGATCACACATTTTCTCCAAAATCGATTTGAAACACAGTTTTTGGTTAATACCTTTGGCAGAAAAGTGTCGAAATTATACCGCTTTTTCTATCGACGGAGTGGTGTACCGATTTAGGGTAGTACCATCTGGACTACAGAGTGCATGCGCTGCTTTGGTTCGCGCATTACACACAATCTTAAATAGGCATGGAGAATTTGTTGTACATTACATAGATGATTTATTAATTTTCTCACCGGATATAACAAGCCATCTACGATATATTCTTACTGTTCTCGAAGAACTTGATCAAGCCGGATTAAAATTAAATATTTAAGGCCGTTCCTTGCGTTTCTGGGCATACCTAAGTTCCAATGTAAAAGTTTATATCAGATAACGCAAAAACTATGGCAGATATTGAGATGATTCTTTTTTTTTATATGAAAGATCTTAAAAAGTTCTAGTGCACTATTTGGTTGTAAATTAATAAATTGTTTAAACAATATTTTTTTTCAAATATTTTTGGTTAAAATAAACGTAAATTTTTTTTTTTTGAAATAGGGCACTACAGAATTTGACCCACTTTCCGAATCTGTTTTTATTTTTAACATAAAGTGTAACACAAAGCAGCTATTTGGTATAAACTTTTTTTAAAATCTCAAATTTTGCTAAATGTAACATCTCTCTCGGCCAGTACAGGCTGTCCTTGTCGATAGTTTCTGGATTCTCGCCGACACGGTTAGGTTGGTTAGGTAAGAAGTATAATACCCTCTCGAAGGTGGGTCATAAATAATGTTGAATAACATTATTAGGGTTTATTTCGACTTTTGACAAACCAGTGTGTTAATTGTTTTTAAAATGGGTAGTTCACGAAGACGTTTATGTTCCGATTGAGGAAATTTTATATAAATAAGCAGTACCTATAATAAGTACCTATAATTTGATTAAATTTTTATATGAATAGAAATATTTTCTGTTGATTTGTAACATTTTCCTTTTAAATGTTTATACTGTTTTTATAATAATACTATTGTTTCAGTATTTGCTTATATCATAATAATTTATTATGTAGAAACAGCATAGAATTTTGGTCAATCAGCCAGTACATTTTTTTGTATTTCAATCAGAATTATTATTTTCTTTTCTTCTTTACATAAAAGCTTAGAGTAATACTAAAATATTTTGCAGTATTTGAATACGGAATTTGATTATTTATATTTATTGGACAATACCCAAATACTTTGCTGTATTTGAATATGGAATTTGATTATTTATATTTATAGGAATATTTATTTTCAACGTTTTTGTTAGTAAAGTTTACATAATACATTATGAAGTTTGTTTCTTCACTTGCTTGTCCAGCCATATTAGTCCAGGCTAATAAGGATTAAAAAGAAGCTGCAGAGGAAATAGAAAAACTAACAGAAAAGAAATACAACCTAAACAGCTTAGAACAAGAAAGCGTGAGGGATTTATACAGGAGTAGACTAGATAAAAAGTTAGAAACCATGCAATTTACCAGCAATGAAGAGCATTATCATTATATAAAAACATGTCTTCAGGAAGCAGCAACAGAGGCTCTCGGACTCCAAGTAAAAAACCACAGAAAAACTTCGTATTGGTGGGACGAAGAAATAGAACAAGAGATTAAAAATAAAAGAGAGAAGTATAAAAAATTTCTGAACACAAGGACCGACGCTGATAAGGTAGAATACAAGAGGACCCAAGCTAAAGTTCGAAAAATGATATGCCAAAAGAAGAATGAGGCTTGGGAGCAAAAGTGTAACATGATTAACACACATTTAGGAGGACGGAGAAGTACAGAAAGTTGGAAAGTATTAAAATCGCTACGACAGGAAAAGAAAAGAGATATAATATCATCAATTACACCGGATCAATGGGACGAATACTTTAAAAAAACTCCTAAATGAGGACAAAGCGGAATTTTTAAATAACAGTGATACCAGCAACGTAAATATCTTAGCCTTACCATTACGAATAACAACAAAAGAAGTAGAAGAAGTATGTAAGTCTTTAAAAAATAACAAAGCACCAGGACCAGGGAACATACCAGCTGAACTAATAAAATATGGCACAACAAAATTATATGAAAACCTGGCTAAACTCTTTCAAAGATACATCAACGGAGCGGAAATCCCAGAAGAATGGAAGACATCATGGATATCCACCATACATAAAAAAGGCAGACGGGATCAATGTGACAACTACAGAGGCATCGCTGTAACGAACTCGATCAGCCGAATATACGGAAAACTGATTAAAAATAAAATCGAAAACGAATATAAAGATATAGAAGTTGAAGAACAGGCAGGATTCCGGACAGGGAGATCAACGGTAGACCATCTGTTTTGTATTACACAGATTATTGAGAAGAAACTGGCCGTCAACCAGGAGGTGCATTTGTTATATGTGGACTTGAGAAAAGCGTATGATAGCATCCCACAAAACAAACTATGGGAAGCATTAGAGAAAACCAATATAAGCGCAAATTTAATAACAGCGACGAAACAATTGTATACCAAAACTGCAGCAAGGATGAAAGTTGGAAGCGGGCTATCGAGAGGATTCCAAATTAGCAAAGGCCCAAAACAAGGGTGCTGCCTTTCACCGACATTATTTAAGATCTACCTCGAGCAAACTCTAAAACTTTGGAAACGCAAATGCAAAAACATGGGATTACCGATCAACAACAATACAATATACACTTTGTCATTTGCAGACGACCAACTTGTACTAGCGCAAGACTACGATGATATAGAATATATGACAAGGAAATTAATAGAGGAGTACAAAAAAGGTGGTTTGGAAATAAACATAAAAAAGACCGAATATATGTGTATCGGTGGGACACAGCAGGACCTTACACTGGGGAATGGCGAAATTATTAAACATTGCGACGCATATAAATACCTGGGTATGACCATCACACAAGAAGGAAACGTAGACCGGACGATAGAAGAAAGAAACAGCCAGGGAAGAAAAGCAATTACCCTTCTCAATAGCATACTGTGGGACCAGGCAATATCAAACAACAACAAACATAGAATATACAATACAATTGTTAAGAGTATAATCACTTACAGCAGTGAAGTATGGCAAATAAAAGAAAGATACAAGAGAAAACTTGAAGCAACAGAAATGGATTTCTGGAGGCGCTCAGTAGGAAAATCAAGATTAGAAAGGGTAAGCAACAACAGAATTAGGGAAATAATGAATGTGAAACACACAATAGTATATGACATTAGTACCAAACAGCTTAGATGGTATGGACACGTACAAAGAATGTCCGAAGAACGACTCCCGAAACAAATCCTAACGTGGACCCCTCATGGTAGACGAAAAAGAGGAAGACCCCGCCTTAGTTGGAGAGAAGGCATAAATCGAAGTATGAGAGAAAGAGAATTAGATGAAGACCTTTGGATGGACCGAAGTGAATGGCGACTAGGCATCGGAAGACGTAGGAGAACGTTTTAAAACCGATATATATATATATATATATATATATATATATATATATATATATATATATAATATATATATATATATATATATATATATATATATATATATATATATATAATATATATAATATATATATATATATAATAAGGATTTTCTCGTGGCACTCAATAATCCAGGTAGCTGACAACTTTTTTAGTTATTGTAGACCTATAAGAAGAAAACCTACCTGTTTCCTGCGTAAAGTTCGGAGCCGTTGTTTTTTAATGATTAACAATTAATGCAAAAAACGCGATTTTTTCGATTTTTGCACTCTATTATTTATTTATTTATTTTTACGCACAACAGGCCGTTAAGGCCTAGAGCATTTTTTTTAGAACATAATTCTAATATTAACTAATTACAATTATTTTAAACAAAACTTTAACTTAAATATGCATATATAACATTCTTAACTACTCTGAAGGACCTGGTGTACAATATTTTTCCATTCGCTTCTATTTTGTGCTTTTTTTTTCCATTCCCTCACCTTCACGTGTTTAAGGTCTTCCTCCGCTTTACTAATCCACCTCGTTCTGAGTCTACCTCTTCTTTTGGGGCCGATTAATTTTCTGGTTATTACTAGTTTAGGAATTCTGTTTGCTGCCATTATTTCCACATGTCCCAACCATCTGATTCTTTGTGCCTTGACGAACTTGGTAATAGTAGGTTCTTTTTATAAAGCCATTAATTCATTGTTGGTTCTTCTCTCCCAACCATCTTCTGCCTTCCGTCCTCTGAATATGCATTTCGATATTTTCCTTTCCCATCTTTCCAGAGTATCCTCTTCCCTCTTATTTAATGTCCAGGCTCACCGGCATATGTTACTGTGGGTCGAATTACTGTTTTATATATTCTGAGTTTACCTTGTCTAGAAACGTATTTTGAGTTCAGTAGGGCTCTTAAACCACCTAATTTTTTATTCCCTTATGCTATTCTGGCTACGAGCTCCCATTTCTCTTTTCCATTTTCATCGAAAACTACACCTAGGTATTCAAATTGGTCCACCCTTTTAAAACTATAGCTTTTACCACTTACTGACCTCACACTAAAGTCTTCTTTTTTCCCTTCTGTTCCTTCCATGATCATATATTTAGTTTTGTCTTCATTTAGTTCCAATCCAAATTTATGTGCTTCTTCGATGATTTTCTTCACAACTCTTCTTAATTCTTACTCGGTTTTTGCTAGGATCGTTAGATCATCAGCAAATGCCAAGCACTGGTGCTCATTTTTCATGATCGTTTCTTCCATCTTCATGCTGCATTTTCTGATACACATTCTCTACAGTTTCTAATACTAAGTTGAATAATGTAGTGGATAAAGGATCTTCCTGTCTCAAGCCTTTTGCAACCGTAAATTGATCTGATATGTGACCCTGCCAAGCAGGGTGCTAACAGGTGAAGATGCTAATAGAGTAATGCCTCTATAGTTCTTACAATCCAGTTAATCGTCCTTTTTATGCAACGTATATTATTTCATTTAGCCACTCTTCTGGTACAAATTCATTTTGCCATATAAGTACTATTAGTTTATGGGTTACTGCAAAAAGTTGATCATCACCTTTTTTTATATATTTTCCAACAGATTTAATCGATTCCTGTGGCTTTATTGTCTTTGAGTTTTAGGACGGCATTTGACACTTCTATTATTGTTGGGTGTTCACTGTGTAGTTGTCGATGTAGATTTTGTTGATTGTCTATGTTGTAACCTCTTTCAATATCGTGTATATCATATATTATATAAATATATATAATATGATATAATAATAATGTACTTATTTTTCTTCTTCAAGTTCCACTCCTATCGGAGATTGGAAATCATTCTGGCAATTATCATTTTGTTAGATATGCGCCTGAATATTTCAGTTGAATTGCATCCAAACCATTCACCATGTATGATGTGCCCCAAGTATTCTAATTTCCTGATTTTTATGAAATTTAAAACTTCGCATTGTTTTCCTAGTTGTTCGAGAACTTGTTTGGTTGTTTTGCGATCCATCCATGATATTTTCAAAACACGTCGGTAGCACCAGATTTCGAATGCTTCTAGGTTTTTAATGTTGGATTTTTTAAGTGACCAAGCTTGAATCCCATATAAAAGGGTAAAGAAAATATAACATCAAAGCATTCTTATTCGGAGCGATATATTGATATCTCGATTACAAAAAAATTTTCTCATTCTATTAAAAGTTGACCGTGCAATTCCAATGCGGCATCTTATTTCTTTTGTCTAATTAGTATCTTCTGTGATCCATGCTCCAAGGTATTTGTACAAAGATATTTGTTCAATTTCTGTATTATCTAGTACTAGCTTAACTTTGATGCTTTGTGCTTTTGTAAATACCATGAACTTGGTTTTCTTCAAATTTATTTTTAGTCCAAAAAATGTACCTATAATATGATATAATCCTTATAAAATGTCTTCTGACGTTCATTTTTCATTCAATTCGGTTGTTCCATTGTTCTTTAAATTCTTTCGAGCTCATTAAGTTTCTTATTCCTTCCATCCGTGTTTTCTAAGGTAATCCTCTCTTCTGGATTACGGTAGGTGTTCATACAGATACTTGTTTTAGGAGTCTACTGTCTTTCATTTATTGTACCTGTACCCATTTGAGCTGCTTTCGTTGTATGCCATCCATGACTGTACCTTCTATTCTCATACTTTATTGCATTAAGTTTGACGAGATATCTTTCTTCGATATTAATCTGTCTCTGTTAATCGTCGTGTTTCACAACCGTATAAATAAAGCATGATTTTTACCACAGTTTCATGGGTTGTAGTGCTAGAGAGAGCATGTCAGCTGTGCCAAAACGAAAAATAATCCTCCTTATTGCTTCCACTGGAATAAGCTTGACCATTTAACTGGGCCCGGGCTACCTCTTTCTAATTCTTTAAACTCCTGTTTTGAAATTAATAGTTATTTTGTCTAATTACCTATTTAGTTGTCAAAACAGATACATTGTTAACTAAAGAAGTGAAAGTGTAATCTTCAAGTACTAATTTTATAAATCGCACTTCTACTAATAGACGTAAATTCTTTCATTTTAATTTCATGAATATTTTTATTCAACATTATTTCAAAACTGCACTGAATAGAAGGCCGCCCACTCGTTTATTAAATAGACCCAAGACTTTACACAATAGGGGGTTGTATAAGGTAGCTATAAAGCTAATCTCTAGTACAAGATGACGTTTAGAAAATTCTTCGTGAATGGATTTTGTTTTTGTAAAGAAAGATATTTTGAAATAGATATCTCTCTGAATTTTACCGTTACAATTTTCGAGGATAAGCCTTAAAAGTGTCAGTTTTTCCAAAAAGAGTAAGGATTTTTAGGAATGGTAAACTATTTCATATACAGAAACTGTATAAGATCAGTTAAGGCTTATCCAGGCGCAGATGTTTCTTCAGATCATAACCCCCTGATAGCGCGGGTACACATTAGACTCAAAAGACCTTCAAATAAAACAAAAATAGATCACATAGATACCAGCCGCTTACAAGATCCAACAATTAAAGAAGATTTAAAACAACATATCAATGATAACTAACGAATGCTTTCTACAAAGACAGAGAACACGCATGTAGAAGATAAGTGGCAAGATTTAAAAGACGCCATAATAAAACCTGCCCAGAAAATGCTTACCAAAGAGAAACAGAAAAAAGGACGAGAATGGATAACAGAAAAAACTTTAGGTCTCATGGAAGAGCGAAGACAGTTAAAGGGAAAATGCAGCCAAAAATATAATGAAGTAAACAAACAAATCAGAAAAGAAATAAGAACTGCAAAGGAAAATTTTTATACAAGAAAATGCGAGGAAATCGAAGAACTACATCTCAAACATGACACTTTTAACTTACATAAAAAGATAAAGGAACTGACAGGTACACAAAAACGAAAACATCCCAATCTCCTATGCAACGCAAATGGTGAAATAATAGCCGATCTACAAGAAAAGCTTAGGACCTGGAAGAACTATGTAGAAGAATTGTTCGACGATGAAAGACAAGAACCTAATATAGATAACTTGCAAGGCGACGAAGGACCAGAAATAACTAAAGAAGAACTATTATACGCTATAAAAATAATGAAAAATGGTAAATCACCGGGTCCAGACGGGCTCACATCAGAACTTCTTAAGCTTGTGGAAGGCGAATCAGTGAATATTCTACTCGACCTTTTTAACTGCATCTACAAAAGAGGAGAAATACCAAAGGAATGGCTACTTTCAACTTTTGTAACCTTACCAAAAAAGGCAAATGCAAAACAGTGCACTGACTACCGCACTATAAGCTTAATGGGGCATACATTAAAAGTATTCATCAAAGTAATCCACTCAAGAATTAACAGAAAACTAGATGCAGATATTAGTAATACTCAATTCGGATTTCGGAACGGGCTTGGAACAAGAGAAGCACTATTTGCACTTAACGTCATATGCCAAAGATGTCTAGATATAAACCAAGATATATATATATGTGCTTTATTGATTACAACAAAGCGTTTGATAAAGTTCGTCACGACCACTTAATGAAACTGCTAGTAGAAAAAAACTTGGATAAAAGGGACATTAGAATTATCTCTAAGATTTACTATAACCAGAAAGCAAATATCCGAATAGAGCAAGAGACAACGGAGGAAATCGAGATCAAGAAAGGCGTAAGACAGGGTTGTATACTCTCACCGACCTTATTCAATCTATACTCCGAAGACATTATAAACACAGCACTTTCGGATCAAAATATAGGTATTAACAGGTTGGCTGCCACAATGGTACGTAAAAAAATGATCCCTCTGGCCGTTATGTTTTTTGTGCACAATTCGATATAAACATATAAATACTTTTAAGTTTTGATCATATTATTCAGTAAACCATACGTTTTTTTGCAAATTTTGAAGAGAAGCCACATGTGCTACTCGCGGCCCTAAAACAAAGATGTAGTTCTAATGGCCGCGTGAAGCCAATGCGGCTGCTTGGTACAAGGTCGAATATTCAGACATGTAAACGACACTAAATGGGAGGGATAACTGTATATTTCGATAGTTGCAATAAATTTGTCAGTCAGAGTCAGTAGTAATTATATGCTTATCAGTGCAATATCGTTTGTTTACTGTATCGAGTGAATATGAGCTACGAGAAGGAGCTAAACCGGTTAGAATCTTTATGGCAGGTAATAAATTCACTATATTTTATAAGTGGGAAAAGTATTCTAATATTGTTGTATTTTAGGAGGCCCTCTCTGATGAAGATGAGCAGGAAATAGTTGAGGATAATTGTTCTTCTGATGAATATATTCCTGATAGCAGTGGTGAATCATCAGACGAAGAAATTTCTACAAAAAAACGTCTAAAAGTTGCCACTTCAGAACCTATAAATTTGGACAGAAATGAATTAGAAATCGAAGACGAGAATGTGGGGGACACATTGATGGAAACAATTGAATATGTAATACAAAATAATACTACAGACAGCAACAATGATGACAGCGACCAAAATAAAAATAAGGAGCCTGATGGAGATCTGGTTTGGGATATTGTGACAGGTCGAAATTTGAAACAGTTTGTTTTTAGAGAGCCAACGTGCGGTATTGATATTCAGTTATATGGGGATTATTACAACAGAACCCCATACGATTTTTACACTTTATTCTTCTCGAATGAAATTATAAATTTAATGGTCATCGAAACTAATAGATATGCTTCCCAATGTAAAGAGAAGGAAAACGCACCAAAAGCAAGGATTCAAAATTGGTATAATACAGAAGCCAGTGAGATGAAAAAATTTATTGGTATTCTCTTCTGGATGGGTTTAGTTCAGTGTTCCACACTGGAGTGTTATTGGTCTCAAAACACATTATACCAAAATTCTATACGTTCAATAATGCCAAGAAACCGGTTTCAAATATTGTTGAGGATGTGGCATTTTCACAACAATGAAGAGATAACGGATGAAAGATTGCAAAAAATATCACCTCTCATGAATGAACTTCTGAAAAATTTTCAAAAATATTACACTCCAAAAGAGTCTTTGTGTATCGACGAAACTATAGTTCCTTTTAGAGGACGTTTAAATTTTAAGCAATTTATTAAAAATAAGAGACACAAGTTCGGCATCAAACTGTATAAACTATGTGTTGAAAAGGGTTATACCTACAACTTAACAGTTTATTGTGGACAAGATAAAGTAGAAGGTCAATCGTCTTCTGAAAATATAGTTCTTACACTGGCAAAAGATTTATTGAACAAAGGACGCACTATTTATACCGATAATTACTACACCAGTATTTCTTTAGCTCATTCATTATTAGAAAAAGAAACTCATCTGGTGGGAACACTGAGAGCTAATCGAAAATTTAATCCAAAAGATATTATACAAAAGCAACTCAAAAAAGGTGAGACAGTAGCTGCTGAAAGTAATACTGGAATAGTAATTCAAAAATGGAAGGACAAACGTGATGTTTTGACATTGAGCACAAAACATACTTCAGAGCTTCTACAAGTTTCCTCTGGGCGCAAGCAAACGGAAAAACCGTCCACTGTTGTTGATTACAATAATCATAAAGCTTTTATTGACCTCTCCGATCAGATGAAAGCGTATGCTACTTCTTTAAGACGAGGCGTGAAGTGGTACAGGAAATTAGCTGTCGAACTTCTTATTGGAACATCATTAGTCAATGCTTTTGTACTACATCAACAGGTTACGAACGACAAGATGACCATTACTAAATTTAAGGAACTTGTCACGATGGAATTACTTCAAATACAAAATACGGAGCATTATCGTCGTAATGAACCTCCATTGCCGCAGCATGTGTTAGAAGATGTTGGTCGAAATGGAAGACGCAGATGCGTTGAGTGCTATAAAAATCTGAGTGGAGCTGGTGGCCGAACACAAGCCCAAAAAAATTCGCCATTCACAAAATTTAGATGCAATGTTTGTCAAAAAAGTTATTGCTTATCTTGTTTCTTTGCAGTTCATCAGAGTACTAAATAAATGTATTTTTTCGATTCAATTTATTGTATTTTTTAATATTAATATTCTTTTTTATCTTTGTAGTACAATTTCTTAATAAATAAATAATAAAATGTGTGTTTCTTTGCATAAGTTTTTATTTCTATAAATAATAATATTCTTAACAAAGCTGTTTTATTTTTGTATAGTTTTACAGCCATGTGAAGCCACATGTTATTCTCAATTATATAGGCCAAATTCATTTTCTTGTTCTTACAGCCATTGTACACATGTTCCATAAACATTTCACGGCGTTGAATAGCATATGCGGCTTCACACAGCTGTAACGTATCTGCCTGTCCGAGGTGCACGACTGGCTTCACACGGCCAGAAAGTCAAATTTGCTGTGATGCCGCAGTGGCATCTCATGGCAGCGAAGATGTTAAGATAAATGGCATCCGAATAAACAACTTGAGATATGCCGATGACACGGTACTAATCGCAGAAACTTGGGAAGATCTTCAAATACTAATTAACAAAATAGTAGAATGCAGTGAAGAATACGGATTATCACTTAACATAAGCAAAACAAAAATATTGCTAATATCTAAATCACCACAAAACTTCCCTGACATAACCGTGCATGATCAAAGAATCGAACGTGTAAGAAGAAATAATTACCTGGGAACTGTTATCAACGAAAATAATGACTGCTCTGAAGAAATCAGAACCAGAATAGAGAAAGCTAGAGCCACATTTACTAAATTGAAAAAGGTGTTCTGCGGAAGAGATCTAAGTCTAAAACTTAAAATTCGCCTTTTGAGATGTTACGTTATGTCAGTTCTCCTCTACGGGATGGAAACATGGACATTGAAAAAGATCGATACCAAAAAAATAGAAGCATTTGAGTTGTGGATGTATCGTAGAATATTAAAAATACCCTGGACAGAGAAAGTAACAAATGTGGAGGTTTTGCGGAGAGTGCGGAAAGAGAAAGAGCTGATACTTACTGTTAAAAAGCGCAAACTACAATATTTGAAACATGTTATGAGGGGAGATAAATACCAGTTGCTGCAATTGATTATACAGGGAAAGATAATGGGAAAGAGATATATAGGAAGAAGAAGACATTCATGGTTGAAAAACTTGAGAGAATGGTACAATTGCACCAATTACCAACTGTTTAGATCTGCAGCATCAAAAATACGCATAGCTTTGATGATAGCCAAACTTCGGAACGAAGACGGCACTTGAAGAAGAAGAAACTATTTCAAGAAGCTGATACCAGACCTCAGTACAAAAGAAATACCGTTAATAGCATTACTTAAGAAAAATGTCAGATGGAAATGAAGAACTGAACAAGAAATCGCTTTCAAAAATTTAAAAGGAGCGTTTTCCACAGCTGTAAGAGTGCACCACCCAAGATATGAGCAACCTTTCATTCTCAGGACCGATGCTTCCATAAAAAAATTTGCAGGGGTGTTATCACAGATACAAGACGATATAGAGGTGCCAATATATTTTGTTTCCCATGTAACCAAAACGTATGAGAGAAAATACAGCGTTACTGAATTAGAGTTTGCCAGTATGTTATTTTGTGTAAATAAATTACGTTTTTACCTACTTGGGGCAAGATTCACCATTGAAACAGACCATGCAGCGTTGGTACACATAATGAAAAATAGGTTGGTAAATAATAGAATTCATAGGGGCATTCTTTTACTTCAAGAATATGATTTTGAATTTAAATATATCAAAGGAACGGACAATATCTTGGCTGATGCGTTGACGAGAGATGAACAATTCCGCAAAGAGGATCACAAAACTCTCCACGTAGGTATGAACATAATGAGAGAAGAAGCAGGATTATTTTCTTTGGCTAAAATCAGGGAAAATCAGGAAGAATTGGATGAAAGAGAAAAGCAAAGGACTGAACAAGAAAATAACCTATATTTTAAGAGGGTCGATGGTAAAGAACTCTATGTAATCACGGAGCAAATGTCAAAAGAACTTTTTTTAAAGTTACACTGTGACAACGGACATATTGGAAGTAGGAAGGTGTGGCTTATGTTCAGGGAGAACTACATTTGTCGACAGGACTATACAATAGCCAAAGAGGTGACTCGAAATTGTGTGACATGCCAAAAGTGTAAAAGTATATATAAACACATACTAGTTATGGTGGATCTTAGTTTTTGAAGAAAAAAAAGATAGTCAGTTGGTTTTCCAAGTGTGCAAGGCGAACAGTCATTGTTCTTTGGTGTTCCCGAAAGGTAGCAAGCAGTAGTGTTGAATGTTAGTGCGTTTTGTGGAGTTAGTGTATCTGACAAAAGCTGTATTTAAGCTGTTAGGCCATTTTTCGATTTCGATAGCTTCACGAATGATTCTTGATTTTTAAGGAGCCGATGGGGGCGATGGTTTTTGCTTTTCGAAGTCTATTTTGTGGCCTGTTTGAATATGATGTTGGGCTAGAGCTGAAGTAGTATCAGAATATTTGACTGATATAGAATGTTCGTAAATACAGTTATGGATTCGTCAGGTTTGTCTGTCCGATGTATGTACGTGGGCAACTGGAACAAGGTATCTCGTAGATACCATGGTCTTCATTAGGGATTTGGTCTTTTACGGATCTGACGAGATTGGACAACTCGGAGTGAGTAGTGAAGATGGTTTTGATGTTTAGAGGAAGAAGAGTTCTGCTGATTTTGTCAGTGACACCTTTAATAAAAGGTAGAAAGATTTTGGGTTCATCCGGCTGCAAGGTTTGGATGGAATGGGGTTTAGATGTTTTTGAATGCTCTTATTGATTTGGGTTTTGTGGTAGCCGTTTTGTAAGAGTGTTTGCCTTATTGAATTGATTTCGGATAACATATGATTGATGTCGCTAAGTCTTATGGAACGAGAAATGAGAGTGTTGACCACTGAATTGAGTTGGGCGGGGTGATGATGTGACTGGGCATTAAGATATCGGTTTGTATGAGTGGATTTCCGGTACACGGAATAGGAAAAACTGTGAGGTAAGTTCCCTGAGTTGTATAAATGCTTATAAAGCTATTTCTTATGTGAAACTCGTGAAAGTCAGACAGGGCGCGCCCAGAAGGGATCTCGTAACAGTTCAGTTAAAGTACTAGTCAGAGTGAAATTATTTAATAAACTAAAGTATTTTATATTGCCTAAAATATTCCAAAACCTTTCTTTCATTTAACTGTCTTTCTCAAATTAGAAATTTATATTACAAAAGGAGGAATATGGCTCCAGGTTTGCCTCTTTTTGGCAAATTTACTTTATCATCGCTTTTTGGGAGAAGGACTTACTGCCAAACAAAAAGAACGGGCTTATGAATATTTTGACGAATGGATGACGAATGAAGACGAATGGATGAAAAATACTTCATTTCAGAATAATTATTAAAAGATCGGCAATCAATATATTTAACTTTAAATTATTGGAATTTTTACGGGCTTCTCTAATTATTTCTACATAATGCATGGTGAGAAAATGCATTTATTTTTTTTTTCTTTCAGTGGTGCAGTGCACACTATCGCCCTTCATTTGCGAGTGATCTTAACTAAATATTACCGTATAATTACCGTTTCATTTTTGATTCAAAAATTTTAAAGTTCATTTGCAATTTTACGTAAAACATGCATGGCAATAGAAATTTTGGATTACCTTTTTCTTGAACATATAACTCCCTTTAAAAATAAATGATATGACGCAAACGAGTTTACATTCACATTCATTCTCTCTCATGCCAAACATAACAAACTACTTTATTATTTGCTAAATGGCATCTGTGTACAGTATATGCATACCTGTTGGTATGATAGGGACGAGTTGTACTGCTTGTTTTTTTTCTTTGATTTTTTTCTTACTATCCTAATCTTTTTGTCTAATGTGTTATTTATATTTCTCTACTTTGTCTACTTTATATGACAAACATAAATCACACTGATCCTTTCTTGGACGATATATATATATATATATATATATATATATAATATATATATATATTATATATATATATATATATATATATGGTGTTAATCACAGCTGATTAAGTTAGAAGATAAAACCAAGTTAGACTCTTTGGGTAAAAACAGCTGAAAGGATAGTGCTTACAATTAGTTTACATGAAAATTGACAATCTGCTATAAATACGTTGACCTTACTTACGATTTTGAGAATGGTGACGTAAAAGCTGGTCAAATTTATAAAATTTTGTGAGAAAAATTGTATAAGTTTTTTTCTCACAAAAGAAAAACAGAAAAAACATGTAATGTTAAAATTCACTAAGACTGGTACAAAAGACAATGCACAATTTCAACTAATTGTGTGTAGGACCGAATGTCCTCTATCGAGAGTTTTACATCATTATAAATTCTTATTTCTTATTAAACTGTACAGAGTGTCATGTAAAGTGAAACAACGTGGTTGATTGTAGGTTGGAAGACACTAACCTCTAAAATCTTCTTCTCTCTTAGATGGTCAAAGTAGAGGGGAGACTTTAGTGGCCCTTGTCTTATTGGTTGTCTGTACCTGTATTAGAATAGAATCTAAGGTAGGAGATATTTTAAGTGAAATTTTAAATTGTTAACATGATTGATGATCATGTAACAACTTGTTACCATGATATTACATTGATATATATATATATATATATATATATATATATATATATATATATATATATATATATATATATATATATATATATATATATCAATGTATTTTTCATTTTCTTCAAGAAAACATTATACCCGACAAAAGATTTTGGTGTATCTTTTGTGTATTTATCATATCCTTTTTTATATGATTAAAAAATTATTTCCATATATAGGATACTCGTTGTTAAACAACAATAATGGGAGGACATTTTTGCTAGTTTTTCAAAAGTAGTATCAGTTTCTTTACAACTATTTTCACCAAGTTTTAAATACTTCATTCACCCAATCCCAATTTGGAAAGAAACACTTTCTAGCTTATCGGAACTATGGTTCTTTTTTGCATTGTTGGATGTTTAATTACTAGTGTACAGACAAATAAATGTCGTTGATGTTAATCCATCTCAGACCAAAGATTTGCCGATATGCTTTGCCTTTTTTACAATGTTTTTTTTTTTCATTTTTTTTTTCTCAAATAAAGTTTACTTTTATAGACGTCACTTTAAATTTGTTTAAATAATTTCTGTTTTTGAAGACCACAAAAAAGATGAATAAATGATAGAAGAGCAGTGGCAGGCAAACAGTGGCTTAGAGTGGCGCAAGATAAAGACACTCGAAAGCTATTGGGGAGACCTATATTTAGGAGTGGATGGACAAGGGATGACGAAGAAGAAGATAGAATAGAATAGAATAGAAATATGCTTTATTGTCACTGAAAATTATTGAACAATTTTATGGACAAAGCTAAAAAATAAATCAGTCAAATAGTACAAAAAGTATAAAACAAAAACAAATACAGTAAAAAACAGAATAACACAATTTTAAATTAGTAAAATTATTGTATAACCTATATAATTTGTACAGACAACAACAAATGAGACAAATTGTAGCCACTGCTTGAGACACCCAAATGTAATTATAAACAATACTAATTTTGTTTCTTTGTTATACATTAAGAAACTCGTCAACTGAATAATATGGTCTTTCTGAGAGATAGATTTTTGTCACCTTACGAAACTTAATGAAGGATGTTGCGGATTTAATTTCTCTTGGAAGGTGATTATAAAGTTTCTTTGCACGATATAGAGCTGAGTGGACGGGATCGGCAAATAAACGTTACAATCCGAATTTCTAATGGAGTAGCCATGGTCAGGTCTATCGGGAAAAATGTTTAGATGCTTTCGAATCAAACAAACCGTTTCCAAAATAAATAAAGAGGGAAGCGTCAAAATTCCGTGATTTTTGAAGTAGGTCTTGCAATGAGTTGTTTGTTTGAGACCAAATAGATAATGGATTGCTCTTTTTTGCAAGTTAAAAATAGTATCAAATTGGGCCGCTGTACTAGAACCCCAAAATGGAAGCCCATATCGAAGATGGGACTCGAACAATGAGAAATATGCCATTTTGGCAGAAGATAAATTTATTTCCTTCGAAACAGATCTTATTGCAAAGCAAGCTGAGGCTAGTTTCTTCCTTAAGGAGTCAGTATGCAAGGACCATTTGAGATCACTGTCAATGAGAATACCTAGAAATTTCACGGAATTTACGATATTGATTTGGCTCTCATTCAAAAGCAAGGGTTGCATGACTCCTTTATAAGATAATGCTACAGTCTTATCCACGTTAAAGCTAAGTAAGTTGGAGTCTGACCAAGCCTTGATTATAAGTAAATCAGCGGTTTTTTTAATAGAATGTCGTGAGTTACGCAGTCAAAGGCTTTGGAATAGTCGCAGAAAACGGTGGCGGAGGAGAGGTTACTGTTTAGTGATAGATATATATCATGTAACACAGAAAATATGCCATCACTAGTGCATTTATTAGACAAAAAGCCGAACTGATTTTGCGATAAAATATTATATTTAAGGAGAAAGGGCATAAGTCGAACTTTTATAAGTCTTTCAATAATTTTTGATAGTGCTGGTAACAAGGCAATAGGTATATAGTTGCAGGCATCAGATTTTTCTCCACCTTTATGAAGAGGAATGACGATGGCAGTCTTTAGGCAGTTAGGGAATGTACCTTTTTCAAGGGAATCATTTACTAGCGAGACCATGACCTCCAAAACATTATGCGGTAGATTTGAGAAAATTTTAATAGATAATCCATCTGTACTACAGGACGATGTGCCTTTTATACTACGAATTGTTGAAATGAGTTCCGTCTTATCAACTGGTCTTAAAAAGAAGGTATCAGCAATGTTTTTTGAATTAGAGAGATAGGAAACTGGATCTTGTTGTGGCAAAATAGTTGAGGTTATATTTTTACTCACATTAACAAAGTAATCATTTAAATTTTCGGGGTTAGGAAAAGAAAAGGTTTGATCCGCTGTACTGGTTTTATTTCGAAAATCGTTTATTATTGACCAAGTTTCTTTTGAAATATTTTTGGAGCTTGTTAAGCGATTATAAAAGTAGGATTTTTTGGCTACTTTGAGTAGTTTTATATAGCATTTTCTGTACTTGTTGATATAATCAGAGATGGGGATACTGTCATTAAATTTTTTAATATATAACAAGGTTTGTTATGTTTTGGCCTGATGTTTAATAGAGGAAATGCTTTATTAAAAATAGATACAAGTCTATTTAGAAAATCAGTTTTAAAAAATCAACATTACAGTCAATGTCCCCAGAAGAAAAACTCCAGTCAGAAGTCAAGCATGAATTATAGAAGATACAATGATGTAATGAGATCTATCGTGAACTGTAATAGTAAAACATGGAATCTGCTGAAAAAAGACACAGATGACCTGAAATGTTTCGAAAGAAAGGCGGTGATGCAAATTTTCGAACCTGTTTGAGAGCAGAACGACCCTACAGGGTTCATACGAACTTTAAATTTGATTTACTAGCTAGAAAATAGACTACGAGATCATCCTGAATAGTGTTGGTTAGAGGTTATCGAAAATGATTAAACCATTACGAGAATTTGGATTTGAAGAATTGTGCTGAAGAAAATAATGGAATATAATAATTGTTAAACAGACCCAAACCCATAATGGATTATAGAGCTAGATGAGGAAAAAGTATAAGATATCAATATCACTTAATTTTCTATGTACGAAATGTGCACTAACCACAAGCAAAATGACTTGTATATTAAGTAATTACAGAAAAAAAAAATTTCTTTCTGGTATAAATATATTGACTTTTATTATGTACTGTTGATTTATCTCTATAATAACTATTTTTTATAATAAAATTCTGGTAAATGTATTTATTACTTCTTTCAGAAGAATGTCAATAATTCTTGTTATATAAGGTAAATATTACATTTTGAATATTTTGTGTGGTTTTATTTTAGAATTTTTTTTCGATATTGTGGGTTTCGATATTACGTCAAACAAGCAAAACCCAAGGTATATTTCTCAAGAAGTCTTCAAACAATGGAAAATCCTAGCAATTTGCCTATAAATAGGATTAGGATATTCCGGTGGTAATGTAATTGCACAATTGAATTTTAAAATAAGTATAACAAAGGAAATGACTCAGCGACCGACGTTATTGAAGGGTAAAAAAAAATGTATTTACCAGAGTTTGGGAAAGCAAAATTCTTATTTCAATTCATTCAATGATGGTGGGCAAAATTAAAAATAAAGGACGATTCAGAGATGGAAGAGATAAAAAATCTGTAAAAACAAGTTGTGCTTAGACGACGTTTTTACTGGATATTATTTCAGGAAAATTCTGATCCATCCGTGAGAATAAATATCCTGAACCGGTATATCCTGAATATACCATATTCTCATACTCAGTTACATTTTACATTTATTATATCTATAAATATCTATTATATATATTTTAAATATATATTATATATATCGCATATTATAATATATAATAGTATATATAGTATATTATTAATATTATTATATATATAATATATATATATATAGTTATATATATTTTATTATTATTTATTATATATATATGATATAAGTATATATATATTTATATATATATATATATATATATTCTTCAGAAAGGGCTTTAGTGACTATGTGAGCTATATATTACGGATAACTTGGGTTTAGTAGTCAATATTGGCCTTTTAAGTAAAAACTCATTTTAGGTTTGTTAAGCTTTCGAGTTTATTGTACCAGCTCTTTTTCAAAAACGTACTAAAAATTACATAAAAAGTACATTGGAAAATGTAGTTATTATATCTTCAATAGGTTACCTTGTGGGATTGTGTTTTAAAATAAAAAGTAGCCAAAATTAATTAACATAATGACACTAAATTTCATTTACTTTTTCGTTCTGTCAAAACTTATTACTAAGGTTTCAATGTCTCTTTTTTGTTTTATTATTTATTTTAGGTTAGTTTGGACGAGGAGTGTCTATGTTTATGCAAACCTTCATTGCAAAATTTTGTTATAATATTACGTTATTAAACAACAACAGAGTTTATGTTTATAAGTAATTAAGAAAGAAAAAACACAAATAAAAATAAATTTTATCTCATTTGAATTGGAATAATCGCTTTAATATGCGTACTTTTAAGACTTTTTATATTGTTATTCTTTTATTTAAAGAAAATAAAGAATAAAAAATAAAAATAAAGAATAACAATATAAAAGTTCTTAAAAGTTAACCTATTAAAGCGATTATTCCAAGTTCAAATGAGATAAAATTTATTTTTATTTGTGTTTTTTCTTTTTTAATTACTTAGTAACATAAACTCTGTTGCTTGTTTAATAACTGTAATATTATATCAAAATTTGCAATGAAGGTTTGCATAAACATAGACACTTCCTCTGTCAAACTAACCTAAAATAAATATAAAAAAAATAGAAGATATATGGAAAACTTAGTAATAAGTTTTGACAGAACGAAAAAGTAAATCAAATTTAAATGTTAATTAATTTTGCTAATTTTAAAACACAATCCTCACAAGGGTAAGCCTATTGAAGATATAATAACTTCATTTTTCTAATGTAATTTTTTATGTTTATTTTTAGTACGTTTTGAAAAAGAGTACAATAAACGCGAAAGCTTAACAAACCTAAAAGAGTTTTACTTAAAGGCCTATATTGACTACTAAACCCAAGATATCCGTATATATATATATATATATATATATATATATAAAATATATATATATAGATATATATATATATATTATATATATATATATGTATATATATAAATATATATATATATATATATATATATATATATACCCTGATTTATCAGATATATTTCTAATAATATGTCATGTACAAAGGCGAAAAATACATCTTATGATTTATGTAAATGTCAACATCAACATTTAACAATATTTTTAAGTCTTGACAAAACAATGTAAAAAACAAAACACAATAGATTTAAAATCGTTTTTTTATTCTTATTTTATAACTATGTTTATAAAATATATCTACCTGGTTGTGTTTAAATAATGTTTATCAGATTTGATATTATTTCGAAGAATATAAGAAAGAAAATACAAACGTTTGTTCTTTTTGTGGTCAATTTCCGAACATGGGTTTGATTTTTTTATTAGGTCTGAGACTGTAAGGTTTGAGAATAAAAATTAATATTTGTCTGGGATGTTAACTGTGATGCTGATAAAAATATTGTGATTGTTTTCATTAGAAATTGTTATTTTAATCGTGAAATGTCACAAATAATCGTGATTACAATACTCACACTCACTATCATTGGATATTAATAACCACATGAAATAAATACATTACAATGCATTTCACTAAGTTTGATACACACAAGATGAGTTAGTACGTAATAATGGTAACTCTGCTTGCAAAAAGTAACAAGATAAAGAGACTGTCTGGGTTTCTAAGTCTCTTGTATTTTCATGTTTTTTTTATAATAGAATTAAGGTCCTTCTTAAAAGGCCAGCTGACGGCTTCATAAAATCATTTCTAATTAGCATTATACTTTCATATCTCTTCGCTCAACTTGAAGACTATCATAAATCCAGTTATCTATATTTCATTATGCCTAACACCCACAAAAAATTTATTTTTTTTCTGCTTCATTAGTTATTTAAAAGACTATTTGTAGGTCTGATCTGCTACAAGTTTTATACTTGAAAGAGTTAATAATTTTCAGGCACTCTTAATTACAAAAATCTATTGGTCTAAGCACAATACAGTAATCTCGCTAAATGTTAAAACTATTTCGAAGGATAACTAATAGCATATCTAATATTAGGAATATTAACTCATAAGTAAAGGCAAATTAAGTAATAGATAATATTATTCTTTAAAATGGTATACTTTTTTCTAATGTGATAGAAGATAAAACATTTGTAACCCTTTCCAGTCAGATGATCCCATTTGGGATCATGGTAATGTTTTCTGCTTTAGTGACATAGAAAACTACTTTATATCAGTTGGGCGAACGACATTGCGTTGCTTCACCTTCCTGCTAGATGACGCTGCATTAATTTATTTGGCAGTTCTATCGGTAAGCGTTAGTCACATTTGAATGTAAAACTTCGAAGTGACATATCGATCAACAATTCACTGTAAATTTCAAATCATTACTAAGGTAAGTAATTGAACAAGTAATTGCATGAACAAAATATATTTGTTTCTTACATTGTTTTTATTTGATAATTTGCATTATAGTTTGCTCATATTTGCAAGATTGTTTATGTAAACATTATAAATATCAATGAATCCAAATTGAATCATTGGGCTATTGCGGTGGTCCCCAAATGGCATCATTGGGAAGTCGTGTGAATTTTGTTTCGGTCAATAAAATACAAAAATGCAATATATTTTTTCATTTCAGATGGATCGTTTATTCAAAAATAACAAAACCAAAGTTTCTTTTCGGGAATTGCAAAATCTGTCCCAGGAAGAGCTAGTTGGTCTTCTTGATGATTCTGATATCGAATTCGATGTTGATAATGAGGAAGAGGCTTTGGAAGACGAAATGATTGAAGAAACTCAAATTGAAGAATTATTGGAAAATATTGTTGAAGATAGCTTGAACACCCAAGTTACAGAGAATATGGAAGAAAAAAATGTTGAAGAAATTACACAACAGCCACAGACAAGTCATGCCAAGAAAAACAAAAGCACAGAAAAACCAACTTGGACAGACAACGATTTAATTGATGTAAACAGCGAGTACACCGGTGAGTTTTCGGTTGATGAAAATATTTACACACCTTTTCAATATTTTAAAATGTTTTGTGACAATGATATTATTCAAAATTTTGCTGAGCAGACAAACTTGTATTCTGTGCAAAAAGACAGTAAAAATATTGATACAAATGCAGCAGAGATAGAGCAGTTCTTAGGCATACATGTATTGAGTGGAATTGTTCGTGTTCCTTCGTATAGAATGTATTGGGCAGAAGAAACACGATATAATACGATAGCTGATATCATGTCACGTAATCGTTTTGATAAACTGCGAGCATATTTTCACGTCAACGATAATTTGAAAGTCTCGCCTAGTAACAATGACAAATTATATAAAGTAAAACCGTTCATTGAAAAAGTTCGGCAAAATATGAATAAGATAGAACCTGAAGAATTCAACAGCATCGATGAGTTTATTATACCATTCAAAGGACATAGCAACCTAAAGCAATATATAAAAAATAAACCTCATAAATGGGGCATAAAGGTTTTTGCAAGAGCAGGACGCAGCGGCATACTATACGATTTTGAGATATATGTGGGAAAAGGGACAGTGCAAGATGAATCAGGTCTTGGAATTAGTGGGGAAATAGTACTGAAGTTGGTCAGAAATCTGCCAAACCACATGAATTTCAAGATTTTCACTGATAATTGGTTCACATCTTATAATCTACTTGTTACTCTGAAAGAAAGGGGCTTCCTTGCTGCGGGGACTGTAAGAAGTGGGCGGCTGGTAGGTTGTCGTTTTTTAGAAGACAAAGTTCTAATGGCAAAAGGTCGTGGATCCTCTGATGTAAAAATAGACAGCAAAAAAAATATTGCTGCTCTCAAATGGTATGACAATAAGTCTGTCACATTAGCATCGAACTATATAGGAAAATATCCTCTTGGTAAAGTGAACAGATGGTGCAACAAGAGTAAAACCTATGTAGACATCGAACGGCCAGCAATTGTCAAAGAATATAACATTTCGATGGGGGTGTGGATTTGCATGACATGCTTGTGGAACTATATAGAATCAAAATCAAGCCAAAAAGATTCTATTTGAGAATAATATTTAATCTTATTGATACATGTATTGTCAACTCCTGGTTGCTATACCGAAGACACTGCAAACAAAAACAAGTGAAACACATCCCCCTTCTCCAATTCAAATCTCAAGTTGGACATGCGTTACTAAAAGCTGGAAAATCCGACACAAGGAAGCGAGGACGTCCTTCTCAAGAGAATACACCAACTAAGAGACAACTACTGCATCCTGCACCAGTGCGAGATGTTCGATTTGATGAAGTAGGACACTGGCCGCTACATGATCAAAATCGCACAAGGTGCAAATTATGTATAAAGTCTTACTCTAGAATAAAATGTTCTAAGTGCAATGTTTTTTTATGTTTAAACAATAATAAAAATTGTTTTTATAGTTTCCATGTACAAAATTAAATTGTTAATAAAGTGCAATAATAAACGTATTTCCTATTATAGTCAATTTTTTTTTAAGTTTGCAAACTGTAGGATGCAAAATTTTTGAAAAGCTATCAACAATTATTTTTTCTTGTATCATTTTCTGTAACATAAATTTTTTTCAACAAAATTTACTCAAAAAAAATAATTTGGGCTGGAAAGGGTTAAAATCCCAACCATGAAAATAAACGGCATGTTGAATTGCTTAATATGTAGGCAAAGTTAAGAAGTGATAGATTTGATCGAAAAGTATTATATTCACTTAATACTCTATTCAATTGTTATTGTATTTACTTGTTTCTCCGAGGAATGTCTGCCGACTCTACTTTTGTAAACATTCTGTCACCAAATTATGTCAACATCTGATATGAAAAACATTGTAACTCACTTTTGCCAAGTTTAGAGGAGAGTGACTCATAAAAATTTTCCCAATATTTTATTTTTTCATTTCGTCAATTTTAATAGTTTTTGTAGTTTTCCTAATAAATATTTTATAACTTTTCCTCAGCTGTTCACTTTCACGTACCGCATTGTTGTTAAAATTACTGTCCCTGATTTAGGTGGAATTAATACGAAGTTCTTTGAAGAATTTTAGGTAAAGATCATTGTAAGTGGTGTATACAATAATATTTCAACAAAGTTTGTTTCTTTGATTAGGTGCTTATAAATGGTAATTAATGAGTATATATGTATCAAAATAAAGGAATTATTATTAGTTTTTTTATTGATTTTACCCTAACTATTTTTTTATTTTACCCTAATATGATTTTTTTACTGAAACAAATATCTAAAACTTCACATCATACATACTAACAAGATGTAAATAAAATAATATCTGTTAAATTTATTTATTGTAAATAAGCATTTACAAATAATAAAATAGTTTACAATGTTTATATAACAATAACCTTCCGCTGATCCAATATCAAAGACAGTAAAATTATACACTTTTAATTTCGTTTTATAATAAAACAGTGATACCGCTGATTGGGATGAATGTAGTTAATATTTCTTGCAAAGCAAAGCAGGGAGTTACAATTGTTGCTGTTTATAAATCTCTTTATTGCGATTTTTGGCTTCACGTGCAATACATCTGTTTGCAACCTCGCGCTCTCCCCTCTCTCTCTCTCTCTCTCTTCTCTCTCCTCTCTCCTCTCTCTCTCTCTCTCTCTCCTCTCTCTCTCTCTCTCTCTCTCTCCTCTCTCCGCTCTCTCTCTCTCTCTCTCCCACTCTCTCTCTCCTCTCTCTCTCTCTCTCTCTCCCTCTCTCTCTCTCATCTCTCTCTCCTCTCTCTCTCTCCTTCTCTCTCTCTCATCTCTCTACTCTCTCTCTCTCTCTCTATATATATATATACTGAAACCTAGAGCTAAGATTAATATTATTACTAAAATTAATATCGAACTCAATGGATGTTAGCGATCACATTTTCCATTAATTCTCTATTTCTTGCAATATGTATCAGATATTGTATGTCGTTAATCCCTGTCCATTGCCTTATGTTTCGGAGCCAGGACATTTTCTTGCGTCCCATTCCTCTCTTGCCTTCAATTTTACCCTCGATTATAAGTTGGAGGAACTGGTATTTTTCATTTCGCATGATGTGACCTAGATACACCGTTTTCCTTTTCTTGATGATTTCGAAAAGTTGGCGTTCTTGGTTTATCTTTAAGGACATCTATATTTGTGATTTTCGCTGTCCATGGTATTTTAGGATACGGCGATAGAGCCACATTTCGAAAGCTTCTAATCTGTTTATATCCCTCGTTTTGAGTGTCCAGCCCTCTACGCCATATAGCAGCACTGACCACACGTAGCACTTAGTAAACCTTAGTCTCAGTTGAAGATCGAACTCTGAACAAGTCAGTACCTTCTTGAATTTTACGAAAGCTTGTCGAGCTTGCTCAATGCGACATTTTACTTCCCTTTCCGATGTCCAGTCTTCAAAAAGCCACGATCACAGGTATTTAAATTTACTCACTCTTTCAATGGACTTAGTATTCAGTGTTATGGTGGAGTTTTCAAGTGCATCTAAGTTTCTGGAGATGATCATCTATTTGGTTTTTTTGGTATTAATCTCTAATCCCATTCGCTTACTGTATTCTCCGATTATAGTGACAAGTTGTTGAAGATCGACTATGTTGTCACAAATTAAGACACCATCATCAGCATATCGTATGTTGTTGATCAATACTCCATTCACTTTGATTCACATTCACATTCACATTCATCTTTGCATACTCCAAAGACTCTTGAAATATGGCTTCCGAATAAATGTTAAATAAAAGAGGGGAAAGCACACATCCCTGTCGAACGCCCCTTCTTATATGTATGGGTTTGGATATAGAATTGTCTATTTTTAACTGTGCCGTTTGATGCCAGTACAAGTTTTCAATGCATCTTATGTCTTTTTGGTCTATATGAACTTTCTTGAGGATCTGCATTAACTTGTGGTGTTGGACACGATCAAACGCTTTTTGGTAATCCAAAAAGCATAGGAGCACATCCTTCTTCTGATCGTTACAATTTTGTACCAGCACCTGTGTTGCTACTATTGCTTCTCGTGTTCCTAAACCTTGCCTAAACCTAAACTGGGAGTCACTGATGTCCCATTCACATTTTTTGTATAATCTTTGATGTAGTATTTTTAAGAATATCTTTAAAGTGTGACTCATCAGACTAATGAGTCTGTGATCCTCACATCTTTTTGCGTTGACTTTCTTGGGCAGGGGAATAAAGGTAGAGCGTAACCACTGTTGAGGATAGCAGCCAGTTTCATAAATTAAGTTAAATATTTTGTGTAGTGCTGAGATTCCCCTTTCATCCAGTAATTTCATCATGAGTATTTCTGAAGAGATTTCATCTGGTCCAGGTGCCTTATTGTTTTTTGAAATAAATATTGCCTTTTCTACATCGTCTTTGGTGATTGAAGGGCCAGTCAGCTGGTCGTCTGTATAAACTTCACTCATGGGTCTTTCGTCATGGAAGAGCTCCTGGATATAATTTTCCCATATATCAATTTTCTCCTTTTTACCCAGCACTATCTGGTTATCCTGATTAACTATGGTAGTTGGTCTTCGTTTTCTGTATATTCCAGCAGTCTCCTTAAGCTTTTTATGTAAATTACGGTCGTCGTGCTGTCGTTGTAAATGTTCTAGATCGATACATTGTTGCTTAAGCCATTCATTTTTTGCTATTCTTATTTTTGCTTTTATTGGCCTGTTAATGTTTTCATACATATTGCTGCAATCTTGGTTATACTTGTGTCTTCGCCGTTCTTCCATTAGTAATAGTATTTCTTCTGTCATCCATTTTTGCCTCTTGTTATTTCGTTTGTACCCCAAGTTGTTTTTCATGATGTCGGTTACAGCAGTTGTAATCGCATTCCATGTTGGTGTTAGATCTTCGGCAATGTTTGTCGTCAATATTTGAATTTGTACCTTTATTTCATTGCTTATTTCTGCTTGTATCATTGGGTCTTTCAGTTTGTCCAGTGCTATCTGTTGTTGAGTTTCAGGCTTTTTCTTGCATGAAAGAGCGATCTTTTTGACGGCCACTAATAGTATGTGGTCAGAAGGGACATCTGCTCCAGGGTATGTGCAAGCTCTTTTGACAGTTGTGCTGAATCTACCGTTGATAAGAATGAAGTCTATTTAAATCATTATTATGTTCTGAGCTCTATCGGCTGGAGATTTCCAAGTATAAAGGCGACGGGGGTGGAGTTGGAACCATGTGTTGGTAATTCTCATGTTTTCTTCTTGACAAAATTGTATAAGTCGGTCGCCCCTTTCGTTCCTTGTTCCAAGACCATATCGTCCAACTACATCTTCAAAGCTACCCTTCCCTATTTTGAAATTAAAATCTCCCAGATAATGTTGACATCATGTTTCTTTGTCAATTTAATTAGTTCTTTGATTTCACTACAAAAGTTTTCCATTACTTCATCTGATGCGTCTGTAGTTGATGCATAAACCTGTATGATGTTGAGATTATTTGGCTTCGCTTCAAGTTTTACTAAGGCTGTGCGGTCGGAATATGGTACAAACTCTGTGACAGCTCTCACCAATCTTTTAGTTATCATAATCCCGACGCCTTTTCTATGATCGCGGTCATCATTGCCTGAGTAAAATAATGTTCCGCTTTCTGTAGTGCATTTACCGGATCCAGGCCACCAGGTTTCTGAGATCCCAAGGATATCTAGATCAAATCTGCTCATTTCTTGAGTTAGGTTAGCCAGCTTCCTGGCTTCAAAAAAGCTGCGTGTATTCCAGGTGCCTATCTTTAATGTATTTCTTAAGTTTGCTCTTACGTTTGAAACATTCAAGACCGCTCCCCTCGGAGATCTGATTGGGGAACTATTTATACCTCTGGATAATTTTGAGTTAAATGTATTCATGTGATTGTCTTGGGAAATATAATGAAGATGGTATCCCGTTGCCTTCCTTCATGCCGCTTCAGGGCTTAGTTTTCAGCCGTCCACTATGGAACAGACGCCGTTTGCAACTATTTTGTAATTCTGGGTACAGACGTTGCTATTTTCACCATATCTGGTTACCCTCACTTAGTTTATCCTGCAGACCAATGCAGTTGCCCAGGGTGTGGCACGTGGAGTCATAAGTGAGAGTTGGGTGTCTTATGAGGACCAGTTATCAAGTACCATCTCCCGTCTATGACGCTCGATGTGGTCGTTCCGATGAAAGGTACTACCTCTATAACACAACCCTTCACCCCAAACAAAATACATGTTTCTCGAACCAACGAAAAACTAAAACAAAAGGTGAGTGAAACTAAAAAAAAAATGGAAACAAGAAACACTGGAAGAAAAGAGAAAGATGAGAAATAATTGAACAGAATACATATTATTACAACCTAAAAAAATAAAAAACAATAGAAAACCATTTACTGAATTCCTACATCAAAAGGATTTTTAAGTAAAAAGACCTGCAACTTTTAGTTTGACCGAACCATAACCTAACAATAACTTCAACATAAAACTATTCAATTTAATTAAGACTAAAATGAGCATCTAGGGGAATAAAGATATATTGACTGGAGCTAATATCCTTTTAGTTTTACGAAATTTTTTGCTTCATTTACTTATGTTGATTTTAAAAGAAAGGTATTATAGGAAGGTCCACATATGTATTTCTTGGTGGTTAAATCTCCTGTCCCAACATTTTCTGACTTTTTTTGTATTTTAACAGAAATATATTGCGAATTTAAACTTTCACCTGCAATTCAAAGAACGAAACATTTTCGGAAGTTTCTGTACATCCATACTTATAATTTTTACAGTTAACACTGCTGTAATCCTTTTACAAATAACCTAATTATTTTAGTTAATATCATAGTCGTCCTTAAACTCTTTGACCGCTTCCTTCAAGCAA
>OU898276.1:112834204-113061704 GCA_918026665.1 Diabrotica balteata
ATATTAAATATAATACGGTTGAAGAAACTCAAACTACAACATATATATATATATATATTATATATATATATATATATATATATGTATATATATATAAATATATATATATATATATATATATATATATATATATATATTTATATATATATATATAAATGTATGTATATATATATATATAATATATATATATATATATATATATATATATACCAGAATTGTACCAGAAATATACCCAAATTGACCAGAATTTTGCTCAATACCTACCAAATGTAAAAATTGCTTATAAAAGCACTCTAGTTGTGGAATCTCTGTACAAGTCATTGAAAGATAAAGTACCAAACTTAGATAAAAGTGATGTGGTCTACAAACTTAATTGTTTAGACTGTGAAGGTTCTTATATAGGTCACACCTCCCAAAAAGTTTCCAGCCGTTTAACTCTTCACAAGAGTGACATTAGGTTACACCCTGATAGATGTTCCCTAGCCACACATGTTAACACAAGAGGACACTCTTTCGATTTTCCAAATGTGAAAATCCTATCCACGGAGAGCAATTATTCAAAAAGATTGTTTCTCGAGATGGCTTTCATTTTTCAAGAAAAAGAAACCGTTAATAAAAAGACAGATACCAAGAATTTAAGCAACTTATATTCATTATTGTTAACTTTAGATAAACATGAATCTACTAATACAGACAATTCATCGTCAACAATATAAGTTTAATTATATATGAGATATACAATATCTCTCCTATTTCTAAAATAAGTCTTTTCATCTTTCTTTTTCATAAGTTCAGCTTCTATCAGGTATACTATCACCTTTACATCGTTATCATTTAAGATCTAACGTTCTGTCGTTTCAAGTTGGTAGCAACGAATTCACAAGCAATTCTTTGTTTCTGATAAGCATATTTATAACCAAAATTTTATATTGTGACTACGTACATGTTTTGTAACTATTTTAACATAATTTTATTTAAATGTTTATGTATGTGTGTTCTAAGTGTTTTATGTATGTTAAAGAACGTTTTAAATCAATTTTTGGATAGTTTTCGCCATAGTTATAGGGTCAAATGAGTTCCCAGTTTCATTTAATAAACATCAAGACAACAAACCTCAATTAGTGTAAGAGGCAAAGTAAGTCTTACTCTGTAATTTATACTAATTCTGTTTATTGTAGCACCCTGATGATGCAAATAAAGATTTGCGAAAGCTTGGTTAACTAAAAAGAGTACTTCTTTGTCCCATCTTCCGCTGCACACCCAAATATTGGAGTATTATATATATATATATATATATATATATATATATATATATATATATATATATATATATAATGAACCAGAAGTATTTGCTGACCACGTAAGGAAGTAAACTTTAAATATTGGTATGCAGCAATAGAAATGAAAGTTTACTCTTTTAAATTTTTATTCCAAGCTTTCGGACATTGGTTATGTCCTTCATCAGGGAGCTACAAATGTGATAAATAATTTTTACAAATTTGTTTAATTAATTAAAAATTCGATACTTACAAACTTAATGAGGTTGTATCATAAATGATTTTATAAAAAATGATGATAAAATTTATCACAGTCTAGTCTGTCATATCTGTTGAGCTAAAACCTATTCCTATATTTATAATTTTAAAAAATTACTTTACATTCACACAAACTTAATTATTATACACAAATCTATGACATTGATATTGACATTGACAAGTGAAAATCCCACATCCCTAATATCAAGTAACTGCTAGTACAACAAATTATAGGCCTATTATTAGGTATATCGTGGAAATATAAGTTATTTTATATTTGTTAATATCATTAGGAAGTGAAACTTCAACCTGTTAATGTTTTAAAACAAAGCCTATTAAATTAAAATAAATAAATAATAATAATGCAACAATAAGACAAACAATAATTTATCAATTGACATTTAAGTAATTAAAAAGTTTATTTTTGAGGAATTTATAATTTTTTTTACAAAGTTAGTTTGTTTAAATTTAATAATTTTTGTTTACACACAGATACTGGGGTCATACAAAACAAATTCACAATAAATTGTAACGTTTTAGAATTATGACCTTATTTATTTATGAAATCGTAGGCTTCCACGGCCAGAGTCAGAATTATAGTTTATTCGTCTTCCGGGTTTGGACCGTGTCATTTGTGAGTGACCCAAAAGTGGTTCATCTCAACGTTTCGCTACAATTGTATGTAGCTTCTTCAGGAGAACAAAGAAAAAGAAAAAGAAAACAAAAGAACAGGAAGATGGGTAGTTAGCAACGGTAACTCAGTTACTCAACGCAACCAGAGGCGAATACTAACTACCAAGATGGGCATTTGGTCACAGTAACTCAACTACTCAACGCAGCCAGAGGTGAAAACCAAATGCCAGGACAGGGATTCACGTCCAACAGCTCAGAACACTAACGCGTCGAGTGGCGGGGAGTGAATCCGACGATTACTCCGCTACCGCTCTATTTATAGTCGCGGTGCCTGTCGTGTCGGGACGTATCGGCACACTTCGTGGCGCGAACGTCAAGAAGCGCGCGCTGGCCAATCATGTGGCTGCATCGTGGTGGAGGGACCGGACGGTGGCTCTAGACTGAGATCTCCCTGAGAAAAATCCCCATAATATCAATCGAGAGGAAGGATACTACTTGTCTCCCATCTGGAATCTCAGTCTAGAGCCACCGTCCGGTCCCTCCACCACGATCCAGCCACATGATTGGCCAGCGCGCGCTTCTTGACGTTCGCGCCACGAAGTGTGCCGATACGTCCCGACACGACAGGCACCGCGACTATAAATAGAGCGGTAGCGGAGTAATCGTCGGATTCACTCCCGCCTCTCGACGCGTTAGTGTTCTGAGCTGTTGGACGTGAATCCCTGTCCTGGCATTTGGTTTTCACCTCTGGCTGCGTTGAGTAGTTGAGTTACTGTGACCAAATGCCCATCTTGGTAGTTAGTATTCGCCTCTGGTTGCGTTGAGTAACTGAGTTACCGTTGCTAACTACCCATCTTCCTGTTCTTTTGTTTTCTTTTTTCTTTTTCTTTGTTCTCCTGAAGAAGCTACATACAATTGTAGCGAAACGTCGAGATGAACCCACTTTTGGGTCACTCACAAATGACACGGTCCAAACCCGGAAGACGAATAAACTATAATTATTTATTTATATTAATTTAATAGCCTTTGTTTTAAAACATTAACAGGTTGAAGTTTCACTTCCTAATGATATTAACAAATATAAAATAATTTATATTTCTACGATATACCTAATAATAGGCCTATAATTTGTTGTACTAGCAGTTGCTTGATATTAGGGATGTGGGATTTTCACTTGTCAATGTCAATATCAATGTCATAGATTTGTGTATAATAATTAAGTTTGTGTGAATGTAAAGTAATTTTTTAAAATTTTAAATATAGGAATAGGTTTTAGCTCAACAGATATGACAGACTGTGATAAATTTTATCAACATTTTTTATAAAATCATTTATGATACAACCTCATTAAGTTTGTAAGTATCGAATTTTTAATTAATTATACAAATTTGTAAAAATTATTCATCACATTTGTAGCTCCCTGATGAAGGACATAACCAATGTCCGAAAGCTTGGAATAAAAATTTAAAAGAGTACACCTTTCATTTTTATTGCTGCATACCCAATATTTAAAGTTTACTTTATATATATATATATATATATAATATATATATATATATATATATATATATATATATATATATATATATAATATATATATATGAAAATCACTAGGTTCTCGGAAGAACCGCGTTGAAAATTAATTCAAAATGGGAGCCGAAACGCTCGACGTTTCCGAGTTATTATTAATATCTCGTTTATTATTACCTTTACGACATGAATGTACATAAATAAAAATGGAGATGATTATATTTTATACAATTTCAATCTCCATTGTTTTGCTGAAATCAATATTTAAGGTCCTAAGCCTAACAAACTCTAGACGGTGACGTCATCAGCAGCAAAAAATTGTATAACATATAATTTTCTTCATGTGTGCTTTTGTACATTAATGTCGTAAAGTTAATAATAAACGAGTTAATTCGATAATTATCCTTCCCTCTACCTAGTTTTTCCTTTAATTTGGGAAATATAGACTGCATGAAAAAATTGATAAAGAAAAAATTTTAGAAAATCGCATTTGCAACGATTTTTCTTAAAAAATTAAAATGGCGGCTGACGCAACAGTAGAAAAGGTTAGAATTATAAAATTTGAGGCAGTTTTCCATGCAAGGTCAAATATTATCCCCACTTAACTATGCTTTATTTTCAATTTGGGATTTCAAGTTCTTCTATGGTTTTTTAACATCCTGTTTCCACCTGGTTTTCGGCCTACTTTTCTTCTTCTTTCCTACTATTCCTCCGTTAGTATTCTTTTGGCTAGTCTCGTGTTTAAATTTTTTGATATATCCCAACCATCTCAGTGTTTGTAATTTTAACATCCCTACGATATTCGCTTATCCATACTAGTTCTATATTAATTTGGTCTTTTTATCCACATTTCCTCCCATAGCTTTCTTCCAAATATTTTCCTGAGTATTTTTCTTTCCCACGCTTGAAGCATGACGTATTACTAATTCTTCTATAATTCTTATTACGGTCTTCTTCTTCTTATGGTGCCTATCCGTTACGGATGTTGCACACTAATATGGCTATTCTGACTTTGTTGACTGCTGCCCTGAAAAGTACGGTAGTGGTTAAGTTAAACCACTTTCGCAAGTTATGCAGCCAGGATATTCTTCTCCGTCCTGGACCTCTTTTTCCATGCACTTTACCTTGAAGTATGGCCCGAAGTAGGTCATATTGTTGTTCATTGAGCATTATATGGCCCCGGTATTTCAGTTTGCGATGTTTTATGGTTACGACTAGTTTGCGCTCTTTACCCATTCTATGTAGTATTACAGTCTTATATATTATTATCTTAGCTCTTCTAGATATACTCATAACTGCCAGAGAAGAAAAGATTATTCTCGCATTTGCAGATGATATAGATGCAGTAGCACAGACAACACTGGAAGTTAAGGATATAGTATCCAACTTTGAAGAAGCAACACTAAGCGTAGGCCTGAAAATAAACGAAGAAAAAACTAAATACATGGTCGTATCAAAAAAGGAACGACAGCGAATAAGACAAAACATTACCATAAACGATCATAATTTTGAGGTGGTCAAAGAATTCAAATACCTAGAAGCAACAATTACCAGTGAAAACACAGGAGAACGGGAGGTTGAAATACGAATACTGGCGGGGAATAAATCATTCTTTGCCATTCAACATCTAATAAGGTCAAAGCTTCTCTCAAGGCGTGCCAAAATCCAAATGTACAAAACCATAATACGACCAGCAGTGACATATGGAAGTGAAACATGGACATTGAGAAAGAAAGAAATCAATAAGCTATTAGTATGGGAACGCAAAATCCTGTGAATTATATATGGTCCTTGCAGGGACAGCGTGACAAATGAATGGAGGAGCAGATACAACAATGAAATAGAGACTCTCTTCGGGAAAGGAAACATCGTAAGATACATAAAAGCCAATAGATTAAGATGGGCAGGCCACGTGGTACGGAGTGATGACGACAGACTGATTAGCAATGTGTTTTGGGAAAGACCAGATGGTAACAGATCGACAGGAAGGCCTAGAAAAAGGTGAAAAGACGCTGTCAGGGAAGACCTGGAGAAGATGGAAGTAAGGCCATGGGAAATAATAGCAGAGGATCGGAATCAAGGCAATAGTAAACGCGGCAAAAACTCACGAAGAGTTGTAAAAGCCAATGATGATGATGATCTTCTAGATATGTTTTTACTTCTTAATATCTTGTTTGGAGCAAAAATACAACGACAACCAGCCATAATTTTCGCTTGTATTTCTTTACTGGAATCTTTCCACTTCTTTGAATTTATATATTTATTCTTCTGTGGTTATTGTTAGGTATTGCCCTTGGAAAATGCGAAGCAGGAACATTTGATCTACTGTGTTGCGTCCTCTTCTGAATGCACATTAATATTCTCCTATATCTTTATTCTCTATTAGAAGTTTATATACTTGACGGCTCTATTTAGTATGGCTATTTAAGATACAAGATATAAATGTCTGAAACAACTTAAAGTTCAGAAGAAAATGATAATCGTCATGAAAAGGTTATATAATACTGAGGTAGTGGTCAAGCAGTTAGAGAGCCTAAGATTAGGCTACTTTAAAATTGAAGCCAGTAACAAACAAAAAGATAGTCATAATAAAAGAAAGAAACAAGTAATAACTTACGAGTACCTAAAATAACATATGATAGAAAATCATGGATGCTACAGATAAAAAATACAAAAGTAAATTAGTAGCAACAGGCATGAAATCCTTAAATCAATTACACTTAAACGGATATAAGACAGACCGACAAACAACTGAAGATGTTAAAAGAATTACTGAATAATATTATGAAAATAGAAATAAAAGTCCACAACGGTATCCAGGGCGGAGGAGAAAGTCTTCACAACGGTCTGGAGAGCGGAGGTGGCAGCCCAATGGTTTTAGGGATTGTATAAAACTAGCACTGGAAAGTGGCAGCTGGCTGATCCAACACTAACCACAGACAGACTGAAATGGCTGTGAATTAGACAGCATGTGGCGTGGTGACATTCACAGAAGCGGCACATGTACAGCGGTGTCGAAGGCAACGGGAAACCACTACACTAATATTTCCCCAGCAAAATTACATAATGCTTATGGAACCTCAAACAACTGCCCTCAGTCCCGGGCACCTCTTAAATGAGGAGAGGGTGCTAAGAATCCCCCGGAGGAAAACAAAAAGAATAGTCACATGGAATGTGATAAGTCTATATGAAGCGGAAAAGCCCGCAAATTTAATTCAAGAAATGGAAAGACTTGATATCGATATACTGGGATGCAGTGAGGTAAGATGGTCAAATACAGGTACCTGTGTGATGGGCAACTATACAGTATTCTATTCTGGAGATGAAGGCACTCAAAATAAAAACGGTGTAGCAATAATTACATCTAATGAAATTGCAAAATTAGTTTCTGGATTACTACCAACATCAAATAGAATAATGCTGATAAAAATAGACAGCAAACCAGTCAATAAGAATATTATCCAGGTTTATGCCCCAACTAGTAAAAGCACAGAAGAAGAAATAGAACAATTCTACGAAGACCTAAACAAAACTCTACTGCAGACAAAGAAGCATGAAACCAACATAATATTAGGAGATTTTAACGCCAAGATTGGAAAAGGAAGAGAAGATGACACGGTGGGGGAGTTTGGCCTCGGAATAAGAAATGAGAGGGGAGATAGACTGCTTCAGTTCTATAAAGAAAATCAGTACAGTATAATGAACAGCTTTTTCAAGTTACCACCCAGACGTCTCTACACGTGGAAATATCCAGCAGATGGAATAGAAGGACGCATCACAAGAAATCAAATCGATTACATAATGGTCAACAAAAGATACAAAAACGCAGTAAAAGCATGCAAGACATACCCCGGAGCTGACATCCCCACCGACCACAATCTTCTTCTTGCAACAATTAGGATAGAATTTAAAAGAACAAAAAGAAATAAGCAAATAATAGCTATTAACCTAGATAAGCTTAAAGAAGAATCCACTAGTAATAAAATACGGGAAGAAATACATAGACACTTGAGTAACAGAACAGTACAATCGACACAAACTCCCGAGGAAGAATAGCACTATATTGAGAAAACACTTACAAGAGTAACAGAAGACTACCTCAAACAAGATACACGAAAAAAGAACAAACCATGGATGACAGAAGAAATTTTAAACATGATGGACGAAAGACGAAAATACAGAGGTAAAAATGAAATAAGATACAAGCAAATACACAAGAATATCAGAATAAAGATCCAACAAGCCAAAGAAACCTATCTAAGTGAAAGATGCCAAGAAATTGAAGAGTTGGAACAAAGACATGATACTTTCAATCTACATAAAAAAGTAAAAGAAGCCGCTGGAATATTTAAACAAACTCCTACGTCTTTCATCGAAGATAAACATGGGAACCCGCTACTGAACATAAAAGATCAAATAGGTAGATGGAGAGAATACGTGGAAGAGATGTTTCAAGACCGAGAGAGGACAAACATTTACATGCAGGAGGCATCGACTGGACCTTATATTACAAAGCAAGAAATTATCAAAGCGGCAAATCAGTTAAAGAACGGAAAAGCTGTTGGGGAAGATATCCCAATTAAAATAATAAAGATATTACTAGACGAACACATCGAATTAATGGAAGATATATTTAACAAAATATACGAAACAGGCATAATACCAAATGATTGGCTGACATTGGTGTTTATACCATTACCAAAGAAGAGAAACTCCAAGAAATGTGAAGACCATATTATTATTAGCCTGATGAATCATATGTTGAAGCTTTTCCTACGAGTAATACACAATAGAGTATACAATAAACTAGACGAACACACTGGTCAAACTCAGTTTGGTTTTAAGAATGGGTTCGGAACAAGAGAAGCACTTTTTTCAATACGTGTGCTAGTTGAAAGATGTAGAGATGTCGGTTCTGATGTATACTTGTGTTTTATAGACTTTCAGAAGGCGTTTGACCTTGTGAAACATGATAAACTAATAGATATTTTAAGGTCATGTAATATCGACGATAAAGACTTAAGGATCATTTTAAACCTCTACCAAGAACAAAAGGCTAAAATCAGAATAAAAAGCGAAACATCTGGAAAAACCAATATTGAGAAGGGAGTAAGACAGGGATGTGTCCTATCACCTTTGCTGTTCAATGTTTACTCTGAGAAGATATTTCAGAAAGCTTTGGAAGGCACCTCGGATGGTATAACTATAAACGGGCAATGTATAAATAACCTGCGATATGCTGATGACACTGTCATACTGGCAGATAATGCTGAAGCCCTGCAACGCTTAATGGACCGAGTAACGACAGCCTGTAAAAAATTTGGAATGAAATTGAATACAAAGAAGACAAAAACGATGGTCATCAGCAAGCACCAAAACAGAAGGGTGAAGGTCAATGTCGACGGAACAGATCTGGAAAGAGTAACAAGAACAACGTACCTTGAAAGTAGTCTTGATGAAACTTGGGACCACTCACTAGAGATAAGAATACGCCTGGCGTACAATGTTTGTACAATGTACAATGTTAAAAGGCACGTACAATGTTTTACAAAATGCAAAAAATTTTATGCAACCGCCAGCTGGGCATCTCATTGAGAAGTAGAATACTTAAGTGCTATGTTTTCTCCACCTTGCTCTATGGTGTTGAAGCCTGGACAATGACAGAAGCAATACAAAAAAGAATCCAAGCATTCGAACTCTGGTGTTACCGTAAAATGCTCAGAATATCCTACATGAGCCATACGACAAATGTGGAAGTCTTGCGGAGGGTGAATAAGGAAAGAGAGCTTATGCTTATAATAAAAGAACGGAAAACACAATATTTTGGTCACATTATAAGAAATCAAAAGTATGAACTGCTCCAACTTATAATCGAAGGCAAAGTCAATAGCGAAAGAGGACCAGGAAGAAGACGCAACTCTTGGCTTAAAAACTTACGGCAATGGACGAACATGACCTTTATAGAACTATTCAGGGCTGCTACAAATAAGATTAAATAGGCAAATGTAATGGCCAACGTCCTTAAGGATAAGGCACTGTAAGAAGAAGAAATAAATCAACTTGAGTGGTTAGGATGTATCGTAAGAAAGGATGAAAATAAGTTACTGAAGAAAGTATAAGATGGTAAAAGAAAAAAGGAAAACTAAGGAAAAGCTATAAAAATAGAATAAAACACCGGGAGCAAAGCAAAAAGTTTAGAAAAAATAAAACTTGTGAACTAAAGAAAACGAAGATATGACCACTGAGTCATGTTATGTGACTAATTAGCATTTCCAGAAAAAAGAAAGAAATTACACCTCATCTAACAAAAATAGCTGCATTAGGGACATTCTTATTTTATAGGTTTTGTTAAAACATTTTACATCAAATTTCACTAGAAAAGTCTAACGAAAAAATGCACCTTAAATGTATCACAACGTAAGATTTTGTTATAATAATTTATATAAGTTATTATTGCAGTAAGATAAATAACAGTGTCTCTGAATAACTGCATATAAAAATAGAGAGTAAAAAGTAGAAAAGAAATACCACTAGAAAAAAAAAGATCAGATAAATATGACTGAAAAAGGTAGTAAACAAAATTAACAGAAATTAAACTAGATGACCCTGTTAAATTATCTCGACTATCTGTGATTGAAATTCATTATAGTTTGAGGTATTTGAAGAAACCAGAACCTAATAGCAACAAGAATAGTCTCAGTAAGTCTAGAAACACACACTCTACCAGTAAAAAATGGGATGAAAATTTGTATAACCCCATTTATATAACCTGACTATATTTTACGCCTCATCCAACGATCTAATCGATGTTATAGACTAGGCGGCATCTGTAGAAATTCAGACCATAAAGGAAATTTTCGAGGGAAGCTATTTTTTTGCTGGAATCCCTTCAGGATATGCCCAGTATCGATAATCACGATATGCGCCAGTCGCAAACTCTGTGCTAAATTTTTTATTTAACAAAATCTGAAAACAATTGAAAATTTCTCATTTTTTGCTCCTATTTTCATTTATAATTCGAAAAATATTGATCTTAGAGAAAAAATTATAAGTGGTTAAAAGTTTTGTTATTAAATTTTACACAATATTTTGTTAGCTAGAAATTGAAAATTTAATGGTTATTGTTGAAAAAATAGCAATAATTGGAAAAAAAAGTACAAAAAAATGAAGTTAATCCTTTAAATGTTTTCGACTTTCTAAACTCGACTTACAAGTTCCATATTCCGCCTAGAAAAACTTTTTAATATGTTTAAAACGTGTGCTAAATTTTGTTAAGATCGGTCGGATAGGTTTTGCATAATAATTCTGCAATCCAGCCTACTGGAAAAAAATCGCAAATTTTCAAATTCATAGTAGGCCCTAAATAAGACCCTCAGATAGTTGCAATTTTTTTTACATATAAAGGAAGTCTCACACTGTCAAACGCTTTTTGTAAAATTCAAATCGGTTTACTAGGAAAGCCTATAAATTTTTTTTAAAGTTATAAACATTTTTTAGGCTTATAAACAAATTAAATAACTTTACGAGCTTTAAACATATCAATTTCAAAATGTATACACTTAAATAACATTAAAAGACGCTTCTTTTAAAAAACAAAAAGATACATTCGGCTTACTGGTTGCCGAGATATTGAAAGTCAAAGTTGGTATACATTTGCCGTGTAACCATAAGTGATAGAGGGCTCGTTTTTAAACAAATACCCTCGTCTTGTCAAATACTTTTTATATGAAAAGTTTTACGTAATGCGCTTTATGGAATATCCATAATAAAGATAAATAAAAAACCGTTTTCGCGTAATATGTCGCTCGGAATGCATGAAAGGTGGTGATGAGGGACATTCACTTCAAATGTGAATCGGCGAGTATCAAGTATATATTAGCCTCAGATAACAAGCCAGTTTTTATAATTGCAGAGGATATTGATGTTCTGGTAATATTTTTACAAAAAGTAACTGAAAATAAAAATATTTTTTTCTGGAAACCTAGCAAAGGAAAAAAATCGGAAGAAATTTATGACTACAACTCTTTCAATAATGCACTTAAAATAAGTGAATCTACGAAATCTTCGTTAAAAAATTTAGTGGGCTTTTTACACGCATTTTCTGGTTGTGATACAACCTCTGCATTTTTTTATCAAGGAAAAAGCAAAATTGTTAAGTTGGTTTCAACAAATAATGATATATGGCAAGAAGCAACCATTTTTAATGAAAAAAGTGCCACTAAGGAAGAAATTAAACGCAGCGGATGCAAAATTATATCGGCATTGTATATGGGTCACTCAAAGTGCGATTTTACATTGAATAAAATTCGCTACTTGTGCTTTAAAAAAGGTTGCAAAAATAAAAATTTTCAATTGTCCATGCTGCCACCTACACAATCTGCAGCTGAGCAACACTCGCTTCGTGTATATTTCCAAGTACAGCAGTGGCTTGGAAATAACCTGAATGCGACTGAGTGGGGGTGGGAACTAACTCAAAATGGTCTTGAGCCAATACAAACTGAGCAAGTATTACTACCTGACTCATTATTCAGAAATATTAGTTGCAAATGTAAAAAACTTTGTACAAAAACATGCAGTTGTATCAAACATGGTCTCAAATGTTCTGACTATTGTCTTCACTGCAATGGTCAAACATGTAAAAATATTGATCACAATAAAATATTGGAAAAAGTTGAACGAGATATGGATATGGAGTCGATGGATTCCTTAGATTTTTTGGAGGCACAAGATATAGCTACAGATGAAGGAGAAGAAACATTAAATTTACAGATTGAGGATGAAGATATTGAAATGGAAAATGAAGGTTTTGAGGAAGAAATAAAACCTGAAGATTCTTGTCCTTCCAAAAAAAGAAAATGACTTAAAAAAATTATTGAAGATTGAGTCAAAATAAAGATTATTTATGAAAAGAAAATTTTTGTTTCATTCGCCTTCGTTTTAACAATTCAAATTATTTATTAACAATTTATAAATACATATTTGTTTACTAAAAGTAACAATTTACTTTACAAGCCCTTACAAATTTTGGAGCACTTTACTTTTGTTTATATTTCAAAACCCGAAATTAAACAAACTGATGGTCCCCTACTTGATACTCGCCGATTCACATTTGAAGTGAATGTCCCTCACCACCACCTCTCATGCATTCCGAGCGACATTTTACGCGAAAACGGTTTTTAATTTGTCTTTTTTATGGATGTTGCCATGAAGCGCATTACGTAAAACTTTTCATATAAAAAGTATTTGGCAAGACGAGGGTATTTGTTTAAAAACGAGCCCTCTATCACTTATGGTTACACGGCAAATGTATACCAACTTTGACTTTCAATATCTCGGCAACCAGTAAGCCGAATGTATCTTTTTGTTTTTTAAAAGAAGCGTCTTTTAATGTTATTTAAGTGTATACATTTTGAAATTGATATGTTTAAAGCTCGTAAAGTTATTTAATTTGTTTATAAGCCTAAAAAATGTTTTCCTAGTAAACCGATTTGAATTTTACAAAAAGCGTTTGAAAGTGTGAGACTTCCTTTATATGTAAAAAAAATTGCAACTATCTGAGGGCCTTATTTGGGGCCTACTATGAATTTGAAAATTTGCGATTTTTTTCCAGTAGGCTGGATTGCAAAATTATTATGCAAAACCAAGATCTGACCGATCTTAACAAAATTTAGCACACGTTTTAAACATATTAAAAAGTTTTTCTAGGCGGAATATGGAACTTGTAAGTCAAGTTTAGAAACTTAAAAACATTTACAGGATTAACTTCATTTTTTTGTACTTTTTTTTCCAATTATTGCTATTTTTTCAACAATAACCATTAAATTTTCAATTTCTAGCTAACAAAATATTGTGTAAAATTTAATAACGAAACTTTTAACCACTTATAATTTTTTCTCTAAGATCAATATTTTTCGAATTATAAATGAAAATAGGAGCAAAAAAATGAGAAATTTTCAATTGTTTTCAGATTTTGTTAAATAAAAAATTTAGCACAGGGTTTGCGACTGGCGCATATCGTGATTATCGATACTGGGCATATCCTGAAGGGATTCCAACAAAAAAATAGCTTCCCTCGAAAATTTCCAATCCAAAACAGATCCCGCCTAGACTATTAAGGATAAGTATCGTAGCAGTATTCTTCTAGTTGGTAAATTAACACCCAGTTTCAACTTCTCTTCATATTCTTAAGCTTTTTCTAGCTTCACATTAACACCTATCAATGAATTATATCATTATAACAACGCTTTGAGAAAATTATAATACAAATTATAATAAAATTGTGTGGTTATTAGGATTCATACATGCCGCAATCATTAGTTATGTTCAGTGTGTCATAAGGTTATGCTAGATCTAATGAATTACTGATTCACGGAAGTTTTACGTAGAGCACTTGTAAACATACTTATTAAAACAATCGCTCGACTGAAACTCAGTTAATAATCTGGTTTGTAAAGCAATAAAAACCGTTTGCAACGGGTAATAAAATACTGAGTAAGTAAAAAAATGATATCACCAAAACACACTCTATCTACATATTTATTTGTATATTTTTTTCCATTTTATACTTTGTGAATGTGCAATTGCATTTATTACATTTAAAAAGTATTTGGTAAATGCAATTCATTTATCTTTTCCGTAAATCGTAGTAAAATAGATCTCAATATGTGTTTGGAAAAGTAGTTTAGTTAAACATTTTATTTTTATCATTCTCTTATCGACATCAATTCCATTTTTTAACCCTAGGATGCAAAACATGATTCTGAGAAAGTCTCTGCTCAAGCGTACATTTACGTTTGTCGATAATTCGTCGATATGTCGATAATAATACTATTCCATTACGCATATTTATCTATTGTCTAAACCAGTGGTTCTCAACCTTTTTGTGGCGACGGAACACTTTTAATTACCGAAAAAAATTGCGGAACACCAAAGCAATAACATGCATATATTGATAAACCAATTAGGATTAGCACATAAACTTTATAATACGTACTCAAATTTGTAAAATTTTACTTAAAATATGAAAACAAAAAACATTTTTAAAATTAACAAAAGCGTAATTCTCAAAATACATCATATGAGTAAATACTTCAAATTAGTGAGACACTTGTGCCTGGTGTCGTTTGCAAATTTGCTCAATATCAGGCCTGATGTGGGAAAGAGCTACTCTCATTTCTTGTTCTAAGTTTAGCAGCCTTTCCCGTTTCTTATTTTTAATGTTTGTTAAAGATGAGAACCCAAATTCACATAAATAGGACGTTGAAACCTGTATTAAAATACTAATCGCTTTTTTGGCAAGAAGTGGATATTCCTCTTAGACCAAGATCCAAAATTCCTGAACATTCACTTCTGAAAACTTAATTTTCAGAGTACGATCAGATGACAACGAAATAAATTCTTCTTCTTGGTTCAGAGAAAACTGGAAATTGGCTGTATTACTTGTGCTAAAAGGACTTCTTATCCAGTCATATTTTTCTACGTTCAGAGATGGAAAATACCTGGGAATTGTCTCCTCTAATAGTGATAAGTGTTCTGTAACTATATGCGTGATTTCTTGTTCTTTATCTTCATCACCTTCATTCTGAAGCAGTGGAAACATATCCATTTTATTTGTCTCTAAAATGCGTTTCTTCCAAAATGACAATTTTTTCTGGAAAGCTGACAGCTTGTCCGTGGATGTTAAAATATTTTCATTTTTGCCTTGCATACTTGAACTAACGCCATTTAAATAATTAAAAATATTGGCCAAATATGCCACTTTAGTGCACCATGCATCATTTTCAAAATATGTGGTAAATGTGTCATTACCTTCTTCTTGAAAAAAAGTTAACAGCTCCGTTCTAAGTTCATAAATTCGACATAATACTTTGCCCCTTGACAACTATCTAACTTCGGTGTGCAGCAACAGACATTCATACTTTGATTCCATTGAGATGCAGAGTTGTTTAAAAAGACGGGTTTTTAGTGGTCTTGATTTGATGTAATTCACGACATTAACCACTTGGTCTAATACAGATTTCAAAGTAGCTGGTAGCGTTTTTGAAATTAGAGATTCTCTATGCAAGAAACAGTGCGTAGATATGATATTTTCATTTCGCTTTTTTGCAAGGGTACAAAAACCTTTTATGGAGCCTATCATGGAAGGGGCACCATCCGTACAAATTCCTACGCAAAAGTCCCATGATATATTTTTTTCTCTAAATATGACGTTATGGAATCAAATACATCCTGACCTGTTGTACGTGCTGTAAGTTCTCTGCAGCATAAAAACTGATTGACTATTTCACCTTCGTCGACAAATCGAATAAATCCTAATAAATGAGCTTTGCCACTAATATCAGTGGATTCGTCCACCTTCAATGCGAAGTTTTTTTTGTAAAGTTTATTTGTAACTTTTTCCTCAATATCTGCAGATAAATCAACAATCCTCCTTCTTATTGTATCATCCGACATAGGAATTTTCCGTATTTCGTTTTGTGCATCGTTGCCAAACATAATTTTGACCATCTCACAACATGCTGGTAATATAAGAGATTCTGCAACAGTGTGTGGTTTCTGTTTCAAAGCAATTAATTCGGCGACCTTATATGAAGCTATTTGTGCTTTGTCGGAAATTGTTAGCGACCTTTCAAATTGTTTCGCTTGTTTAGCTTGTGTCTCCAAAAGTCGCTTGAAATAATCTTTATTTCTTGAAGCTACACTAGCGTGTTTGGTAGTGAAATGGCGTTTTAATTTAGCCGGAGCCATTGCGCTATTAGCGAGTGTCTGCCCACAAACAATACACTTGGGAATTGGACAGTCTTCTTCCCCAGTCCAAATGAAGCCATAATCAAAATATTCATCCAAATATTGCCGGTTCAACATTTTTTTGCTGTGCTTCGATTTGTCATCAACCCCACTTCGTAAAGTTCCAGTATCTCCGCTGGTGCTCGCTTCATCATCATTAATTATGAGTTGTTCCACAGTAGTTTTTCTTTTAAGTTTGAGGAACTTATCCATTTTAATTTATTCGTCTCTAAACAAAATAATGCAGATGAATGCTTCACATTTTGTATAAAATATGCAATTACTTACCTTTGATAGATAAGCCGTACGTAAACGTTATCATAAAAAAAACTGACACAGCGATTTTTACGTATTACGTTTGTGCAATGTAACAAATTCAACATTCAGTTGCAGACTGTGGCGTGGATGACTCAGATTGGCTGTGGCCACTGCGGAGCTCAGCGCTCAGCGCTTATAAAATCCAACGTGTGCACTGAGCCGACGTGGTGTTGTCACGTTATGCAAATGAACATTTACGCTGCAGAATTTTAATAAATTAAAATGTACTTAAATGGCTATATTAAAATTTGAAAATATTTATTTGAAAAGAGTAATTTAGCAAAATGGTATGTAGGATTGCGAGTATTTCGCGGAGCACTTGGAAGGAATTCGCGGAACACTAGTGTTCCGCGGAACACTGGTTGAGAACCACTGGTCTAAACTGTAAAGATAAGAAAGAAGGAATTTAGTCACGTTTTGAAGTGTCAAGATATTAGTATGTTGTCTGTTTTCATAGTTTATGTTTGTCTTATTCGCATCATTACTTAAGTAAACACAACCAAACTTATAATAATATGGAATCACCATGTATTTTAAATCAATATTAATTTCTTTTGAAAAATCTTGTTATTGTTGCTAAGAATAAAGGTTTTTTTTGAAAATTAACAAACCGATAAAACAATCAGATAACATAGCTCAGTTCGTTATAGATTATTTGATTTAGTTGTACATTAAACGAAAATAAATAAACTTACTTTTCCCTTCAAAAACGAAAATATGACTTATGTAGAGTTAACGCAGGCGCAAAAGGGAAAAATTATTGGTCTTGTGGAATAAGGAATATCAGGAAGGACGTTGTGTCAAAAACTTATGCTAGGTATCAGGAATTAATAACGCTTCAGAATAGACTAAGACAAAGTGGTCAAAAAGTAACAATGCCTCGCAACGATTGTTTCATTGGCCAACTAGCTAGAAGAGACTCAACAATTTCTCACACACAGCTCCAAAGGCAACTTTTGGAAGCGACAGGTGTATGTGTTTCAGTTAAAGTAATAAGAAAAATACTTCGTACCCAAGGACTATTGAGTAGTAGACGGTCATGGGTTCCCGAGTTATCCAGACACCTCAATATTGATCGCATAAATTGGTGTCTTAAACATCAAAACTGTAATATTAGAAATTGGCAAAATGTGCTTTTTTTAGTCGAAACTGGAATTTGGGAAAAATCAGATGATCGACAAATTCGTATACTAAGAGAGCGAAGAAGACAAGCAAAAAGGGAAATTACCAGATCTGTTCACATATACAAAATAGAAAGTGTTATGTTTTGAAGAAGCATTATGATCAGTAAAAAAACTTTTTAAATTTTTATCCAACCAACTCTAGCAGCTCGTAGGTATTTTAATTTGGTTCTGGAAAATGTAGTTGGGCTCTGGATAGGTACAATGGGAGAAAATTTCATTTTCATGTATGATAATGCGCCTGCACATACTAGCAAAGTGATTATAGATTTCCTTGAAGCAGAAGATATCACTGTTCTGGAGTGGCCTGCTTGCTCAACAGATCTTAACCCTTTAGAGCAATTGTGGGATAGGCTTAGAAGAATAATTAGGGCCCACCGGGTAAATTCAGCAAACACTGCACAGCTAGTGCAAGCTACTCTTGAAGAATTGAACAACCTGTCACAACAAAATATTGACAATTGGTTTAGAAGCATGCCCACGCAAATCGAAGCTTGCATAAAGGTTAGGGGTGGTTACACTGATAACTAAAAAATGACACAAATAAATAAAAACAATTTAAACATAGTTGTTTCACATTGAAAATTTTATTGTTATTATCGTTAAAACAAGTGTTTTCAGTTTATTATTTCGAGAGTTTACTGTTTTCTTTGATTGTTATGTATTGGTGATTAAATTGCTTTAAAATAATAATATTCTTTGACTTATTGGGACATTGGTTTTTTTAAAGTCGCTTGAAATAATAAGAAATATCAGATGATTCCATATAACTTTTGTTGTAAGTGCTTCATTTTTTGACGAGTTTATTAATTAGTCAATAGTTTTATCCACAATTAAAATTTTTACAAAAGAGTAAAATTTATTTTAAGTGTCTTTATTATTTAATTATCATTAGTCTTCTATATTCTCCTTGTTCTGTCTTTATTGGACCGTGTATTCTCATAATTTCTCTTTCATCAATTCTTAGTTTTTCTTCATCTTTCTCGTAAGACACATTACTTCCGCTTCGTATGCTATCACCGATCTAATTGCTGTATATTTTTGTCTTTGTTTTTTGCCGTCAACGAACCCCTCTCCCCGCCCTCCCCCAGGGAAATTAAGCATCTGGAATTACTAATATACTTAATTATTACTAATATATTACAACTGAGACAATGTACCTCCCACGAAAGACTGGTTAAAAAACTCACTAACATCACGTGCATCAGATACTATCATCTGGAAAGTTGGGATTATTGGCGTTTTGGAGACATATTAATAAGGACTATATAACATCTATTCGTATAAATTACAGATTATGTTTCCCTGCAAGATTTTCGTCAAACTAGTAAGTACCAATAATTAAGTCATTAATTATTCCCGCCAGACATTGATTTTCTGATGGTTTTGAGTATGATCTTAAGTCATCCAGTAAAGATTATCACAGGCAGAATAAAGACTTATCAGAAAACATAATTTGCATAAAAAGAAGGGGACAAACAATGAAGCAATACGAAATAATAAAAGTGTGTCTGTAAGTGGAAATAAAAAAGAAAAACAGTGTTATAATTGTGAAACTCGAGGACACAAATGTTAATAACCAGTTTAAACACATTTCTTTTTGCTGAAATGCTAAAAAGGAAAAAATATCGATATCTGGCTATGTAAATGTTATTGACGGGTTATATTAGGTTTGGAGGGGTTATATTAGGTTTGGATATTGGGTTAGGAGGTACTAAAGTTAAAACTTCATTTAACTTTAGTACCTCCATTTAATTAAAACTAAAGTTCATTTAACAAAATGGTGAAAATTCAAGCTATAGATTTTGATATTTTATTTCCTGTGATCTCAAAACGAGCACTGGACTTGGTTTTATTCTTAGAAACGATGTACTGAGACAAACAGGGGTCTATAACCGAAGATGGGATAATTGTATGCACAACAAAAATAGGTAATTTATTGACGAGACGACAGACAATGATTATCTACCGATGGGTCATACAAAAGATAATTGGATAGATCATACAAAATTTTAAGATTGAAATAAAAGATTTAGTTGAAAATTACGTACCTTACAAAAGATGATGGATATAAAAATAATTCTAAGTAGTAAGCAACCGATACAAAACTCAAAATGACTATCAATATCGTAAAAGCAAGAAACAGGCAATATAATAAAGATAGCAGGCATGGAATGGATTGAGAAAAAAATAATTAGGCCTATAATCATAGTGCATCTAATTGTGCAAATCTAATCGTGCGTTAATAATTGTGGGATAATGAACATAGGATTCAGTGGAATAATTCAAATGTAGTCCTAAAAGAAACGGATGGTAAAAAAAGAAAAATCAAAGAAGCGGCTCTAATTATGCTAAATGAGACCAATTGTGTCGCAAATTCCTCGGCAGAATGTAGTAGGATCTGGTTACCAATATTAAAAGAGGAAGTTATTAATAAGAAAATACCAGTATTAGTAAGTCAGTAACATATAGAGGATACATCATTTATGTTTTTTAAATAAGGAAACATATAAAATCAGACTTTTGGTGTTTATTGAAGGTAAACTAAATGCACGAACAAATACTTACCATGTCGGGATAGTATTACAAGGTTTTTTCCTGGTTTTTCCCTCATAATTTACTATGGAATCACTAACAGGAGAATTTTACTGTCATCATGTCATGTGTTTGTCTTTTTAAAGACGAATTACATGCTACGATTTTTTTTTCTGACGGATATTCTCAAGTTAAAGTTGATTTCATGTAATCGAATGAACTATCTTATAAGTAAAGTCGTCCCAGGAGCGCAACTCAACAATATTGGCAATATCATTTTAAAGTCGTCTACTTTAAAATGCATAATGTATGTCTGAATTGTCAATGAGTCAGATAAAATTAAATTATTAGAAGAATTTTTACTTTATAACAAAAAACAAATTTTGTTTAATTTACTGTTTGTATTTTGAGAAAGATTTCCGAAGTGGACATTGAAACGTCAATAAACGTATTTTTATCTTTAATTGGGGCTTATTCCCAGTTAAATAGTAATTAATCGTCCGTGTTAAGAAGGTTTGTAGAGAGTTTGCGATGAAGTATCTGATATTTTTAATAAAAGATGTATTGGATCGGCTACAAGGTGCAAAGTACTTCAGATGAAAGAACAATGGCCATTAAGTAATTTCAGAAACCAAAAAATTTTAATCAGATTCAGGTCTGATTTTTAGGCCCTACCGATATTTAAGCAATTTTGTACCGTCATACGCTACGACAGTTAAACCATTAAATTATCTATTCGGAAAAAATCAAACTTTTGAATTTTAAAACAAAAAAATATAGCATTTTTAAAACTAAGAGTTATTGGTTAATTAGCCCGTGTTAGAAATTTATCATCATTTCACAAGAACCAGGGTTGATCTCAAAATAATAAACATAAAATAGTAATAATAAAATAAGATTACATATACAGGCAAAATAACAACAAAAATTGCCAAACACATAAAAAAGAAAGGAATAACACCAGCTTTCCGAACAAATAACAAACTAGGCAAATATATTAAAATTAACAAGAGCCAAAATAAAAAACATTTAAATAGTGGTGTGTACAAACTTCAATGTGGCGACTGCCCAAAAATTTACATCGGTCAAACTGGTAGAAACTTTGATAAACGAATAGCAGAACATAAAAGGGCTTTCAAGAATAGAAAAACAGATTCGACATACGCACTTCACCTTCTAGATCATAATCATTCTTTTAATGACAAATTTAAAATTCTTCACATTCAAAATAAAGGCCTTAAGCTATCTTTGTTAGAATCTATGGAAATTAACAAATTAAAAAACACAGATATAATTCTGAATGACCAACTTGAGACAAACAGTTCTCTCCCCTCCTCAACCTATTTCATTAGAGACTATAAATTTGTAAACCCAAGCCAAAAATAGATCACTTGAGAAAGGCAATCAGCCGAAACAGCTATAGTGATAAGATTTAAAATAAATTTTGTGGAAGTTTGAAAACAAAGTTTTCAGTGTTTTATTGTTACATATTCTTTTTTATTCTTCATTACTGCTTCTTTTTTGTCAAGGGACTTTTTCTATGTGAAATAAATCTCACGGAATTGTCGGAACATTACTACTTCTTTATAGTAATTCGCCTCGAATAACTGGACTATGATGGATCGATTGAAGCCAATAGGTTATACCAGTTCCATGGTATGGAGCTAGTCTCGCGATATGAACTACCTTGGATGTACTTTCAGCTGAAAACTAGATGCGGTAGATTAGATCTTTTATTTTCTGCAGGAGGTGTACGGGCTTTCCCAGTTGCGTTGAAGTTTTGGACAAAGTCCTTTCTTATGTCTGAGATTGTATAACCATACGGGGTTACCTCTTTTAAAAATTCGTAGACTTTTTCTAATTTTTCTTTCAAATTTTCAATGTACGTCAGAGATTAACGTTCTTCATTTCTCTTCCAGTGATCATCATCGATGGAGAATAACCGGTTGCTTAATGTTCGGAACTTCTATAGGCTAACAGAAATAGAGGAATTAAAATATCACAATTGTTTTGACTATCAGCGACAAACATCGAAAGGTATTGACAAACAGTTAAATTATGGCTTTCGACCGTTTCATCTGATTGGCTATGGAGGGGCGTAGTGTTTTTTTTAATACCCAAGATTTTTCACTCATTTTAGCCATATTTCTTGCGAGCGTTCCTTGCATTTTAATTGATGCAGTAAAATCTATCTCGAAGTCTGGCCAGTGTTCTTTTTACTCGGAAATATCCTCCAGAAAACCTGCAACACACTTTTAATGTGTGATTTTGGCAGTACCATTTATTGGACTCTACGTACTCTATCGGGACTTGCCCACTTTCTATCGTTGAAAAGATATAGATATTTCCATTAAGCACATTGTGCCTCTATTGTTCCACTGTGTTTGGTTCTTTCTTGTCAAATGGGTCTCATTCCATTTATGAGCCATTATCGTATGAGTTTTAAGTCATTGCCTATCTATTGACTCGTTTTCCAGAAAAGTCTGATCATAATCTTTTACCTGTATAATTGTGGTTACCTGAAGACTTACTTCTTCGGCTATGTTCTGTTTATCTTCAAGTATTTTACAGTACTGGCATTGACGGCTTACAGGGTCGCCTAAAAAGAATATCTGCATTGTTATGGAGACGTCGGTCAGTTTCAAAGAGCTATGGTCAGTTTTAATTATAAAATTTTTATTGTAAAGGAAAGTACAAAAAAATGTTCTAGGGTTTTTATAATAACTAGAAGCTATTTTCTAGTAACGAAAGAATTTTTTTCAGCCTTTTCCATTGTTTTACTAAAATATGTAATAACTTTTTCTTCGCCTTTCTGTTCTTGTGATAATTCGGCGCCCATATTATGCTCAGATGAGTCACAATCCAATAGAAATTAGCCATCTTCTCATGGATAGGCTAGGTTAGCTACTATTGTAAGTCCATTTTGACAATCCAGTGTCCAGTCAAATTCAATATTTTTTTCAGTTAGTCGATAAAGAAGCTTAGTAATGCGGCCAGAACACAATCCAAGAAAACTTCCAATTTTGTTTTTATTTTCTGGTTTGGGCCAATCTTTATTAACTGAAATTATCCCAGGATTAGTTTAAATTACTTCTGCTGAAACTATATGTCCTAAATAGTATGCTTCTCTTTGAAATAGTAAACATTTTTTATAATTTAACTTTAAATTGGCATTTCTTAATCTATATTTCTCAATCAAACTTTGCTTAAGTTTTTTAGATGTTCATCAAAGGTTTTGGACATAAAGGTGCCTGAGGGTACGCCAAATGTAATAGTCTTCTAAGATCAGGTTCAAATTCTCGCAGGCTTTCGTGCGTTACACGAACAATAAATACATTACATTACTATTTCTATAAGGTTTAATTTACCATAGTACAAAAGCTACTGCTTTATTTTTCAAAGACATGAGATTCTTTTTAGATGGGTTGGCTCGTCGTAGTATTTGTGAAATGTTCATCTAGATTTTGTCTGCAATACTCTGTGTCTTCACAAATTCCAAAGTCATCAACTTTAAAAATAAAAGCCTGTGCCAAAAATGACATCTTAAAAATGATAGAATATAACATGGGAGACTTATAATCTTCTGTTTTTATTTTTCTTTGTTTCTAAGTTTTAATTATTCTTAGCTCATTTTTGTATTTTTCATTTTAATATATCATTACCGATTATGATAATAAACCCTATTTTTTGTACTATTGCGTGTCGAGCTTCTTATTTACAGTAAGATGCATTAGGATAAAAATAGCCATCGACGGAAGACCATTATAAAGGCAATTTGCCAATTAAAAGAAAATCTCAGTCGACACTCAATTGTGGTGTGAGTTGCAGATTTATCATAGGTAATACGTACACCTACTGAATTAAACTCAACGCGACGTGGGTCTTTAAATGTATGAGTTGAAAGAAAAATTGGGATATAGTTAAGGCAATTAATGATACATATACATATTTTTTAATTTAGTAGACGTTTCCTTGTTTTACTCCTACATACTATATGCTATAATTGAGCTAATATAAATTTTAGATCACGTGATCAACAAAAGTCAATTATATATAAGAAATACTGGATATTAGTGACTGTCGATATAAACAAACAACACAGTTTATTAGGGATGCAGTCAGAATATTGGCCGGGATGTTCAAAAAACACTCTTTTGACTTTTTGTCTAGCTTTCCGAATGGTTTTATTCCTTTCTCAAGACACTGTAATTAGAAAAATGTCCGTGTACTTACTAGTCGTGGAGATTATTTGTATAAAGCTATGACAGTCAACATTAATTACAAACATATAAAATATAACTTATAAAATAATGGACAAAATACATTTTAAAATTTAGTTAAAAATAGTAAAAATTCGTTTGCTACATCTTTTAATGGTGTGTTTTAACTGATCCATAGAGAATAAAAAAAACAAAAATAGTATGTTTAAAAAGTAATTAGGAGTTCTTCATATTTTAATAATAAAAAGTAATGTATTAAACCTATGTTGATGGTGTGCAACCTGTTTAGCATGCAGGTGTATTATGGTGTGTATATGTACAAGTAAGTTTTTATGTCATTTTTGATGTTTAGTCAGTAAATAACAATAAATGTTACTCAGTTTGTCTATATCAGACTTTTTATTTATACAAGACGTATTGGATTTTATTAAACACATTTTCAAGAAAACACGTTTAGAATGGTTATTTTCCCCTGCCAAAATACAGGAATCCTCGAAATTAAATTCATGTTTTAAACTTAATGCATGTTCTGTCAACGTGCATGTGTTAATTTTTTTAATTTTTATGTCGCTGCGATGTGAGATCACCCTACTGTGAAAATTATGAGATGTTTTACCAATGTATACATTTTTTCAATTAGCACACGGTATAGAATAAACAACATTCGATGATTCCGGTATTGTGAAAGGATCCTTTGTCTTTGTGTACAACTTCGATACCGTTTTCACATTTTTAGTTGCAATTTTTAAGCCACTAACATTTTTGAAAATGTTCATTAGCTTAGGTGTTAGGACTGGAATATAGGGTAGGTAACCATACGTTATTTTAGATTGTGGTAGCTCTGATGTGTTGTGTGTCAATGTCGATGTCAGTTGTCGGACCTCATTATTATGAAAATTTTGGTTCTCAGAAAATTGAAACGGAAAAGGAGTACCAAAAAATGAGTTTATTTAAAAGCCCTATGGGATAGGAATTCTCTTGTAGTATAGATCTCAACTTTTTCAGTCCCTTCTCTCTGAACTCGATGTGTGATAAGTTAATAACCCTAGTTTTGATGGCCAAAACCAAATTTGTTTTCATCTTAGATCGATGTTGAGAATAAAAGTTTATGAAACGGTTACTAAAACAAGGTTTACGATACCACTATACGAGAACAGCGTTGAATCGACGTTTCGAGTATGACAAAAGACAAAAGAGGTTTATATTAAATAAACTGACAGTGATCTATATTTTAAGAATATATTATATATATAGCTGTTAATAAAAGATTATAAAAGTGGGTATCCTACTTCTTTTTTTTCTACCTCGTAGTTTAGGCATTCATTGTATTCATAATTTTGATAATTAAAAAATGAATTAATTAACGTTTTCTAAGAGATATTGGTACTATTGATTAAATAATATCAGTATAGGATTTTAAAATGAAAAATATATACGTAGTGCCTATTTAGGTTAACAGATTCTTTTAAGAATTATAAAATACATTAAAAATTAAAAAAAAATTAGAATAATTAGTATACAAAATATCCAGACTGTAGTATGAAATTCTCTAAACTTTTAATAAATATTCTATAGAATATTGATTTTAAATTCTGACAATTTCGTGATACTTCTTGGATATGTGTTTCTAGGTACCTACCAGGTAAATATAAATAATTCTGTATTCTAGATAAGAAGTTTAACAGGAATATAGCGGAGATGCGCTGTCCTGAGTTTTTGCATTCGGTTAGGAATCCATGTTGGGGTTCTATTACCCAGGACCTCCAAATGAAGAGCATTTGGCTGATTGTTGTGCCTCTATTGCGCATCAGAATGCTATAGGGGGGTAAGGGATGGTCTAGATCACGGTGGGTGACTCTTGTTTTTACACGAATTAACACACTTTGCTCCAACGAAATGTTACACCGGATCGTAATTCTTAGGGGTGAACATTTCTCATAGGCTGAGTTCAATCAAATTGATTGAGAAGAAGTTTAAATGAAGATAATAGAAATGGGTTGTGACTTGGAGATTTTGACTATACATTGAAGCCATTTTTAAGGAGTCCACTAAACAATCTAGAATTTCCATTCCAATACAATTTCTATAATGAATTCCATATTAAAACCAGATACGTAACGGAACTTTTTATGTATGGAAGAGAAGGTTTAAGTACTATTCAAGTTAAAATTATATAAGGTAATACTTACTTATATACTTTTATACTTACTTACGTATATACTTATTATACCTATATAGTATATAAGTATAATACGTATATAAGTAGTAGTATATAAGTATTTAGAATATACTATATAAGTATAATAATTTAAAAAGATTGAACCGCTCTAATCTACAGTAAACCTTCTATAAAATAGCGAGATCTCGACACGAAGACAATTTTGAAGATAAATTACTGAATAAAGACATTATTGAACTTTCTTAAGTTGGAGATGTTTGAACTGATCTTATGTGTATAATATTTTAGTGCCATGGAGAAGCCTCAGAAGCATCATTAATATACATGTATTATTTTTTAATTCGTTTTTCTTTATATAATTTAATTTATTTCTGACACCACAAATTCTATAATCAAAAGAGATATTAAAACATTAGTGTGATTTTTTGACAATTAGTTAAATATTGACGTGTTTCGAAATAAATAGTACGTTTATCTTGCAGATACATAATCGCAACATTATTTGACAAAAAAGGGCTCATTTTATTCTATGAATAAATGTCTATGCTTCAGACTCTGTCAGATAGGACAATGTTTATCTGGATGTGAAAAGACCGACCCTTTTGAGCTGACAAAACTTATACAAAAACTAATACTTCACTGCTAGATACCAGACGCAGAGATAAACAGCATAATATTACCAATTTTCAAGAAAGGAGATAAAAAAGACCCCGACAATTATATAGAGGTATGAATCTACTGAACACCTCAGTTACTTACTCCGTGGTGTTACAACCCTTCGTGGGTTTTAGCCGACTCGACAACATGCCTCCACTGTTTTCTGTCTTGAGCAACCTCCATCCAATTCTCCACGCCCATAGTGCTTAGGTCTCCTGCTATATTATCTCGCCACCGGAGACGAGGGCGTCCGCGTTGTCTCCTTCCAGTTGGGACTTCCTCCCACACCAGTCTTACTGTTCGTTCGTCAGAATGTCTTCTGAGGTGTCCTGCCCATTGGAGTCTTCTGGATTTTATTTCTTTTATGATGTTGGCGTCTGGGTAAAGTTCTTCAAGCTCTTTATTAGTTCTTATCCTATATTGTCCTGATGCTTCATCAAGCACCGGACCAAAGATCTTCCTTAGGATTTTTCTTTCCCAAACACGTAGTCTCTCTTCATTTGCCTTTGTTATCGTCCACGTTTAGCTTCCATACATCACAACAATCTGGAGTACATAATCCATACTGATTATGTGCTCCAGAGCTAAGTTGAAGAGTTGTGGTGAAAGTGCATCTCACTGTTTTAGTCCATTGTTTATTTCAAATGTCTCCGAGTATTGTTGTCCAACTCTCACCTTACACCGTAACCGTTCCATACACATCCGTATCAACCGGACTAGTTTTTTTGGAAAGCCAAGTTCCTGCATCGCTGTCCACAGTCTGTCCCTACATACTCTATCAAATGCTTGTTTAAAATCTATGAACATCTGATGAAGCTCACGATCAAACTCCCAGCATTTTCCATTATCTGTTTTATTGTGAATATCTGGTCAATTGTAGAGCGGCCCGGTCTAAATCCGCATTGATAATCTCCAACGATTTCTTCTGTGTATGTTTTGATTCTTTCTAGCAGGATGCAAGGATTTTGTAGGTGGTGTTTAGGAGTGTTATTCCCCTGTAGTTAATACATTGCTTTTTGTTTCCTTTTTTGTGTATTGGTACAATAACCCCTTCTTTCCATTCATCTGGCATTGATTCTTCTTGCCAAATGTCTTGAATTAGCTTGTATATCGAACTGTACAACGCTTCTCCTCCATGTTTTGAGCACTCTGCGGATATACCATCGCTACCTGGTGTCTTATTATTTTTGAGTTTTTTAATTGCCTGTATTACTTCTTCGTATGTCGGGTATTGGTCTTCTATTTCAGCTGTATGTACCTCTATGTTTGATGTACTTCTACTAGATTGGTCATTCAATAGTTGATAGAAGTATTCCTTCCAGGTTTTTAAGATTTCCTTGTCATCAGTGATAAGCTGTCCACTGTCGTTTTGAAGAAAGTTTCCTGTTCTTGCTTGGTACCCGGTCTTGATATCTGAAACTCCTTTAAAGAACTGCCTCGCTTGTTTGTTCTTTCTTTTTTCTTCTATATCTCTGATTATTTGTTCCTGATACTCTCTCTTCTTCCTTTTCATTAGTTTTCTTGTCTCTGTTCTTCTTTGTCTATACATTTCATTGTTGTTGTGCCAGGGGTTTTGTAGTATGTTCCTTCTAGCCATATTTCTTGCTAATATGGAGTTCAGGCAATCATCATCGAACCATTTTTTTGTTGTTTTTTTTTGTGTCCTAGTATTTTATCTGATACGCTTGTCAGAGCTACTTTGATATTTTTCCAAGCTGAGTCTGTTGTTATAGTCTTCTGTCTGTGCTAGAGCGATTTTTATAGCCTTTTGAAATTTCTGTTCTGTCTCCTTATTACGTAAAACTTCGGTATTCCATAATTGTGTTGGTGTATTCTTGTGTGTTTTTTTGGACGCTATTCTTGTCCTTATCTTCGCTTTAACAAGAAAATGATCCGTGTCTCCATCAGCCCCTCTTAGGCTTCTTACGTCTAGACAGTTACTACCCCTCCTGGCATCTACTAGAATATGATCAATCTGATTTCTTGTGACGCCGTCGTTGGAGACCCATGTTTGTTTGTGTATATTCTTGTGTTCAAACATTGTCGATTTTATTAGTAGATTGTGGGATGCTGCAAAGTCTATTAGCCTTGTTCCATTATCGTTGCTGACATCGTGAAGACTATGGTTACCTATTGTTGGTTTGTACGCTGCTTCCTTCCCAATCTTTGCATTGAAATCTCCTAAGATAATATGCATGTCCTGTTTAGGTAAATTATTTATCAGTTCCTCTAGTTTCTCGTAGAAGTTATCTTTTACATGCTCTTCTTTTTCCTCTGTCGGTGAATGGGCAGCAACTAGGGAATAGTTATGTAGTGGTCCTTTGATTCTGATATAACAAAGTCTTTCATTAACGGGTTTGAAAGTTAAAACTGACCCCACAAGACTTTCCCTAACTATAAAACCAGTTCCGAATTGATGTTCTCGTTCGCTTCCGCTGAAAAATACTACTGATTTATTAGTTTTTAGTGTACCTTCTCCAGTCCATCTAATCTCTTGTAAAGCAGTTATGTCCATGTTTCTGGATTCAAGTTCTTTGACCACCTGAGTTAGGGCTCCAGGCCGATATAGGCTTAGTACGTTCCAGGTTCCTATATTCATTGTCCTTTGTCGTCGCTTTTGTTGTCTTAAAAGATCCGTCCTTATCCGAGGCATGTGCTTCGTTTTCATAACTGTGTTTTTTTACAAGAAGGAATAGTTAGTCCCTTGCTTAACCCTCCTCCTTTCTCATCCTGGACTTGGGACCAGGCAACGGCGGAGTTACCGCACGGAGTACTGAACACCGCACTTAATAAATCGGCATATCTATGTCATATAGACCTGACAAAGGCTTCCTATCGCATCCGAGACATCTTACACCTAATATGTAAAAGAAACATACCAATCAATGTTATACAAACCGTCGAAAGCATCTACTTCCATAATTGAATACAGGCAAAGATAAATGAAAAAGTAACACAGTGTATACCAGTACAAAGCGGAGTCAGACAGGATGACTCGTTAAGCCCACTTCTCTTTACTATAATAATGGACGAAAAAATAGAAGCAGTACTAAAGTTTATAGTTACAGAATAACTGACGCATCTACAACGAGACGACTACTAGGAAAAACAGATGAAAATGAAAAGTGTCTTCAAATACCAATTGATTAATTAGATCTTCCTCCGTCTTCCTAGATATTTTGTCCATGAAACTGTTTTTCTGTTAGGATACTGGTCTGATTCCTGTTTATTTTTTGCAGTAACGCAGTAATGCATGTCCGTGAATATAAATTTTTGCATGTATTTGACGGGGTATACTTTCTAAGTGTGAATTGTGTTATCTTCGGACCCAGGTTTTTTCTGGTCGTTGACGATGGATTTTGGCATTTCTACGTGCAGTTTTAATCCGAAGCATTATGTAGCTGATCTTCAGAGCTGCCCAGTATTAGTAATTATGTAAACCTTTTCCAGTATAAATACAAATTTTGTTTATCCATAGTTCATTGGTTTATTTAAGAATGTAAAGAGCACTGTAATTGTATTCATTAAATTTAATAAATATCAAATACCAATAAATGGCGGGTGTTAGAGAAAAGTGGTATAAGTTTCGAGAAAAACGCAATTATAGTTTTTTCAGATTTAATATTGTTGTTACGGATACAAATAAGATATTTTCGTTAAACAATTTTTGGAAATGGCTTTGAATTTGTTGGATTAAAATAGATCTACTAGTAAAAGGGACCTAATTGTACAATTAAAAAAAATATGACTTATATCACTTTTCACAATTATTTATTAAAGAACAAAAGCGTTTCCGGAAGATATAGTAACAAATCTAATTATTAATTATAAATAAAAAAATGTGAAACTGAAAAGTTTTATGTTTAGTTAAGGGGGTACATTTATAGTCAAATACAACGTTAAAGTTGTAATAAAAAATTTAATTTTTAAAAATTTCAATTTCTGTGTGTACACTCTCCTCGTCACTACTATTTTCATCCTCGGGTAACGTATTTGGTATATCCTCCTTCGTAGTTAAATTTCTATAAAAATCATGAAATGTTTCTGAAATATAAGGCAATAGCTTTATCAAGTTCTTTTTTTTTATCGATGTTTATTGGATTGGGACCTTTATATGACAGAGGAATTTTTATGTTTTTAGTTTTCTTAAAAAACATACGCTTTTAAATGGTTCGTCTACATTTAAGCTACTTTTGTATTTAAGGACACCAGGATTCTGTGAAAATCTCAACCATTTAATTTGTTTTCACATGACTTTTTCTCCTAAGTTGTTAATTTTTCTTTTTTAAAGGACATTCTTATACAAAGAGGAAAACTCAAGAAAATCCGATCTGCACATTTCAGTAACTAAAAAAGTTCGCTTATTTCCACATAATCTTACCAAATTCATCCAGTCTCTTGGGTGTTCTATCGAACATGGATATCTTTTCTTTTTTTCTCTATAATTGCGTGAGCTGAATCACACTCCATGTGGGTGTGACCAGGAACAAGGAATTTATGGTTAATGTATGATAGATTGGGATTCTCTTTTAAAACCATCATGAACATTGCAGGTAGAAAAGAGTTCTTGTTTTGTCCTGCACACGTATCAGAATATAAGGTGATCTCTTTTATTTCAAGTGAAATATGTGAAATCTGCTTGTATAAGCATGACCCAATCTGCACCCCGTAAAGCTACGCCCTCATGCCACATAAGACACATTGCTTGATTATCATTAAAGCTATGTAATGTTAAATTAAAGGTCCACAACTGCCTTTTATACAATGCTATTGAAGTCTGAAGATCAGGTGTGGGGAGACACTGTTGCAAATCAAACGTATAAATGATTTTTGATTCATTTTCTAACGCAGTATTTTTATCTATACCCTTAGCCTCATAAGCGTTTGATTCTTCTTGTTGGTGATTATCAAGAAGATTTTAAATTTCTTGCATTTTTTGTGCATCTTTAGTTGTTCTCAGGAGCATATGATATTTATCGCATGTAGCGCAGGTATCATTTTTAGGCTGTTTGATTTTTATTTCCATGGAATGGAATACTTCTTGATATTTGAATTTCGATACTAGGGTTTTCTCGTGAGGTAGATATTTTTTGTATTCTTCATACATTCTTGTTAAGGTATAGTAATGAGGAAGATATATCTTTGATGAGTCACGACGACAATAGTGACTCTCATAAGTTGGGATTGATCCAATGTGAACTCTTACTAATTGAATATCTTGTTCAGGAGTTTTGTTAGATGGTGAGGCAAGACCTCGCAAATCATCATGTGGCATTGCAGAAGCTGAAGAAATCTTGTTTTTTGTCACATCGGTTAGAAACCATTTTGTTTCGTTAAAAGTATTTAGGAAACAACTTTGACAAGCGTTAACTAGTTGACCATTTAGTGGTAAAAAATATTTGTGTGACAGAAGCCTATTTTTATGTTTTTTGTTTTCTAATTTACGTTTTGTGGTTTTCTTTCCGTCTGTTGTTATAAGCCTAGCTATAAAAGACACGCGTTTATTAAAGTTTGCTAAAGACCAATATTCTTTGAAAATTTCCTGTCGTTTTTCTTCAGTTATCCTGTCTTTGCATTTTAAGCTTAACTAACCTTCGCACTTTTCATGGTGTACGATAACCCAAGGTTTCTGTTCTGCTTTCGTTCCTCACGAATTAGCCTAGTTTCATTTTTTAGCGATTTTCGTCCAGGTTTTTTTTTAAGATTTCTCTTCCTGACTCATGTGCAATAAGTGCTGTTGTATCTTTTTGCAGCTTTTTCTTTGGGATGTCATTATCGGAGTCAGTATCACTATCTTGTATATAATCTGGGTCCGCGTCACTATAATCAAACGCCTCCTCATTACCTCGATATTCCAGATAACCTTTGTCGTCGTCATCAATCCCACATACTTAATCAATAACTTCTTCCAAAGTCTTTCGAACATTCGGTTCACAGAAGGACAGTGAAGGTGCAGTACTTGATCTATTATCTTCATCTGCTAAGACAGGTTCTTCAAGGAAAACATGCCCAAGGAAAATGACAAGGAAAACATAAGCAGTTTAATAATTATACTCAAATAAAGAAATGTGTTTTTTATTTCAGTTATAATCCACAACAATTTCCAAATAGAAACGATGAAGCCTACGACAACCCTAACTTTACGCACTCATCGGCGGATATTTCCACAAGTCACAGCCAAAGAAGCACACCATGCTTAGGCAGTGCCTATTTAGGACCAAATTATTTAGGAAGTAATCAGTTTATAGGTAAGAATATTTTTGTGATATTTATTATATAACACATTAAACGATAGGCACTATACATACATTTTATTTTTTCGCCTTTTTCGTGTCGTCATTTGTTGTTGACTTCTGCGTCGTTTTACTTTTCATTGTTTCACTTAATTATTGAAATATACCTTATTTTAGTTGTTGTTGTTATTGTGTCATATACTTAGGAGCGTGTAGACGTTTCAGTTGCTGTGTTAATCAACTATTCTAAGGTTTCTCTCCTCAGCCGCCGGAATATAGATCCAGAATCTTCGACATCCCATCAGCTACGTATAGTTTTGAACCAGGAATATTATTTTCTTCCCGGACTTCTTCTACGCACAATCTTGTCCGAAAGTAAGTTTTAAGAGGAAATAACTTGATCCACGCAAGATGTATCCAAATAACAAACCTTAAGCTGTTTCACCATATTTAAAAAAGTTCTCCGCCAATAGTATAATCGTGTCTACGTTAGGTACGGTAGGTAGGTCTTCTTCTTCTTCTTCTTCTTCAGATGCAAATCCACTAATGGATGTTAGCGATCACATTTTCCATTAATTCTCTATTTCTTGCAATATGTATCAGAGATTATATGTCGTTAATCCCTGTCCATTGCCTTATGTTTCGGAGCCAGGACATTTTCTTGCGTCCCATTCCTCTCTTGCCTTCAATTTTACCCTCGATTATAAGTTGGAGGAACTGGTATTTTTCATTTCGCATGATGTGACCTAGATACGCCGTTTTCCTTTTCTTGATGGTTTCGAATAGTTGGCGTTCTTGGTTTATTCTTTTAAGGACATCTATATTTGTGATTTTCGCTGTCCATGGTATCTTTAGGATACGGCGATAAAGCCACATTTCGAAATGTGTAGGTAGGTCTACGAATGTAGAAAGTGATTACCATAGAGAAAGATATTATCTCCACTGATATGTTGCCCATATCAGTGGAGATCATCAGTATAAAATCAATGCTACAAGATTTAAATCACAAATCGAATCATAACAAAGATATTAAGCAACAGCCTAGAAAACATCACGATAGATAACATCAATATAGAAAAGTTAGAACAATATATATATATATATATATATATATATATATATATATATATATATATATATATATATATATATATATATATATATATATATATATATATATATATATATATATATCTAAGACATGCAATTAAAAACGAAAAGGAAAATCAAACCCTAGAAATTAAAAGAAGGACACAATTATCATGGGCTGCTTTTGGTAAGTTGAGCTTCATTTTAAAAGACAGAAAAATCCCAATTCACTTAAAACGAAAAACCTATGACACTTGTATAGTACCAGTTGCAACTTATGGATTGGAAACTATGGCAATAACAAGAAAAATGGCAGAACAATTAAGAGTAACTCAACGGGCCACGGAAAGGGCCATGTTAAATATAAGCCTCAGAGACAAAATTCCAACACCGAAATATGTCGAAAAACTAAAGTAACCGACATCATTGGAAAAATAGCGACATTGAGATGGCAATGGGTAGCACATGTGGCAAGACAAGACACCAAGAGATGGTCTCATAAAGTGACATTCTGGAGACCTCGAGAAACAAAAAGAAGCGTGGGAAGACCTAAAAAGAGATGGATAGACGATATAACTGCTGTAGCTGGAAAGCAGTGGATGAGAATTGCAAAAGATAGGGAAGCGTGGAAGCAATTGGAGGAGGCCTATGTCCAACATTGGATAAATGAAGCATGAAGAAGAAGATATGGGCAACATTAGTAGACGGCCTCTTAGTAAAACTGCCCAAAGATGGTTTTACTGCCTAGCCTATGTGGATAAACTGTTAGTAGTAATCAAAGCGAGCGTTACGCAAGTAACGCCACGACACAGCGTTACGTAAGTAGCGCCACGAAAAAGTGGTTCGTGGTTCTTAGTTTCAAGATGTAAACTTTTTCAATTTTATTAAATCTATAAAAAAAAAATTAATAATTAATAAAATTTCCCTATTCAATTTTAGCCTTCAGATATTATTAGATAAATTTTAGCCTTCAGTACCGCTAGTCTTCTACTAGAATTTGTATCAGTAAATAGATCAGGTATTGTTTGTGTCGGGAACAGTAAAGCTATTTTAAAATTAATCATTGTCGACACACTGTTTAATTATTTTAGACATATTTTTTCTTTTTCTTTTTCTTATATTTGTTTTTTTTTTCTGTCTCTATATCCATGTACGTAAAAGTGTATACGAGATTCCATTTATTACTAAAAATTCGGCGAGTGCTTCATTTCTCGCATCCAAAAAACCTTAAGGAAAGATATATTTTCAGTTATATTTTTTATAAATACTTTCACTTTACATTTTTTGTTGTTTTAGTTTTAGAAGAAGACAACCAAAATACTTCAGTTTCGTCTGTTATAAAAAACATAGTCCCATGGACCAAAAATCGAATAAGAAAAGGCTTTACGAAAAAGATGCTTTACAGGAAGCTTCCCATTCTCGCTTGGCTTCCAAAGTACAACACCAATTATGCCGCTGGTGATTTTATAGCTGGAATAACAGTCGGTCTTACGCTAATACCACAAGTTAGTAGGTATTCTTTGCTATAATTTGTAAGAATAAAAAAATATTGTTGATAATGGAAGATTCAAAGTCAATGATCTATGATACAGTTACTAAAAAGATGTTTTAGGATACCAATAATTTTACTCATGAAACATAATGAATATTCTTATTGAATCTTGAAGTTGAATTTCATCATCAATTCTGGTTAGCATCCCATTCTCTTTGAACAGGTTTTTTTGGTTTTGTTTTACTTCTGTAAAGATATTATATCTTATTTTTCTAATTGTTGTTTGAATTATTCATTTATGTTTTTTTTTATTTACATAAGGTATGTCGAGAACTATGGCCATTGGTACAGGAACAATAATATTAAATATATAATAAATAATAAAAACAAATAATAATTAAATCACTTTAACTTATGTCTTCTATGCCGAAAATATCATCAGAGCATCTCTTGAAGATCGCCCTGAAGGTGCCAGAGTCAATGGAATTATCATTAACAATGTAAGATATGCCGATGACACCGTAGTATTAGCAGAAACAGAAGACCAACTAAAAATATTGATGAACATACTATCAGAAGAAAGTCACAGACTAGGTTTGGATATTAATCTTTCCAAAACCAAAATCATGGTATTCCACAAGAACCCCCATGAACAAATTACACCCAACATACAAATCAATGGTATCACCCTTCAGAGCTCCCAAAGCTTCATATACCTGGGCAGAGAGCTAAACAGTCAGCTAGACCACTCAAAAGAAATTAGAAGACGTATTGAAATAGCAAGATCTGGCTTCATGAACATGCGTAAAATGGTTTATTCGTCTTCCGGGTTTGGACCGTGTCATTTGTAAGTGACCCAAAAGTGGGTTCATCTCGACGTTTCGCTACAATTGTATGTAGCTTCTTCAGGAGAACAAAGAAAAAGAAAGAAAACGAAAGACAGGAAGATGGGTAGTTAGCAACGGTAACTCAGTTACTCAACGCAACCAGAGGCGAATACTAACTACCAAGATTCTTTGTTCTCCTGAAGAAGCTACATACAATTGTAGCGAAACGTCGAGATGAACCCACTTTTGGGTCACTCACAAATGACACGGTCCAAACCCGGAAGACGAATAAACTATAATTCTGACTCTGGCCGTGGAAGCCTACGATTTCATTTATGCGTAAAATGCTCTGTAACCCCAAGCTATCAATCACAATAAGGTTAAGAACACTAAAGTGTTATGTGTGGTCTCTACTACTATATGGCTGTGAAACCTGGACATTAAAACAGTATGACGTCAACAAACTGAATTCATTCGAAATGTGGATGTACCGCCGAATGCTAAGAATAAACTGGACCAGCAAAACTACAAATGAAGAGGTACTGGAAATAATGAACACACGACCTCATCTGGTTAATACAATCAAAATTAGAAAGACGTCATATCTAGGACACATAATGCGCCATAAGGAATTTGAGCAGCTCCAGGTAATATTAGAAGGCAAAATCGAGGGTAAAAGGGGTATAGGAAGAAAGAAGAAATCCTGGTTCCGAAACATCAGAAATTGGACTCACACAACAGGAAATGACTTAATCCATCAAGCCCAGAACAGAGAGAAATTTGCCATATTGATCGCCAACCTCAATAGAGAAGACATTTAGGAGGAGAGGAGGAACTTATGTCTATTATGTTAAATCTTGTGATAGAGTTGAGAGGTTTAGACACTGTATAGTTTTTGTGATCTCTGTAGGGTTGTTGAGCATTTCGTTAAGGACAGGCTTCAAGTCCAGTGCTTTATACAAGTTGGTGAATTGTTTGCAGTCGGTGAGGATGTGTTTCACAGTCAGGTAAACATTGCAAGAGTGCCAAGTTGGACAAGTTCCTAAAGACATTAAGAAACCATGGGTAAGTATGGTGTAATTGATTCGAAGACTTCTAATAAACGGTACTTGTCTTCTAGTTAGAAAGTCCAGGGAGAAATGACCAATAAACAGTTGGAGGTATTGTATGAGATTAGAGGAAAAATCTTAAGGTTAGGTTGATTGCCTTGGATTTGTGAAATTTGTTTCCATAGTTGAGTGGGGTTTGCATTGTGTCTTAGGGAGGAAGTGTAAGTTTGCCATTAGGTTCTTTTGGTTAACTTAATAATGAATTTGGCTTTAGCTTAAGTTTGTGTATAAGGAGACTTTCCTGGGTTTTATTTTGCCGATAGTTATTTAAAGAATTCTTGGATAAACGGATTGTTACACCAGGATACCATTTTGTGAGTAGAGGAGGTGGGCTTTTTACCAGTACGTAAGCATTCGTTAAGCAAATTTAGAGTAATGTTAATAACTTCTGTAATAGCTAAAGAAGATAATAATCGGTTTTAAAATTCAATTTTCACCAATCAGCATTTTTTAAGTTCTAGAAACTTCTAGTAGTAGTTTGCTAATTGAGAAACTGGATATGATGATATAAAAGTAGTTGCTATCAGGTAGGTCATCACAAATTTCTCAGGAGTGGGAGGGTGCAATTTTTGGTTCACAAAGGCTAAGAGCAATGGCTGAAAATGATCCTGGTCCTGAACAAATGTTAAAATTGGTATAAAGTCCAGTATTGAACAGGAAAGTGTGAACAGTTTTCAATAATTTGGCCTTTACCATAAGTACTGATTGAGCCATAAAATATGTTATGGGCATTAAAGTAACCAACAAGAGGATACGGGAAGGGAAGTTGAAATATTAAATTGGGTAACTCTTTTTCATTAATGGTATGATCAGGAGGGATGTATCTATATGCTGCAAATGGTAAGATTGTTATGGTTTGGACACCAAGCAGTAACCGCTACTGCTTCTAAAGTTGTAGTTAACGGTAGAAGTTTTTTTATTAATTAAATAATTTATTTTAATTTTTTATATTAATTACTACTGTACTACTGTGCAATAAATGATAATCATATTTTTTTATTTTTCCAGGGTTTGGCATATCACAGTATTATCGGCTTACCGCCTCAATATGGTTTATACAGCTCGTTCATAGGATGTTTTATTTATATTATCTTTGGCAGTTGTAAAGATGTGCCATTCGGACCATCTGCGTTGAACGCCATACTTGCTGCGCAAGCTATCAAAGGGAGAGGACCGGAACATGCGATCTTGCTCTCGTTCATGGCTGGATTGATACAAATAATGATGGGAATCTTTGGTTTAGGTGAATGCAAATATTTATTTGAATGTGTAAAGTATATTTCTGTAAAAACACTGTGTTAAAAACAATCACTGTGCTAATATCCAACGCTAACAATTCCTCAATCAGACTAAAAAATCACATTGTTTGTTAGGTTTTATCATAAACTTCGTATCTGGTCCAGTATCGTCAGGATTCACCTCTGCTGTAGCCCTGATAATAATAACCTCACAGGTAAAAGATATTTTAGGAATCAATCCAAAGAGTGGCACTTTTGTGGAAACGTGGTATAACATTCTACAGGAACTACCTAACACTAGATTGTGGGACACTGTAATGGGAATAACATGTATTATTTTGCTGCTGGTCATGAAGGTAAGTAATCACGATACACTTACACCGGTATGCTAACGCGCAGAGAGAGCGAATAAATATTGAGTCTATTACTCTCACAGTTTGACGTCACGGCGAAGCAACTTTAACATAAGAGAGATATTGCAGAGTCAATTCTGCACTTGCTGTAATACAGCACGCGATATTTTGACAGTAGAGCATGCGCAGATGTGATATTTGGCTTACGCTGCGTTATTGAAAATACGGCCTGCCGTTATTAGGGGAGCCGTTACGCTGTGCGGTATTCGTTGCGCTATTTTCTTTCTCAGGTTATGTATGTTGTTTGTCTTTCATTTAAACCAAGTTTATTTGTAATAATTTTCTAAAATGAGTACATCAGAGAGTAGCATAATGCAAAAATATAATCAATAATTTGAGATAATGATTGAGGTGACAAATTGAATAAAAGCTGAAGATCTTTAAGCCTGCTGGGATAAGCGAGCTTTCTCATCACTCCTAAAAACAAAAATATAAGGGCTTAATTTCAAAAGTAATGTATAATGCAAATGCATTTACCACTGACAGAGTTTCTAGTATTGGTATGAAGAAAATCTGGTAGGCGTAAAGCCCTTGCAAGTGTAGGAATATCTTGTCTGCTAAACCTAAAATTTATTTTTACATCTGCTTCCAACATGTTTTCTAAATTAAATTCTTAATTTTGTGGATGTAATACATGTTTGCTCACAATGTTATTTAAAATGATAAACCCTACATCATCATCATGAGCATTTGCTAAAATAAGTGCTTCTAAATCATGATCAATTTTTAATCATTTGCGAACAAATGAAAAGAAAACATAAACAACGTTAATAACGCAACAAAGTATGCATAAGTTCAAGCAATATCTCTATTTGTGATGTGTCAGCCTTATGTCAAAACTGTCGAAATAGCGCGGTGTAAATAGTGCAACGCAGGCACTGTTAAACTGTGCAATAACTCTCTATAGTATCACATAATGTATTGGTTTATGAGTTTAATTTGCCTAAAATAAGATAAAGAAAGCATTTACAATTACTAGTGCTTTATGAATGAATATAATGTAATGCTAATTTAAATTGTGTCAAGAGTTACATATACATAATTCCACTAAATACATAATAAAAATAAATAAATAAAAAATTAATGACTAAACTCGAACTGAAAAGACGGTTTTAGTCTAAAGCAAATGTGATAATTTTTGAAAATATTTAGTTTGTAATCTGTTGTTAATAAAAAAAAAAACAAACAAATGTAGGTATATCATTATAAATTACAACCTCGACCAATATTACAGGTATTAAAATTTTACAGAGTTAGTTTTAAAAATAGGGAAGTTACAATGAAAAACGCACAATTAATACTATTTGCCCTTTATTTAAACCTATGCTTGCCATAAACTTATTACTTCAAATCTTGCAATTCGTAAATTTTGACACTTTTTTGACGTCGGATTGAAAACAAACTCAAGGTGTTAAATCATAGTGCCTATACTGCTTCGTCATTAAAATCTCCATTCGGTGGGTCTCAGTTAAATATTTTATTTTTATTTCTGCAAGAAATAAGCTTTTAATTAGGAATTTATTATTTTAATGTAAAATGTCAACACACCAACAACTGATTGATAACAATCCGCATTATTTACCAATTTAGTTTAATTAGCAGACTATCTAGACAGTTTTTACCTATTCACGACAAAAAATGTTAACACGGTTACTAAACAGAAATTTTCCCCAATATACTGACACTTGACAACTAATACTGGTATTAGAAAGTCAGTAACATATAGAGGATACATCATTTATGTTTTTTAAATAACGAAACATATAACATCAGAATTTTGGTGTTTATTGAAGGTAAACTAAATGCACGAACAAATACTTACCATGTCGGGATAGTATTATGAGGTTTTTTCCTGGTTTTCCCTCATAATTTACTATGGAATCACTAACAGGAGAATTTTACTGTCATCATGTCATGTGTTTGTCTTTTTAAAGACGAATTACATGCTATGATTTTTTTTTCTGACGGATATTCTCAAGTTAAAGTTGATTTCATGTAATCGAATGAACAATCTTATAAGTAAAGTCGTCCCAGGAGCGTAACTCAACAATATTGGCAATATCATTTTAAAGTCGTCTACTTTAAAATGCATAATGTATGTCTGAATTGTTAATATAAATGAGTCAGATACAATTAAATTATTAGAAGAATTTTTCACAATGTAAGTGACAAGAATATAACAAAGAACAAAATTTGTTTAATTTACTGTTTGTATTTTGAGAACGATTTCCGAAGTGGAAATTGAAACGTCAATAAACGTAATTTTATCTTTAATTGTGGCTTAGTCCCAGTTAAATAGTAATTAATTTAAAATGCCACAAGAAAATAGCTTCAGAGCAATATTGAAAACGGATGGCGTTACAAAAATTTTGTACTAACAAACCCCAATTATTTTTCAGTTTTTTACCTACCCTAGAGACGGGGTTACCTTTTTTGAAACACCCTATATATATATATATATATATATATATATATATATATATATATATATATATATATATATATTTATCAAATTATTCTCGACCGTACTGTGTTAAATATTATTTGTAGTCTCAGCAATTGGTCTGTATGAAATGAAACTCTATTTGTTATTTCTCAATATTTCGTCACGATTTTGTGACTTCTTCAGGAGAAAACTGTAAATTTATTATAATTATTATATGTAAACAAAATAAATATTTCAATACTTACAACTTAAGATTAAAAATTTAAATTTTGATAACATATCCAATTTAAATAAATGACATTTTTTGATTTTAATTTATTTGAGAGTTATGGTAACCGCAATATTTTATAGAATGAATTCCCATTGTACAATTTTTAGCGAATAAGTTTTAGTAAACAATTACATATTGTGACAGTATTATCCACATAATAAGGTGCAAAAGTAGAATATTGAGAAAGAATCAGGAACATGGTAAATTGATCTATAAAATGTAATTGATGGTACGTAGTCAGTTATTGGTCTGATGTTGTTAGATACTGATATTAAGATCTATCATATCATATATTGTTTAGTATATTACAGTAGATATTACTTAAATGGTTGGTGTCTGTCTTATAATTGATAGATTCTGGAGTTTTATTAATGTGTACCATTTCAAGGAAAAGTCGATTTTTATAATTATCAATTTGTTCCAAGATTTTTACATTATTAAAGTCAAAGTTATGTCCTGTCTTTAAGTGTTGGTCCACTAAGGCACAAGAGTTTTTTCGTAAGTTACAGTCACTTTTGTGTTGAGTGACACGTTGTTTAAGCCACTGTTGACTTTGTCCAATATAACAACTTTGACATTGACTGCAATTTATTCTATAAATTATATTACTCATTAGTGAATTTGGAGTTTTAACTTTTATTTTGAGAACAACCTTGAATTTAGAAGTGGATTGTATTTAATTAATTTAATGTTCGGAAATGTTTTGAAAAGTGGGACAATTTGGTCTGTTAAATTTTTTATGTAAGGTATTTTTTTGTATAAAACTGGTTGTGGATTATTTATTAAAGCTCTATTGTGAAAGTGAGTGTTATAAATAAGTTTTTTAATATATGTTTTTATGTTTTGGGTAAATATATATAATATAAATGTGTTAAATATATATATATATATATATATATATATATATATATATATATATATATATATATACTTGACTCTTGAATAAAATTCATATTTTTTGACGTACCTCGTATAATATTAATAAAATTTAATATCTGATGGGTACATCTTAGGGTTTATACTATGTACGACTTTTTATTTCGAATAACTTTGTTGCGTAAAACTAATAATAAAAGAGTTATCATATTTGTAATAAATAAAAATTATGTTGGGTATCGAATTTAAGAAAAAATTTGCAAAGGCATTTGACGGATGGTGCAAAAACTGATTGGCCAATGAAAATTGGCAAAGTACAATATTAAAATGACGAAAGCTACTTATTCTAAATATTTTTTTTAAAGCAGGAATGAAGATTATCTTTTTTTCTAGTCAATCGGTACCAAAAAGCTTGGATCTGACGAACAAAAGCCGACAACACTCCAAAAACTATTTAACAACATCACCTGGATCATTGGCACTGGTCGCAATGCCATCCTGGTAGTGATATGTGCATTTATAGGTTACTTATACTGTTCCATGGGAAAACCTCCATTTTTGGTCATCGGAGAAGTACCACAAGGATTGCCTGGATTCCAACTGCCATCATTTGGATACACCAAGGAAGTCAATGGAACAGTAGTGCAAGAATATACTTTCATGGAAATGCTGTCCAATTTGGGAAGTGGTATAATTATTGTACCGTTGGTAGGATTGCTCGAGAATATCGCCATTTGTAAAGCTTTTGGTGAGTATTTAGAATATGCAATGCAGAGCTTTAGAAAATTTCCTTCTTTATGTATCTCCTTCTCTTTTGCTTTTTTTTCATTTTTGTTTCTTTCTTTAACATTTTTTTTTATATTATTACGTTTATTTAAACCTATAATTCCTTGAATACACACCATTTTGGTTACAATTTTATTTATTTTCGCAATTACTTTTTAAAATTTAAACTACATGAATTTAAAACAAAACTGGATCTGAAACTATTGATTTGCGGCATTTTTAGGTTATCTACTATTTTTAATGAGAATAGTTTTTGATTTCCACTTCGGAAATTGTTATTAAAATACAAATTATTTTATTTTGTTACTTAATATGCAAGAAAATTCCCCTAATACCTTATTTTGGTTTCATTGATCATGACAACATAAACATATATTATAAAAATGTAACAATAAAACACTGAAAACTTTGTTTTCAAACTTCCACAAAATTTATTTTAAATCTTATCGCTACAGCTGTTTCGGCTGATTTCCTTTCTCAAGTGATCTATTTTTGGCATGCGTTTACAATTTATAGTCTCTAATGAAATAGGTTGAGGAGGGGAGAACTGTTTGTCTCAAGTTGGTCATTCAGAATTATATCTGTGTTTTTTAATTTGTTGATTTCCATAGATTCTAACAAAGATAGCTTAAGTCTTTTATTTTGAATGTTAAGAATTTTAAATTTATCATTAAAAGAATGATTATGATCTAGAAGATGAAGTGCGTATGTCGAATCTGTTTTTCTATTCTTGAAAGCCCTTTTATGTTCTGCTATTCGTTTATCAAAGTTTCTACCAGTTTGACCGATGTAAGTTTTTGGGCAGTCGCCACATTGAAGTTTGTACACACCACTATTTAGGTGTTTTTTTATTTTGGCTCTTGATATTTTTAATATATTTGCCTAGGTTGTTATTTGTTCGGAAAGCTGGTGTTATTCCTTTCTTTTTTATGTGTTTGGCAATTTTTGTTGTTATTTTGCCTGTATATGTAATCGAGCAGAAGGTATTGGGTTTTTTCTCTGGTGGTGGAAATACTAATTTCAGGACTTTCTTGTGTAGTTTTTGATGTAACATTTTGTTAAATCAAAAAAGCCCTGAAATTAGTATTCCCACCACCAGAGAAAAAACCCAGTACCTTCTGCTCGATTACATATACAGGCAAAATAACCACAAAAGTTGCCAAACACATAAAAAAGAAAGGAATAACACCAGCTTTCCGAACAAATAACAACCTAGGCAAATATATTAAAAATAACAAGAGCCAGTTAGCAAATTAGTCACGTAAAAAATTCAGTTGCTACAAGAATGACCCTTTCAAGTGGTTATTGAAGATACTTGTCCTATATTACCGTTACTTTGGGAAGCTACCCTTACGTTATAATATGTTCTTGCTTTTACGTTTCCTTTCCATTCTACTTTCTACTTAGAGTTCTTTTCTTCATTCCTTCTTGACGAATTATGTAATATTCGTTTCCAACCTTTTTACTTTTTTATTTCAGCAAACGGAAAGCCCGTAGATGCCACCCAAGAGTTGATAGCCCTCGGTTTCTGTAACATCGGCAATTCCTTCGTTCAGGGCTATCCCGGAACTGGTGCTTTGGGGCGCAGTGCTGTTAATAATGCCAGTGGCGTACGCACTCCTCTTGGAGGATTGTATACTGGGATTCTTGTGATTGTAGCTTTGTTGTTTTGCACAGAATATTTTTACTACATCCCGAATGCAGTGCTAGGTGCTGTCATTATAGCTGCTACTATATTTATGATTGAAGTGAAAGTTGTAAAGCCCATGTGGAGATCAAAAAGTAAGTTAAATATTATGTTTTAATTAGAATAAATAAAATCGGACTAGTTCCTATCTGGCTACGTTTTTGCCGTTCTAAAGAAATTTTGAAAAATTTAAAAAACAAAATTAAATTTAAGTAATAATATATATTACTATTATTAATGTGTGTGTGTGTGTGTGTGTGTGTGTATGTGTTGTGTGCGTGTTTGTGTGTGTTTATGGTAAATAACATCGTAAATGATAAATAACGGGTTGTTGAATTATGTGACCATTTATTTAAAACACTTTTACTTAAAATTACTTAATCTAGTCGTAATTAGTACTTAAGTAATTTTGATATGAGGCTCCCTCATATCAAAGCTTACCTCCGTCATAGCTTGCCATCTTGACGTTAAATTAGTTCTGATCCCTCAGATAATGATTGTTGTCGCTTTTGTAGCAGGCCTTGCATATATCAGCAGTTTATTTCTTAGTGTGTCAAATTTGTTCGCGACCTATGCCAAACATATGTCGTGACTGGCAATAGTGCTGACTTACAAATTCTAATTAGAGTATATTTATGAATGTCCTCGATTCAGATTATTAAATATATTTTATATAAACAAAATGCGAAACCATGTTACACTTTTTTTAGTTTTAACTTATTCTTTATATAAATTATAATATTTTAGGAATAATACTACACCATACCAATTACGGAAAAAATTTCTCTTTTGCAACTGTCTCATTCCTCTCTCTCTCTCTCTCTCTCTCTCTTTCCCTTCGAAAGAAGAGAAATTTTCAACCTCAAATAAGTACTGTTTACCTATGCTACCATATACATTATCTTAACTCTTAAATATATGTGGTTTTTTTTTGAACCTATTCTCTATCCTTCCATTGTTGGATATAGGTCTCCCCCAGTTCTCTCCATCTTTCCCTATCTTGAGCTGTTCTCTGCCATGTGGGACCTCCTTGTTTCCTGATGTCATCTTTCCACCTCATCTGTGGTCTGCCTCTTGATCTCTTTGCATTGTATGGACGCCACTTTCCGATGGCATTGTTCCATCGTCCGTCTTGGAGACGTTCATTGTGTCCAGCCCATTTCCATTTCAGTTTTGCTGCTTGTTCTATCGCGTCTACTGTCTTTGTTCTGGTTCTGATCCACTGGTTACGTTTTCTATCTCTAAGTGATACAACCAACATTTGTCTCTCCATCGCTCTTTGTGCCTTCCTTATCCTATCCAAATTGGCCTGTGTAAATGTCCATGTCTGTGCTCCGTAGGTGAGCACCGGTATTATACAGGAGTTATATACCTTGCTTCGTAAGTATAGAGGGATTGTTTGATTTTTTAGAACATAAGAAAGTTTGCCGAACGCTGCCCATCCCATTCTTACTCGTCTCGATATTTCGGCTGTTTGATTTTCTCTAATAGCTCTGATTGCTTGTCCTAGATAGATATACTCATTTACCTGTTCTATTTTTTCTGTTTTTATTTTTATTGCCTCTTGGTCTTCCGTGTTTGTCATTACTTTTGTTTTGTTGAAGTTAATTTTTAGGCCTTTTTGCAGTGATTTTTCATGAAGTTCATTCAACATTAATTCCAGTTCTTGTCGTTCCGAGGAGATCAGGAGTATATCATCCGCATATCTAAGGTGATTTAGGTATTTTCCGTTAATACATATTCCTCTGTTTTCCCAATGTGTTGATTTTATTATGTCTTCGAGTGTCAAGGTAAACAGTTTAGGTGAAATTATATCGCCTTGTCGGACTCCTTGTTTAACTTTTATATTATCCGTTATTAATTTGTCGTCCAGAATTACGGTCATGGTTGCGTTTTGGTAAATATCATGTATCAATTGTCGGTATCTTGAATCTATTCTACTATTGACCAGAGGTTCTTCAACCGCCCAGTGTTCAATGCTGTCGAAAGCCTTTTCATAATCTACGAATGCTAAGTACAGCGGAAGGTTGTATTCATTGGTTTTCTCAATTAAGATTTTAAGCGCATGTAGATGGTCGATTGTGCTGTATCCTTTCCTGAATCCGGCCTGTTCCACTGGTTGGTAGTTATCAAGTTATCACGTCAACATATGTGGTAAAAATAGTTTATTCATTTGTTCTGTCACTTTTCCCGCGATATCACTATTATTGTCGCGTAAAATCGTTATTTACTTCTGTTATGACAAAAGGACCTACATAAAGACTATCAAATTTATTATTTTCTTCTCTTTTGAGCAGGACTAGATCATGATCATCATCATTTTGGCTTTATAACCCTGTGTGGGTCCTAGCCTCCCCAAGAATTCTCTTTCAGTCGTCCCTATCCATCGCCTTCCTCCGCCAAGCACGTATCTTCATATTTCACATACCTTGGTCTATATTATCTAGGAATCTAGTTCTGGGTCTTCCTCTTCTTCTTTGACCAATAGGTCTATCAAGGAGCGTTTTTCTAGCTGGGTCGGTTTGCTCCATCCGCAATACATGGCCTACCCACCTCAGACGTTCTATCTTAACGTGTTTTACGATATCTGGTTCCTGGTATATTCTATAGAGTTCGAAGTTGTATCGTCTTCTTCAGACACCATTTTCATTTACAGCTCTATAGATTTGCCTTAGTATTTTGCTTTCGAAACATCTTAACATGTTTTCATTGCTTTTTGTTAAAGTCCAGGTTTCTGAACCATATGTTAGGACTGGGCGTATTATTGTTTTGTAGAGTTTTACTTTTGTATTCCTTGATATAACTATAGATTTAAAAAGGAGATTTAGCCCAAAATAGCATCTATTAGCCGTGCAAATTCTGCAAGTTCCCAGGTATACAAATTCGTTAGCAGGACTAGATGTCCTATTTTAAAACGTTGAGGTGCCGCGATTAGCTTGCTTGCGTCTTGTCTTTCCTTTTTGTGCTTTAGTAAGAATGTTTTAGCTCTGTCGTGTGCGATTTGTAGTTTATATCGTAGCTCATTATAATAGGCATCTATGTTATAGCATGGTTAAATTTCCCGTGTAAGATCTTCTGGTAAATTTGCCTTTCGACCATACAACAATTCAAAAGGTGTGTAGCCGTGATATGCATTAGGGGTAGTGTTGTAGCAGTATGTGAACATTCTGCAACACTCATCCCAATTTTCCTTGTTTTCGTCCATGAATGATTTTACGATTCATTTAGTGTCCTATGTAGCTTCTCACAATTTCCTATTGACTGAGGATGGTATGCTGTTGAAAACGGCTTTCGGCTTCTTTATTAGCTACTGGGATACTTACTGCGTATTTCGTCAGTTCGCAAAGCATCGTTTTTTTTTTGTGTGTGTTTTGGCTTGGACAATTGTCATTCAGCCAGTCTCAATCATGATAAGTTTATTAATGTAGTGTGTGTGTGTGTTTGTGTGTGTGTGTGTGTGTGTGTGTGTGTGTGTGTGTGTGTGTGTGTGTGTGTGTGTGTGTGTGTGTGTGTGTGTGTGTGTGTGTGTTTGTGTGTGTAGAGTAATTGTCTTGATACTTAGCAAAGTCGACGTCATTGTCTTTGCTAAGAGACGCTTATTGTATCCGAACGTCTGCGGTCCCTTCGGTGAGTACCGATCACACAAGGATAGAAATTATTTTCATTTATTAATTTTTTTAATAAACGAAAATTTCCACCCAGGTGAGATTCGAACTCACGACCTATAGGTTTAAAGGTAGGTGCTCTTACCACTGAGCCACAGAGGGGCATCGTGATACAGTAGGTAAAGCATCGTGATACAGTATCGATTGCCTTCACTACTTTTAGGGAATGGACCTATTGTGTCTATATACACTATGTCCCATGGTTTTGACGAAGTGTCTGATATCACAAATGTCACAAATATGTATATATATATATATATATATATATATATATATATATATATATATATATATATATATATATATATAGTCGAGCATTATAAAAACACCGGTCATCTGTTGGACTATAACAATGCTCGTATTCTGGCACAGACTGACAATTACAAAAGTAGGCTATTTTTGGAGATGTACCACATCAACAAAAATAAACAAACTTTAAATTATAAAACAGACACGGGGCAATTAAGCAACATATATTGCAATATATTGAACAAAATTTAAAACTCACTCACCTTAATGATTAATCATACTAACTAGCCTTAATGATTAATTAAAGAAATAATATTCCTCTAATGTTTTCTTACATTGTTAGTTTTTGCATTTGAAATAACTTTTAGTTGTTTCCATTTCATTTACTTACTGTTAACGAACGTGCTCATATATATTTACATTTTAACAAACTTATACATTATCAAAAAATGTTTATTATAATATCAAATTTATTTATGTGTGAAATCTTTTAAGTCTGTAAGTATTGTAAATCTAAGTGTACGTCAGTTTTTTGAAATGTTTGTTTTTTACAGTTACTCCTGATGAAGCTTTTAAATAAAGAGCGAAATATTGAGTTTTAGAAAAAACAAAGATTTTTATTTTATATAGACCACATACCCGATATTTCCAACATACTGATAAATTGTTTTTTGGTCGAAATAATAACGTTAAATATATATATATATATATATATATATATATATATATATATATATATATATATATATATATATATATATATATATATATGAATGTATAACAGCTTCCATTTTATTTTGTCAAATATTTTAATAAATATAATTATAATAAAAACAAAATAGAGGTGGAATCCAATCTCGGAAAAATAATAACAAACAGACGAGTATTGTAATATTGAGTGAAAATTGAAGTGTTCAATTAAAAATATAAGATAATAGAAATATATGTTTTTTTTTGTATTTTACAGAAAGTTGTTTCATTATTTTCATCGTTACCTTCATTGCCTGTTTGGTACTTCATTTGGAAATTGGCATTCTGGTGGGAATCGGTATCAATTTGCTGCTGATATTGTACCATGCGGCGAGACCAAAAATATTCGTGGAGAAATTAAGTGTAAGTACATTCTATTATACTGTTATCTATCTATATAAAAGGCTATGACGACAATTCACTCTGTTTGTCCTCTAGGATAACTCCTAGCGCCACCAAAAAAATGAACTGCCACCTGACATTTAAATCATATTTTTTTCTTAAAGCGATATGTTTAAATATTAATAATACTAAAAATCTTAATTACATATTAATATAAATAATAATAGTGGGTACTGTAACTTTTAGGTAAGATTCATTAAGCAAAATGATTTGAAGCTTTATGTTAGTTTAGATTGAAACTCCTATCGTCAACAAGGCAAGAAATCTGAACTACCAACTGACATTTTAACCCATGAGTCATTCATATGTTTTTCTTGAAGCAATAGCTTTAATTTAATACTAATAATATTAAATACTTATGTAATACGATTAGTACGTAAATCGATTTCAAAAGACGACTTCAAAAACTAAATAAAAATAAATAAAATTAAATACAATATTAAATAGAATTAAATAAAATTAAATTAAATAAAATTAAAAAAAGTAACTAAAATTAAATAAAATTAAATAACATTTAATAAAATTAATTAAAATTAAATAAAATTAAATGAAACTAAATAAAATTTAAAAAATTAAATAAAATTAACTAAAATTAAATAAAATTAAATAAAATTAAATAAAATTACATAAAATTAAATAAAATTAAATAAAATTAAAACAAGGAACTAAAATTAAATAAAATTAAATAAAATTAAATAAAATTAAATAAAATTAAATAAAATTAAATGAAACTAAATATAATTTAAAAAATTAAATAAAATTAAATAAAATTAAATAAAATTAAATAAAATTAAATAAAATTACATAAAATTAAATAAAATTAAATAAAATTAAAACAAGGAACTAAAATTAAATAAAATTAAATAAAATTAAATAAAATTAAATAAAATTAAATAAAATTTAATAAAATTAAATAAAATTAAATAAAATTAAATAAAATTTAATAAATTTAAATAAAATTAAATAAAATAAATAAAATTAAATAAAATTAAATAAAATTAAATAAAATAAATAAAATAAATAAAATTAAATAAAATTAAATAAAATTAAATAGAATTAAATAAAATTTAATAAAATTAAATAAAATTAAATAAAATTAAATAAAATTAAATAAAATTAAATGAAATTAAATAAAATTAAATAAGATTAAAAAAAGTAACTAAATTAAATAAAATTAAATAACATTCAATAAAATTAATTAAAATTTAATAAAATTAAATAAAATTAAATAAAATTAAATAAAATAAATAAAATTAAATAAAATTAAATAGAATAAATAAAATTAAATAAAATTAAATAAAATTAAATAAAATTAAATAAAATTAAATAAAATTAAATAAAATTAAATAAAATTAAATAAAATTTAATAAAATTAAATAAAATTAAATAAAATTAAATAAAATGAAATAAAATGAAATAAAATTAAATAAAATTAAATAAAATTAAATAAAATTAAATAAAATTAAATAAAATTAAATAAAATTAAATTTAATTAAATTAAATGAAATTAAACAAAATTAAATAAAGTTAAATAAAATTTATTTAAATTAAATGAAATTAAAAAAAATTAAAAAAAATTAAATAAAATTAAATAAAATTAAAAAAAGTAACTAAAATTAAATAAAATTAAATAACATTCAATAAAATTAATTAAAATTAAAAAAAATTAAATAAAATTAAATAAAATTAAATAAATCTAAATAAAATTAAATAAAATTAAATAAAATTAAATAAAATTTATTAAAATTAAATAAAATTAAATAAAATAAATAAAATTAAATAAAATTAAAGAAAATTAAATAAAATTAAATAAAATTAAATAAAATTAAATAAAATTAAACAAAATTAAATAAAATTAAATAAAATTAAATAAAATTAAATAAAAATTAATAAAATTAAATAGAATAAATAAAATTAAATAAAATTAAATAAAATTTAATAAAATTTAATAAAATTTAATAAAATTTAATAAAATTAAATAAAATTAAATAAAATAAATAAAATTAAATAAAATTAAATAAAATTAAATAAAATTCAATAAAATTAATTATAATTAAATAAAATTAAATAAAATTAAATAAAATTTAATAAAATTTAATAAAATTAAATAAAATAAATAAAATTAAATAAAATTAAATTAAATTAAATAAAATTAAATAAAAATTTGATGAAATAAAATTAAATAAAATTAAATAAAATTAAATAAAATTCAATAAAATTAATTATAATTAAATAAAATTAAATAAAATTTAATAAAATTTAATAAAATTAAATAAAATAAATAAAAATAAATAAAATTAAATAAAATTAAATAAAATTAAATAAAATTAAATAAAATTAAATAAAATTAAATAAAATTAAATAAAATAAATAAAATTAAATAAAATTAAATAAAATTAAATAAAATTAAATAAAATTAAATAATTAAATAAAATTAAATAAAATTAAATAAAATTAAACGAAATTAAATAAAATTAAATAAAATAAAATAAATAAAATTAAATAAAATCAAATAAAATTTAATAAAATTAAATAAAATTAAATAAAATTAAATAAAATTAAACGAAATTAAATAAAATTAAATAAAATTAAACGAAATAAAATAATATAAAATAAAATAAATAAAATTAAATAAAATTAAATTAAATTTAATAAAATTAAATAAAATTAAATAAAATTAAACGAAATTAAATAAAATTAAATAAAATTTTCCTAAAAAAAATTCAAAACGTAAATCTAAATATTGACTAAAAAACTTTTTTTCTGTCTTACAGACCACTGGAGGTGTAGAATACCTGCTCCTAACACCCGATCGATGCCTGATCTTCCCCTCGGCTGACTATGTCCGTCATATTGTAACCAAATATGGTGTTCGCCAAGGAATTCCCGTGGTCATCGATTGCTCGCACATATACGGCGCAGATTTTACTGCAGCCACAGTGATTGAAACACTAACTTCCGACTTCGCCGCTAGAGACCAAATCATCTTCTTTTTTAACCTCAAACCGTCGGTGTGTTCAGTATTTGAAGGGCTCTCCCCGAAAGGCTTCGTGGTATTTTACAACGGCAATGAACTCGATGATTTGTTGTTAAAGTATGTTAAAGGCGAGAATATTAAAGGAGAAAATGTTTAGAATAATAGTCATTTTATCTATCTATATTCCACCTTAGAAATCAATATCTGTTACCTTTTTAAATAAAATTGTGGATTTTTTATTATAGCTACACGCTCCATTAATGATCACGATAAATCAGAATAGTTTTTACTCATCTTTATTTCCATCCTTTATTAAAAAATTAAAACAAAACGGCAGTTGTTAAACACTAATTGTATTTTTTACTCACATAATTGCAATAAATCAATAAACTCTTTAGAAGATCATTCTCGCAAGTGACGAACAAGTTTTAGAAAAAAAAGTTTCAAATTATTATAGGAACTAAAAATTAAAAAGATCGTTATATTAAATACGTAGGGTAAAGTGTGCAAATCGCGGTCACCTAAGAAGAAAATTTAATATAAAGTAATATAAAACTCTGTGAATCAAATTTAAGCCGTCAATCCGTAATTTGGGGTTTTAACTTATTGCAAGATACATTTAATTTCAAGAATATAAAATTTTTGTCTTTGACAGAGACAAAACATAAAAAAGTATCTTTGACCGGTATTGTCACCATACATGGACAATACCGGTCATGAGTGTGGGTAATGCCAGTCAATTTGTTTGTATTATTATTAAAATAAAAATCAATATCTATTTAACATTTTTTTGTTATAAAACGATTAACGAATGTGGCTTAATGGGTCATAATTCAAGTAAATCAGTAAGAAAGGTGAAAAAATATTTTTTATTACAAAACAAACAAAAAATAACAAAAATATGTGTTTTAATGTAAAAATAGTTGACAGTCATCGCAGGTATAACTCTCTGCAGAATCCCATCCACTGCACTCTGAATAAGCCCATCGTGAGCAAACGGTAAATATATACCACAATTCATTGTTTTTGCCAAACTCGCTGTAAACCAGGCATCTATCTTCGTATGCATCGTCACTGTTATCACATGATATATCAATATCCGATTCCAAAGAACTAGAATCAAACACCTTTTTCTTGTAATGCCAATTACAAGAAAAAGGTGTTTTATTACAAGAAAAATTATCTTGTAAACCCAAATGCTAATTTTCTCAGTTCTATTGCTGTTACGCCATAAAAAATTAAGCTAAATATTTTTTTGTGTGGCTATTTTAGCTTCTAGTTCGGCAGAAAATACTGATTTTCTACCTAATGAGACACCTTGAAGATTTTTATTTTTTATTCTTTCTTGCAATGTCGAATGGATTAATAGTATAGGGCAGTGTTTCCCAAATAGTGGTCCGCGGACCCCCGGGGGTCCGCGACATATTTTTCGAGGGTCCGCGAGCCCACGGCATAAAAAAAGAATAGGCAAAAATACGTTCACAATTTTTTGAAGTTTTAAGAATTAATGTTTGATCTGGCAACGGTGCTTGCTAACACATAAACACGTCATGGCTTCGGGCGTGGCCTTGCTTCGGGCGTGGCCTTGCGCCTACGCATTTTTTTTGTCTGAGCTTAGTTTCTCCTGTAACGTGTAAAGTAATGGTAACGTGACAACTTTAGAATCGATTTGGAAGCAGATACACACAATTTTTATTACAATTGTTCGGTTGATTAGTGACTAATAGTGACTAGTGTTTTTACTATGGATCGTTGGTTGAAAAGCGGCTCTTTGAAAAGACCACACTGTGATGATGAGACGGAACAACAACCAAGTATTTCTCAGGAGTCAGAAACTCAACCTAAGGCAGCGAATTCGACGCCAAAAAGTATTGGTAAGTTTCGTGGGAAGCAACGAAAATATAATGAAGAATATTTACAATTTGGATTTATTGAAAATACCGTCAACGACGAGTTAAGACCACAATGTGTTTTATGTTTTGATGTGCTTTCAAATGAATGTATGAAACCGGCAAAACTTCGACGTCATTTACAGCGAAAGCACCCTGAATCAGAGAATAAATCTATTGATTTCTTTCGATTGAAAATGAAAGAACTTAAACAGAGTCAAAACGTAATAAAAACAGTTGCTTCTGGAAATGAAAAGGCCACACTTGTTTCTTTTCAAATAGCGGAATTAATCGCTAAATCTGGAAAGTCCCACACTATAGCAGAGGAGTTACTGCTTTCAGCTGCGCAGATTATGTGTAAGACCATGATTAGTGATTCTGCTGCAAACCAGTTGCAAGTAATACCTCTCTCCAACAACACTATAAAAAGAAGAATAACCGATTTATCCCTGAATGTTGAACAGATTTTAATTGCAAGACTCCAGATTTGTAAAATGTTCGCCATACAACTTGATGAAAGTACAGATATTTCAAATAAAGCAATTTTGTTGGTATTTGTTCGTTACGACTATGATGGTGAAATTCATGAAGACTTTTTGTGTTTACGGGAACTAATGCGTACTACAGCTGACTGTGTGTTTAACGCTCTCAATGATTTTTTTACTGAATCTAATATATTGTGGAACAAATGCGTTGGATTAAGTACAGACGGAGCCCGTGCTATGTCTGGAAAATTAACGGGTCTTGTGGCACTCGTGAAAATGTAGCACCCAATATAATATGGACTCATTGCTGTATCCATAGGGAAGCTCTAGCTTGCAAAAAAATGCCGCCATCGTTAAAATTGGTCTTGGACGAAGTTGTTAAAATTATTAATTTTATTAAGGCCAGGCCGTTAAACTCCCGTGTTTTTCAAGCAATTTGTGAAGAAGCAGGCAGTGAACACATTCAACTCCTTTTACATACAGAAGTACGATGGTTATCCCGGGGAAAGATTTTGGCTCGATTTTTTGAATTGCGCAACGAAGTGCGACTTTTTCTAAGTGAGAATAAATTTGAATTAGCTGAACGACTTAACAATTTTTCTTGGATGTGCATGACAGCATACTTATCCGATATTTTTGTTTTTTTAAATGGACTGAATCTACAATTACAGGGCAAAAATGTAAATATTTTTAAAACTGACGAAAAAATAGAAGCCACCATACAAAAATTACAAATTTGGGCTAACCGTGTGGAACAATCATCTTTAAGTTCATTTCCGACTTTAGATTCGTTTCTGAAATCCGAGGAAGAAACTTTGCCACAAGAGATTCAACTTATAATTTGCGAGCATTTGCGGAATGTAGTTATAAGTTTTCGTGAATATTTTCCTGCACCAAATGATGAAAACAGCTGGATTAGAAATCCGTTTGTTACATCAAGAATTGAAGAAAATGCTAGTCTTACAGAAAAACAACAAGATCAGCTCGTGGACTTGTCTTGTAGCAGTTCTAAAAAAGATATTTTTAACGACAACGATTTAATTCAGTTTTGGATTAAAATTAATTCTGATTACAACGATCTCTCCGAAAAGGCTATGAAACATTTGATTCCATTTTGTACGACGTATTTATGTGAACAGGCTTTCTCTGTATACGTTATTTTAAAATCAAAACAAAGAAATCGACTGGATGTTGTTTCAGATCTAAGGTTAAAAATTTCAAATATTAGACCTGATTTACAAAAAATTATGAAGGAAAAATCAGTGTTCCATTCTTTTCATTAAAATTTAAAACTGCTGAAAATTTATAAGTTTTATAATGTAATCATTGTATTTTATTTCTATTTTCTTTTATTAATTATTAATTAAATAACATATTTAAAAAACGCAATAGTTGTTTTTTTATTTTTCTAACGAAACTGTTTCTGGGGGTCCCCATGATCCTATTGTCTAATTTTGGGGGTCCGCAATTTTGAGACATTTGGGAAACACTGGTATAGGGTATAAATTATAGCATGGGGGTAATACCGGTCAACTGACCGGCATTGCCTCCTGTTGGCATTTTTTTTCTTAGAATTTTTTACTCGTAAACATGTATTAAAATATTGATCTTTAAAAAATGAATAGGCAGCTAACGTCATTATAATCAATTGTAACCAATTTTAAGATCTACAAGTGAATAACAATGAATTAAGACCTTATATTACTCAGCATAAAAATAAGATCGAAAACACTGAAAACAGGTTAATAATATTTCTATGAATATGGTTTGCGCCAACTCAACGGTCGTCAGCAATCTGAATACAGAGTAGTGTAGCGGCACGTTGGCAGTTATAGGAGGTTGCCAGATTGAATAGATTTCGCACAATCGGGATGACCGCCATTACCCACTGACCGGTATTTGCACAGTTTACCCTAATAATTTTTATTTCGTCTTATAGAAAGATAAAAACGGTGAAATAAACTAATACCTAGTCATTTTGAACTATTTGTAAAGGGTTTTACACTCATTTCTGAGAATCCTCCACTCTTTAATACTTGTAATCAAAATTATAGCATGCTTGGAGTTAGTGCGTAAACCGCAGGCGAAGGATGGAAATATAATTTGACTACAATTTGTAAAGTATATCTTCCACATTTTTGGGCCTGTGACATCAACCTTTCGAGCTTCCCATCTTTTGTACAATAAATTCTTATTTATAAAATTTGTAACATACACTTAGTTGTAACTTATATTAAGCTTAATCTGTGAGTTATTAAATTGATAAAAAAATATATTCTTTTAAAAACTGGCAGCTTTAATTAACACTATTTTGTTTGTGTTGGTAAACCATGTGAATAAATTGATACGACAAATCATCAAAAACGTTTCTTCATTGTGGGATCCATTGGGATCTTAGGCTTTGTATTTGTGGTTTGAGTCTTAGAATATGTAGGCTGCTAACCCAGCTGTTCAAACTTCTTCTTTTATCTGGGCTTGGGACTGGCTGTAAGCGTAAGTACGGCTTGTAAGCAATCCACCCAGTTCTCGCGCTTAAAAACCCACAGGCGTAATCGAATGCAGCCAAAGCTAAATGGAAAACTAACACAGCATATACCAGTAGAAAGCGAAATCAGGCAAGATGATTCCTTAAGGCTTATCCTCGAAAATTGTAACGGTAAAATTCAGAGAGATATCTATTTCAAAAATATCTTTCTTTACAAAAACAAAATTCATTCACTAAGAATATTCTAAACGTCATCTTGTACTAGAGCTTAGCTTTATACCTACCTTATACAACCCCCTATTGTGTAAAGTCTTGGGTCTATGCAATAAACGAGTGGGCGGCCTTCTATTCAGTGCTGTTTTGAAATAATGTTGAATAAAAACATTCATGAAATTAAAATGAAAGAATTTACGTCTATTAGTAGAAGTGCGATTTATAAAATTAGTACTTGAAGCATAAATCACGGGAGGAATATGTGCATCAGTTTTCAAATATTTATTATTTACTATATAATTTCTAAATTGAACCACTTTCACTTCTTTAGTTAACAATGTATCTGTTTTGACAACTAAATAGGTAATTAGACAAAATAATTATTAATTTCAAAACAGGAGTTTAAAGAATTCGAAAGAGGTAGCCCGGGCCCAGTTAAATGGTCAAGCTTATTCCAGTGGCAGCAATAAGGAGGATTATTTTTCGTTTTGGCACAGCTGACATGCTCTCTCTAGCACTACAACCCATGAAACTGTGGTAAAAAGCATGCTTTATTTATACGGTTGTGAAACACGATGATTAACAGAGACAGATTAATATCGAAGAAAGATATCTCGTCGAACTTAATGCAATAAAGTATGAGAATAGAAGGTACAGTCATGGATGGCATACAACGAAAGCAGCTCAAATGGGTACAGGTCCAATAAATGAAAGACTCCTAAAACAAGTACCTGTATGAACATCTACCGTAATCCAGAAGAGAGGATTACCTTAGAAAACACGTATGGAAGGAATAAGAAACTTAATAAGCTCGAAAGAACTTAAAGAACAATGAAACAACCGAATTGAATGCAAAATGAACGTCGGAACACATTTTATAAGGATTATATCATATTATAGGTACATTTTTTGGACTAAAAATAAATTTGAAGAAAACCAAGTTCATGGTATTTACAAAAGCACAAAGCATCAAAGTTAAGCTAGTACTAGATAATACAGAAATTGAACAAATATCTTTGTACAAATACCTTGGAGCATGGATCACAGAAGATACTGATTAGACAAAAGAAATAAGATGCCGCATTGAAATTGCACGGTCAATTTTTAATAGAATGAGAAAACTTTTTTGTAATCGAGATATCAATATATCGCTCCGGATAAGAACGCTTTGATGTTATATTTTATTTACCCTTTTATATGGGATTCAAGCTTGGTCACTTAAAAAATCCAACATTAAAAACCTAGAAGCATTCGAAATGTGGTGTTACCGACGTGTTTTGAAAATATCATGGATGGATCGCAAAACAACCGAACAAGTTCTCGAACAACTAGGAAAACAATGCGAAGTTTTAAATTCCATAAAAATCAGGAAATTAGAATACTTGGGGCACATCATACATCACACATGAAGACGTAAAATCTAGTGGTTACGCAATCTCCGTGAATGGTTTGGATGCAATTCAACTGAACTATTCAGGCGCATATCCAACAAAATGATAATTGCCAGAATGATTTCAATCTCCGATAGGAGTGGAACTTGAAGAAGAAGAATAAGTACATTATTATTATATCATATTATATATATTTATATAATATATGATATACACGATATTGAAAGAGGTTACAACATAGACAATCAACAAAATCTACATCGACAACTACACAGTGAACACCCAACAATAATAGAAGTGTCAAATGCCGTCCTAAAACTCAAAGACAATAAAGCCACAGGAATCGATTAAATCTGTTGGAAAATATATAAAAAAAGGTGATGATCAACTTTTTGCAGTAACCCATAAACTAATAGTACTTATATGGCAAAATGAATTTGTACCAGAAGAGTGGCTAAATGAAATAATATACGTTGCATAAAAAGGACGATTAACTGAATTGTAAGAACTATAGAGGCATAACTTTGTTAGCATCTTCATCTGTTAGCACCCTGCTTGGCATCAGATCAATTTACGGTTGCAAAAGGCTTGAGACAGGGAGATCCTTTATCCACTACATTATTCAACTTAGTATTAGAAACTGTAATCAGAAAATGCAGCATGAGGATGGAAGAAACGATCATGAAAAATGAGCACCAGTGCTTGGCATTTGCTGATGATCTAACGATCCTAGCAAAAACCGAGTAAGAATTAAGAAGAGTTGTGAAGAAAATCATCGAAGAAGCACAGAAATTTGGATTGGAACTAAATGAAGACAAAACTAAATATATGATCATGGAAGGAACAGAAGGGAAAAAAGAAGACTTTAATGTGAGGTCAGTAAGTGGTAAAAGCTATAGTTTTAAAAGGGTGGACAAATTTGAATACCTAGGTGTAGTTTTCGATGAAAATGGAAAAGAGAAATGGGAGCTCGTAGCCAGAATAGCAAAAGGGAATAAAAAATTCGGTGGTTTAAGAGCTCTACTGAACTCAAAATACGTTTCTAGACAAGGTAAACTCAGAATATATAAAACAGTAATTCGACCCACAGTAATATATGCCGGTGAGCCTGGACATTAAATAAGAAGGAAGAGATACTCTGGAAAGATGGGAAAGGAAAATATTAAGATGCATATTCAGAGGACGGAAGGCAGAAGATGGTTGGGAAAGAAGAACCAACAATGAATTAATGGCTTTATACAAAGAACCGACTGTTACCAAGTTCGTCAAGGCACAAAGAATCAGATGGTTGGGACATGTGGAAAGAATGGCAGCAAACAGAATTCCTAAACTAGTAATAGCCAGAAAATTAATCGGCCCCAAAAGAAGAGGTAGACCCAGAACGAGGTGGATTAGTAAAGCGGAGGAAGACCTTAAACACGTGAAGGTGAGGGAATGGAAAAAAAGCACAAAATAGAAGCGAATGGAAAAATATTGTACACCAGGTCCTTCAGAGTAGTTAAGAATGTTATATATACATATTTAAGTTAAAGTTTTGTTTATAATAATTGTAATTAGTTAATATTAGAATTATGTTGTAAAAAAAATGCTCTAGGCCTTAACGGCCTGTTGTGCGTAAAAATAAATAAATAAATAATAGAGTGCAAAAATCGAAAGAATCGCGTTTTTTTGCATTAATTGTTAATCATTAAAAAACGGCTCCGAACTTTACGCAGGAAACAGGTAGGTTTTCTTCTTATACAATAACTAAAAAAGTTGTCAGCTACCTGGATTATTGAGTGTCACGAGAAAATCCTTATTAGCCTGGACTAATATGGCTGGACAAGCAAGTGAAGAAACAAACTTCATATATTATGTAAACTTTACTAACAAAAACGTTGAAAATAAATATTCCTATAAATATAAATAATCAAATTCCATATTCAAATACAGCAAAATATTTGGGTATTGTCCAATAAATATAAATAATCAAATTCCGTATTCAAATACTGCAAAATATTGAATATTACTCTAAGCTTTTATGTAAAGAAGAAAAGAAAATAATAATTCTGATTGAAATACAAAAAAATGTACTGGCTGATTGACCAAAATTCTACGCTGTTTCTACATAATAAATTATTATTATATAAGCAAATACTGAAACAATAGTATTATTATAAAAACAGTATAAACATTTAGAAGAAAAATGTTACAAATCAACAGAAAATATTTCTATTCATAAAAAAATTTAATCAAATTATAGGTACTTATTAAAGGTACTGCTTATTTATATAAAATGTCCTCAATCGGAACATAAACGTCTTCGTGAACTACCCATTTTAAAAACAATTAACACACTGGTTTGTCAAAAAGTGGTCAAAAGTCGAAATAAACCCTAATAATGTTATTCAACATTATTTATGACCCACCTTCGAGAGGGTATTATACTTCTTACCTAACCAACCTAACCGTGTCGGCGAGAATCCAGAAACTATCGACAAGGACAGCCTGTACTGGCCGAGAGAGAAAGTTACATTTAGCAAAATTTGAGATTTTAAAAAAAGTTTATACCAAATAGCTGCTTTGTGTTACACTTTATGTTAAAAATAAAAACAGATTCGGAAAGTGGGTCAAATTCTGTAGTGCCCTATTTCAAAAAAAAAAATTTTACGTTTATTTTAACCAAAAATATTTGAAAAAAAAATATTGTTTAAACAATTTATTAATTTACAACCAGATAGTGCACTAGAACTTTTTAAGACCTTTCATATAAAAAAAGAATCATCTCAATATCTGCCATAGTTTTTGCGTTATTTGATATAAACTTTTACATTGAAACTTAGCTATGCCCAGAAACGCAAGGAACGGCCTTAAGCCCACTGCTAGTTAGTATAACTATGTACAAAATAATAGAAGCAATACGTTAAGATCATGGTTACAAAATGGGAAACAGAAAGTTTCAAATTATATAGTCAAGTCAAGTCAAGTCAAATTTATTGATCACATGTAACATTATACAAAGTACATGTATGAGACAAGTCAAAAATACAGACATAAATCTTAAAATTATATGAATTAATTAAACACGATAAAACATACTTAAAAATTATTTTTAGAATATGGCTCTAGCTCACAAATGTATTGATGTACACACCTCCGAAAGTTTGGCTGATGTAAATTCATTCGTATATCTATTGGTAATTTGTTAAAGAAACTTATGGCTGCATATTGTGTGCTACCTTCCAACAAAACAGAACGATGTTGTGGAAGCATAAAGTGATTGTCTCTGAATCTTGTTGAATAAACATGGTTAAATTGAAATTTATTAAATTCATAAATTCTGCTATGAAAATACATTATACACGAAAATATATACAGACCAGGAATTGTCAGAATATTGTTTTGTCTAAAGATGCCTCTACAAGAATCTCTAAATTTCATTTTATACATTATCCTAATAGCTCTTTTCTGAAGTACGAACATCTGCTCTAATTCAGAGGTACAACCCCAGACTTCAATGCCATATTTGGCTATTGAGTAAAAATGGGCAAAGTATACTGTTTTTAATATTGATGTATGAAAGAAACGTGAAAGAATTCTTAATGCATAACATGCGCTACTTAATCTGGATTTCAAATTAGAAATGTGGTTTGACCATTTACAATTACTGTCTAGAAGTACCCCCAGCAACTTCGTGCAGTCTGTTTTATCTATTGCTGCTTCTATAGTGGCTTGATGGTTTAATAAATTATTTGACGTGAAAATCATATACTTTGATTTCTCTTCATTCAAAACTAATTTGTTGGATAAGAAATAACTTTTGATGGTGGATAGTATCTGTGAAGTTTTATTTTGCAAATTTTGATCAGACGTTCCTGTGACTAGAATGTTGGTATCATCCGCATAACTGATAATGTTAACCCCAGTCAGTGAATAAGTTACCAAAGTTATATCATTAATAAATACTATAAAAAGTAGAGGACCCAATACACTACCCTGAGGGATAACATAATGGATATCCAATGTGTTTGATTCGTTTACAAGTCCACTAGATGTTATCTTTACTTTTTGTCTTCTATTCTCTAGGTAGGAAGTAAACCATTTTAGAACTATACCACGAATACCAATCCCCTCAAGTTTTATTAGCAACAAATTATGATCCAAAGTGTCAAAAGCCTTGGACAAATCGAGAAATAAACCACATGCCTTCTCTCGTCTGTCCAAAGCATCCAACACTAAGCTGACGAAATTTACAAGAGCTGTAATTGTAGACTTAGAAGATGTAAAACCATGTTGAAAATTATGCAAGACACTATGCTTTTTCAGAAATCCATTCATTCTAGTGTAAACTAGAGTTTCAATTATCTTTGAAAACACAGATAAGAGACTTATGGAACGATAGTTGTTAAGGTCATCTTTATCACCACTTTTGAATAAAGGGATTACAATAGATAGTTTAAACATACTAGAAAATATTCCTTGTTGAAAAGAGGCATTACAAATATCCGTCAGTGGATCTGCGAGAGCATGAATGCATTGTTTTAATAACTTAGGGGAAATCTGATCAAAACCCCAATTGTGAATGGATTTAAAACTTCCGACTATACTTGTTATTTCCTGTGGGTTAGTTGGATATAAAAACATAGAGGAACTATTACGGTTTTTTGATGCTGATGTAAACCCATCTATTTTAGTAGGATCCAAAGCGGCAAGTAACTTTGGAGCCATTTCAACAAAATGGTGGTTAAACTTGTCTGCTAAATTACTGTTATCATCACTAGGTACTTTTGAGTTATTTTGTTTCCCGACTGTTAAGTTTACTAAACGCCAAATACATTTAATTTTATTTGATGATTCGTTTAACTGTCTCATGAAGTGACTACTTTTAGCAGCTTTTAATTTAATTGAATATTCTGCCTTTTCCAAATGAAGGACTGGCCTAAGACTACTATTTTGCTGACAGATCGTTTCTAAAAGTTTTAGCTGATCCATTAAATTTTACAGTTCCTGCGTAAACCAATTCGAACGTGTACTTTTTTTAGGTTTACATTTAAGTAGTGGAAAATGGGACCGAAAATAATTTTGGATAGTATTTAAAAAAGCTAATGATTTATCCTCAGCAGAAATTGTATTAAATACCTCTGACCAATTTGTTGACTCAAGGGTTTGAACAAAACGATTTATGTTCCTTTCACTATATGAACGGATGAATATATAGGCATCATTGTCTGTGTTAATGCTATATTGGAATATTTGCGCACGATGATCAGAGATAACCTTCCACAACCATTGTTTTTTGTGGGTGATTTATGTTTGTAGCAATATAGTCAATACAATTATGTCGATTAGTTCATTTTTCTGTAATTTATTTAACTCAGTCGTTAACATGGTTGTATCACACGCCGCCATCTTGACGAACACTATATGATATGCAGACAACACTGCACTAGTCGCTGAAACAAAAGATAATCTCCAAAGATTTCTCCAAAAGCACACTTAAAATACAGCAAGCAAAAAATATAATATGATAATCTCAGCGGAGAAAACCAAATGTATGACCACATCCAAATAACTACTTTGATGTAAAGTCAGAATATACGAGAAAATAATAAGGCGGAAAATGAAATTTAAATGTCTGGGAATAGATATAGCTAGTTATGAAGATATGGAAGAAGAATTTTGACAACACGTTATGAGAGCAAATAAAGTTGCGGAATCTCATAATAATATAGTGTTGAAGAACAAGCACTTAAGACAAGATACAAAAGCAAGAATCTATAAAACACCAATTAGAACTATAATAAGATACCTGGAAAAGGGATCCGATATATCCAAAAAGAAATGACTGTAGAAATGACAAAGATAAGAATACCCTCGAAAATATTAAGGAAAAGCTTTAAAATATAAGAAGGGTACGTAATAAAATAGACATAAATACATGGGCCACAAAACCAAAATAGGAATAGAATGAACACATTAGCAGAATGACAGAAGATAGGAAAGTAAGAACAGCACAAGACAAATCATCAAACCAGGACTAAGCAAAGGGCGGCGTGATAATTTAAACAATAGAGAAGGCTATTATCGAAAAACAAATTGGCTTATTTGCCTATATATGAAATGAAAGAAAAAGAAGATCTCTGATTTTTCTTTTTACAGATTTTCATAAGGTATCCGATAAGATAAATCATAGAAGTAAAGATGGACCGTAAAACTTGTAATTTCTTAGTTTTTTTCAGTTTTATTATTATTTAAATTTATGATGTATAAATACGTAATTAAAATCTACTTTCCTGACTCACATCTTGGATGTATATCTCGTTAAGCTGTATTAATCCTATCATATCAACATGAAATTAAAATAGTTACAAGTTTTATGCAATTAAATAGGTGCACACACTAATTTTCTTTTAAATTTGTACCAAGTAATAATAATAAAAAAACTTTTTGACCATAGCTGTGATGTGGTATAAAAATATAAGTATAAAAAAAGTTAAGACATAATATAAATCACAGCTTCTTACCACATAGTGTTTGGAGTTATAGCGGAACAAAGCCACTTCATCCCAGAAAAAATAATCTTTTGAAACGAATGGAAAAATGTATCCAATTGGATACATTTTGGGTACTGTTTCGTGTAAAACTTAAGAGGTCGCTGGTTAAATAATATTAGAATAATACTGAAGAAGAAATGCAATATTTTAACTGTAAATAGAAGTAGCGGAAAATAGCAAATATAATTGTGAATAATTTACGAGACTTAACTAGCTTTAACTCATTACTGTTACCTGTACAAAGAAAACAGACTTACCCATTGAAATATTGGTGTATTGATTGGAGCAGGCAGAAGAATTGGTCACCGCGCGTTACGACGTTAAGAGACGCCCAGCGCGGAGGCTACTTGTCTCCTACTTGTCTCCCATCTGGAATCTTAGTCTAGAGCCGACGTCCGGTCCCGCTACCACGATGCAGCCACATGATTGGCCAGCGCGCGCTTCTTGACGTTCGCGCCACGAAGTGTGCCGATACGTCCCGACGCGACAGGTCACCGCGACTATAAATAGAGCGGTAGCGGAGTAATCGTCGGATTCACTCCCCGCCTCTCGACGCGTTAGTGTTCTGAGCTGTTGGATGTGAATCCCTATCCTGGCATTTGGTTTTCACCTCTGGCTGCGTTAAGTAGTTGAGTTACTGTGACCAAATGCCCATCTTGGTAGTTAGTATTCGCCTCTGGTTGCGTTGAGTAACTGAGTTACCGTTGCTAACTACCCATCTTCCTGTCTTTTGTTTTCTTTTTCTTTGTTCTCCTGAAGAAGCTACAGACAAGTGTAGCGAAATGTCGAGATGAACCCACTTTTGGGTCACTCACAAATGACACGGTCCAAACCCGGAAGACGAATAAACTATAATTCTGACTCTGGCCGTGGAAGCCAACGATTTCAAAATTACTTGGGTTACTATGGAAACGTATTGAGGTTGAATTGTCAAACTTGACGCTTATAAATTTAATCGCTGGTGTTCTCGAAAGTAAAATGATAAGTGATGATGAAATTTCCATTTCTGGGACTCCTCCAGAGCTGGTTGAGGCAGTGAATATTGCTTCATTAGAATTATTGCCAAAGAAATCAAGAGAAAAGTACGAAAATGCATACAGACGTTTTATGGATTATCGCATGAGTAAATATACGAGTTCTTTCTCAGAGGCGGAAAAATTATTTAATTTACCAGGGTTTTTAAAATTATGCGTAGTTAATTTATTTATATAACAGGTAAATTAGAAAAGCTTTATAAAAATCATATATTAATATTAAAATATAATATAATACTTTATTTACGTATAATTTCATATTGATAATACTATTTTTTGGTATTTGTTCCAATGTTATCTTCACTTTTTTACTTAACAAAAGCATCTTTGATTAGAATCGGGTCGAAGCTTCATGTTGTCTGTTAAACCTACAATGATAGAATGAATTAAAAGTAATTAACTTTAATTGATATTAAGGGAAAAATGGAAAGAGGAAGGTTCTATAACTATTTTCTTGTGGCATGTTTAATTTAGATATTATTTTATACAGGATTAAACCACAATTTATTGGAATGAGAACTATATTAACATTTGCTGGGACGTTTCGATTTCCAATACGGAAATAGTTTTCATTCTGAAATTAAAATTATGAGTGATGTTAACCTGTAAATGTTTATAATTGGCGGTGGTGTTAATACTAATTTGACAGTTATCGTTTGTATATCTTGTATCTGTCAAAGTCTGTGTTAGATAAATGTAGTTCTTTGTTCTCTCCTGTGTGTTTTTGCATGCATTAGAAAGAATAGATCTTCGTGTGTTGAATATTTTAAATGCTGTTGTCAAGTATTTATTTCTTATTCTTTTTAATTTGCTAATAAGCCTGATTGTGGTTCTTTTTAAATCCCATCTTGTGAAAATAATTCAAAGAGTTTTATACATGAACCTTCGAAGAGGAAATCCAAAGATCTACTAGATATGAATAGGAATGATCTGAGAATCATTGCATTTCTCCTTATAGGAGACGGTCTCAAGGGGCACACGAACAATATCGTACTGACACAAACTGCAAATTACAGATTCTGTTAGGCTGGTGACGAGACGGCGGAACACATACTCTGCAACTGCTCAGGGTTGCATAGGATAAGGTTCAATATATATGAGCATTATAATCTCTAGCCCTACGACTTCGTAGAAGTATCACCCAAGACAGTATTAGACTTTATAAAAAGTCTGGGCTAAAAAGATAACTTTAAACTAGGGATGAGCCACAACAGACTCTTAGGTCGAGTGGAAGGGTGTTTAAGCGTCCACTTATGCTGAACTTTACTTAACCTAACCTAAGTGATTATTTTACGGTAGGGACCCACAGAAAAATAATATAGATGCTGATAAATTAAAGTTAATTAATTTTGAATCGTTACCCGGAGCAGGTAACGCATTAAAAGAACTAGAAGAGTTTGTGTTGTACTTACTTAGGAGCCATATCGTAATACCTTGAATTTCTGTTATCGTTTGGGGCGCTGGCTTGGTAGTAGTTATGATTGCCATCGTTATGACCTTTACCTCTAAAAATGTGTTTAGGTACATAAATCATTATGTATGTATACATATATATATATATATATATATATATATATATATATATATATATATATATATATTGTTGTACTTTTGAATGTCCATTAGCAATAAAAAACCGATATACAAATTTTATTACTTAAATAAAAATTAAAATTATTGATATTTCATAAAGACACGGTCATATAAATTTTCAAACATCCTGTATAAGACAAAATATGTATTTTAAGTTGTTCGAAGAATTGTTCATTAGGCCTCAGAGACAAGACTTTCAAATATTATCGATAAGAAATTTAAATAAGTCGGTTATTGTGGCAGGGATTTACCCGGAAATAAAGTGTATATAGACAGTGTTTAAACAATAGACCGGGATTTGCGGTGGTTTTTCTCCCCGAAAGATTATATCGGTAAAAGTTTATTAACAAAAGACATTGAATTGAGAAACAGGTATCGTTTGTAGCTATTAGTAAGAAATATTTGTAAAGCAGATAGATTTAGTTAGAATAATTAAAGAATGTTGTTTTCTGGAATTACCCGAATGACGTTTTATAAAGAGAGTTGGTTGGTAACGATATACGTCACAGAGGTGGATGATTTTTATTGGTCAATTTTTGAATGCAATGGAGGTAGTGGTTTTGGCTATGAGATAGGAGAGAGGAAAAAAGAGAGTTAGTCAGTTTTCGTCGCCCAAGAAGGAAGGAGCTTTGTGGTTTGTGTTTGTTTGAAGTCCCGAAGACGTAATTTACCGGGTGTGTTTATTTGCTGTGAAAAAGCTGATCAGTGTAAGGAACGGGGTACAGAGAGATAGAAAAACCAAAGGGTATAAGAATATTAATATCAGACGAAGCCGGAAACATTTGAAGTTATAAACAGGCGCGGAGATTCGCTCAAAAGGAGGCTGCATAGAATTACACGAGTTGTTGGGTTGCAGATACAAGGACAGATAGGAGAAAGGTGTAGGTCATCTGGACCACAATAGGAGCAGAAGCAGAGAAAGGTTTTTTTTATGGCGTGGCCATAGAATTACAACGGCAGAGAACGAAAGGTCAGTCAATTTTCATTAGAGCAGTAGTGTGGTTTTCATTTATTAATTAAATAAATTGAATAAATAATAGAGACAGTTAATTTTGCGATCATTTAAAGAAAAAAATTATAAAGAGAGCTTAGTTATAACACATATTAAAAATCAATGTAAAATAACATTTGGGTCCATGATAGAAAACAACTTCTCATATATATTTAAAGTATTATATTGCAAATATTACAGGATTGATTGTTATATAAAATTTCATTAAAATAAAGGACATCTCACATATAGTTCAGTTGAAATTCTGTGTATTTTATTCAGGTCATATTACCTATCCCAATTAGGAAGCCAATTGGAAAATATTTTGAATCCACGATCAAAGGTAAATAGTACAAGTTAAATAGCCTGAGATTGTAATTAATTAATGCTGATTTATTGTAATTAATTGGAGATTAGATCATTTAATAAATATAGACAGGATCTTTTCTAAATAAGCAATAGAATAAAATTTAAATAGCATAACAATATATATAAACTTAACTATTTGGGTATACAGCTGTGACGTCCTCTCGTAGGAGTCACTATCCGGGTAGCTTTTCGATAGTCAGAGACAGAGTTCAAAATAAGTTTCGTTGGAGTCGGTTCCGGATTTGAGCTTCCAGAGATTGCGTGAGAACGGAGGAAACGAAGAAATTGCGAAAATCTTGTTCGAAGTCTTTTAATTCGTTCCAATATTTATTAGAGCTTGTAAAACGTGGGTGTCTTGTAGGCCGTAAGCTGTCTGGAGTTCTTTCAACCGTTCTATGAATTCTATTGGGTCTCTTGAACCGTCAAAGTGTAACCCCCATTTGCGTACTATTTCCATCTTTCTTTGTCTGTCTTCCATCTGGTTTTCTTCTATTTCCTCTGGGTTTTGGCCTTTTTGAGTTGGTGCCTTGATGATCGCAACTAATCTCGCTCTTAGCTCGCTGAAATTCCCTTCCGTCGACTGTTCTCTGTTCGTTAATTCGGCTATAAGTTCGTCTTTCTTTAATAGGTACACCCAACTAACCTTCGACGTTTCCGGAGCGTCTGTCATTTTTGAACTGTGAATCACCCTGTATTTGAATAAAATTTGAAATGCAGTACTGTCTCATGAAAATAAAATTCGGAATTCGGTCGGTATTATTGTTTAAAACGAATTTTTCTGCTCGGGCGCCATTTGTGACGTCCTCTCGTAGGAGTCACTATCCGGGTAGCTTTTCGACAGTCAGAGACAGAGTTCAAAATAAAAATAAAACTTTATTGTCTTCCTTAAATTAAATTGACAAAAATCTTATGTACATATTTACAATTTGGTTTAGTCTTCTCAGTACCTGGCCTATTTATTCAAATTAAGTTTGACCTTGTCGTATGAAAATAGTATTATCGGCAAGCGAGTGTGTTTTTGAAATTTTACGTGAACGTTGTAACAGCGGACGATAGGTACAAAGAAAAGAAAGGAAAGAAACTCAACACGTTCCTGAAGTGATTCGGGTTAATAGGACACTCCTCGACAGTCTCAACACGACTGCTTCAGAGTACGGGTAATGAAGAGCTCAACACGCTCTCCGGGTACGACGGTATGGAACGGAAACAACTTGTGAACTCAACACGTCCACAAGCCGGGGTAGGGAAGAAGAGAACCTTCAGTCAACACCTGTCGATTCTGCCTCTATGAGGAAATGTTGCGGTTTATATAGCGAAGTTTTGCCCTTTCTACTGTCGATACACTCCTACTTCATGGGTTGGTTCGCGCGCACGCTGGTTTAACGGTGATGGCTTGGACTCATCGTTACACAGCGAAAGACAGAACAAAGAAGTATAGTACTTGCAAGCACTCTTGACCATATAGCTGCGCGAAGGCGGAGTCAAAGTTCACGTAAAGGCAGAAAGATTCTATTGTAAGTGGAATTATACTAACCAAACTAAAACGTTCTACCTTCGACTGCAACCTCGAAATTGTCGAAATAATTACAGTGTTGGACTGAGTAATAATTAAAAAATTGCACGGTGCATAACCAAAATGGTTTTTATGTGCATTTCGTTTATATTTTCAATGATTTTTGTTCAATTTTTTTTTAAATCTGGCTTTAATTTGGTATTTTAAATTAACTTTCGGTATTAAACGGGGAAAAAGCCCTATTATTTATTACAAAGCCCTATTATTTGACAATATGTCAAAAATAAAAAAATTTAAGTTAGTATTTATGACATTTAGGCTGGTTTGTAGCTATTCAATTCTTGTTTACAAATTCAATTGTTTTTGTTAAGAAACTTTATTAAAATTTATTTCAGAGAAACATTTATTAGAATAGGACATTTTTTTAATAATATTTTTTGTAATTAATATGTAAGCAGCAGTTTTATATAAAAAAACTAATTTTATTTGGTGAGTTAACAAAAAATTTTTTATTTCTAGTTCAAGTTTGTAAAATGCAGGCCATTCACGTTCCGACTTGTGGTACGACTAGTGGTCCAACTTCTGCAGTTGGATCTAAAATCGGACCATGAGTGGGCTAGTTGGATTAATTGGACAACTAGTGGTACGACTCGGAACATCTAGTGGGACGACTTAAAGGTCCGACTTCCGACTGGCGACGAAGTCGGAGCGTGAATGGTGAAGTTGGAAGTCGGATCACAGGTTGGATCGAAAATTTCCTCAATCAGTTGACCTTCGGCACCTGTATGTATGAGATTTCTATGAAATACTTTACGCAAAGATCTTTAGTTCGCGAATATTTAATAGAAAATAAACTTGCAATACAGGTGCAATAGAAAATTGCACGAAAATTACCTTTTTGTTAGGGCAAATCATTTTCCTTTCTGTAGATCTATTTCCGACATTCCCATACAGGTAAATTTTTGATACTCCGGATTGGCTACGAAAGAATTATCAACAAACAATGAAAATTAAATCATAGTTGTAGCAAAAGATCCCTAGTTCGCAAAAAAATAATAGAAAATACCTTTAAATTGCACGAAAAATTATTCCTATTAAAAATATACGACACACACACAACAAAAATAAATCCCAGCTCCAGTTTAAAACAAATAAAATATAGATTTTATACCTACACAAATCTTTAAAAACTATCATGTTTTCCTACATCTTAAAAAGTCATAAAAATCAAGAGTTGAAAAAATTTATTAGTTCAGCCCTAGACAAATAACTAGAGAAACGAAACCTAATTTTTAAACATACATATCATAATATATATTATATTTTGCGTAGTATTTATTCGATACATTTTTTGGTTAAGCGATGTACGCCACCGTGAAAACAACCTAGAACTGAAGTTGGACCGCTAGTTGGATAGAAAGTCGGAGCGTGAGTGGAGACGAACATCCAACTAGTAGTCCTACTAAGTGGGACCACAAGTCGGAACGTGAATGGCCTGTATAAGACATTCACGTTCCGACATTCACGTTCCGACATTCACGTTCCGACTTGTAGTCCCACTTAGTAGGACTACTAGTTGGATGTTCGTCTCCACTCACGCTCCGACTTTCTATCCAACTAGCGGTCCAACTTCAGTTCTAGGTTGTTTTCACGATGGTGTACATCGCATAACCAAAAAATGTATCGAATAAACACTAGGCAAAATATAATAATATGATATGTATGTTTAAAAATTAGGTTTCGTTTCTCTAGTTATTTGTCTAGGGCTGAACTAATTTTAATTTTTTCAACTCTTGATTTTTATGACTTTTTAAGATGTAGGAAAAAATTATAGTTTTTAAAGATTTGTATAGGTATAAAATCTATATTTTATTTGTTTTAAACTAGAGCTGGAATTTATTTTGTTGTGTGTGTGTCGTATATTTTTAATAGGAATAATTTTTCGTGCAATTGAAAGTTATTTTCTATTATTTTTTGCGAACTAGGGATCTTTTGCTACAACTATGATTTAATTTTCATTGTTTGTTGATAATTCTTCCGTAGCCAATCCGGAGTATCGGAAATTTGCCTGTATAGGAATGTCCGAAATAGATCTACAGAAAGGAAAATGATTTGCCCTAACAAAAAGGTAATTTTCGTGCAATTGAAAGTATATTTTCTATTAAATATTCGCGAACTAGAGATCTTTGCGTAAAGTATTTCATAGAAATCTCATACGTAACAGGTGCCGAAAGTCAACTGACTGAGGAAATTTTCGATCCAAACTGTGATTCGAGTTCCAACTTCACCATTCACGCTCCGACTTCGTCGCCAGTCGGAAGTCGGACCTTTAAGTCGTCCCACTAGATGTTCCGAGTCGTACCACTAGTTGTCCAACTAATCCAACTAGCCCACTCATGGTCCGATTTCAGATCCAACTGCAGAAGTTGGACCACTAGTCGTACCACAAGTCGGAACGTGAATGGCCTGCATAAGATATTTTGTATTTTTTAGAAACTCTTGATAATAATTGTAAACGCAATTGAAAGCTCGAGTAAAAATAGTCAACAAATAGCCCCTTTTATTGACTCCAGCCCATCCAAAACAGTTTTATATTTTTTCCAAACGAGTCACAAGTACTTCTTTTTTCTTACTCTATATACATATATATATATATATATATATATATATATATATATATATATATATATATATATATATATATATAACTGACTGCATCCTCAAAAATCATAAATATATATATATATATATATATATATATATATAATTTATGATTTTTGAGGATGCAGTCAGTTTATTTGGCCCACAAGACAAAGAAAACTCTTTGACTTACTGTCAAGCTTTCGAATTTTATTTAATTCTTTTTCAAGACATCTACAAAAAGAATTATAAATTAACTAGTTAAAATTGTTAATTGTCTTACTTACTAGTCGTGAGATTACAGTTGTTAATACTATTGTACTCCACAAAACAAACCATTATAAATATATTAAAAATTTTGTATTAAAAATAACTATATTGTCACTATACATGTCATTGTATTATTAAAACGGTTATTTTTAGAAATGACACATATACAAAAAAATAAAAAATGTGTAAATAGAAGATCAGATATTGACAAATTAAGTAACATTTATTGTTACATATTAACATATCAATAAATACCGTCAAGATCTCATTTTCTATTGACATCCTAACATTAAAAATTCATATGTGCTTAAGCCAAACTGCTGACTGGATTAATTTATATTTTTATAGACAATTAAATAAATTATAATAAAAACTATTGTTACTGGTTTTGCTTTCCACATAAAGTAACTGTATTTTCATTCATATATGTCCATTCATCAAACCATGACAATGACATGTATAGTGACAATATAGTTATTTTTAATACAGAATTTTTAATATATTTATAATGGTTTGTTTTGTGGAGTACAATAGTATTAACAACTGCAATCTCACGACTAGTAAGTAAGACAATTAACAATTTTAACTAGTTAATTTATATTTCTTTTTATAGATGTCTTGAAAAAGAATTAAATAAAATTCGAAAGCTTGACAGTAAGTCAAAGAGTTTTCTTTGTCTTGTGGGCCAAATAAACTGACTGCATCCTCAAAAATCATAATTTATATTTAAATCAACAGTCAAGAATACCACCATCTTATATATATATATATATATATATATATATATATATATATACATATATATATATATATATATATATATATATATATATATATATATATATATATATATATAGTAGTTTTGAGTTTCTTTGAACCTAAACCCAAGAAACATTAATTTTATATATATATATATATATATATATATATATATATATATATATATATATATATATATATATATATATATATATATATATATAATATAAATATATCCGAACATATATATATATATATATATATATATATATATATATATATATATATATATATATATATATATATCTGTGTGCATGGTTTATACTTACAATGGATTTTCGTTGTTTCTTGGTGGTATGTTGTAATAATCATTGAAGTTGTCTCTTTTGTTCTTTTTGCCCCGATGTTTTGGGTCTCTATAAAAAATAAGTATAGTAAGTAAATATATGTGTTAAATATTGGAAGTATATTTGTGTATAATATTTACCTAATTAAATGTTGATCATCTGCTTTGTAGCTCTTATATATCGATGCTAGCCAAATTGAAATAATTATTATTGGTACAAACGTTACCAAACAGACAAAAAGAGATGCCCAAAAACCATTCTGAAAAGAAATTAAATTGATTAGTAGTAGTATTCAATGAAAGCACGAAATATTTTTTATATGCAATAGAACGAAAAAGAAAGATGGTTGAAAAAAGATAAGAAAATAATTTAACATTAAGAATCTGTAAATAAAAAAGTCTGACACCAATATGTTTATAGAAGAGTGCGTAGAGGTGATGATCCTTTATTTAAAAGTTTATTATGAGGAAATAATGAAAGTGAATGATGAATTAAAAGAGTAATGTAAATTTCTTTTTTTGTAATATTATATAAAAACTGTTTCATATGAATTAATTTCTATAAAGTAAGTATTAAGCATGTATTAACCATCTGAGAAACATGGAATCATGGAATATTGTGGTATATGACGATATCATTGGGATACGTGGCAACAGTACGATTTCTCCTTCAAATCGTCCAGTCAAAATCATTGCTTCAATAATATTTCCGGTAATACTTTTAATGACCAAACGTGTGCCGTTGCATATTCTGGGTGTGTTCAAATTGCATAACAGAATAATTGGTAAACCAATTTTTATACAATCAGTATTTAAAAAATATCAGATCACCGTAACAATTATTGTTGAATCTGAAAGTTAATTTCGTAAACATTAACATTTTTTTGCCGCCAAAAGTGGTGATTCCAATGTGGTTCATGTTTGATCTCAACAAAAGTGCAGAAATTATCTGGAAGTTTGATGTATTGTGTATTTGGATGCAGTTTTATTTTAGCGTTTCCAATATCCAGCAAATGTTTGGAAAATATTTACGCCGATATTTTGCACTTGTACTCTTATATTAATGGTCAATCGAACTGTTCGACCGTTCGCATAAAAACGGTTGTTTTAAACATGCATTAATCTCATCCCCATATGCAAAAAGGGTAATGCCTGTCGAAAGTCACTAGACAGTAGCATTGATTATAAACCACTACCTAGATAGCTCACTTTAAGGTAAAAACGAATTCAGTGTTAAACTCCGCCCACTTACACCTCTTTGCCCCTCACGCCTAAGTACTAACTGACTGTATGGTGGCGACATTCATTGAAATATTTGCCAAGATTGAAAAATAAATTTAAGTTCCATGCTCCGCCAATTCTCTAGTGTAATAGAGGACGATATAAGGATGGCACTCAGCATGTTCACAAATAATTTTAACGTGCTTGTAATCTATATTATGAAATTCCGATTTTACTTCAGAAAAAACGCTAAAAATTGATTAATAAAAACAGTAAAGGTTTTCTAAAAATTATTTATTTATCAACACAATACAAAAAAATAACAAAATATATGTAAAATACATAATAAAATTAGCAGTGATAAATTATATCTCATGTAAATTACTTTTTTGTAACTTTTCAAACAAATTAATTTCCAGAATTGATGCAAACTAAAACATTTCAAGCTAAATATACAGAATTTATTTTCAGATTTAGTCCATTCATTCACGGTAAAATATTGCAAAACCTCATAATTTTAAAGAATCGCTTGGGTTGACATGAAATTTGGCTTACGCCTAATTAAGATGTCAAAGAAAAATAGATTATGTTTTTGCCCTATGGATTAGTATCGCCCCTTATCGGGAGTGAAAAAATATATGTTCAAGATAAGTTTGGAAGTGCCTAAAATCAGTAATTCTAAGCAACTTTGGTTCTATAGAGTTTTTTTACTAAGTCAATACTTTTCGAGTTATTGAAAAATAGGTTCTTATTCGTCAAATTCCATGTAGAATATTTCAACGTGAAATAATAAAAAAACTAAAGCACTTTTCGACGAAAACTCATTACAAGTTTTTTTAAAGTGTTTAAAAAAGGTTTATTTTTGTTAAGTTTCTTGCATAAAGAGTAAGCAAGTTATGACCAAAATATTCAAAAAAGCAAAACCTACATTTTTGTACTCTTTGTGATTTTTGGTGTCACTAATAATTTTAAGTTGTTTTGAAAAAAAGCATTTTTTTCAAAATTAAAAAAAAAATGTTAGAAATAAGCCCTTTGAACAAATCAAATTTACAGATCATTATAATAATACAATAAAAACAATGACCAAGGTATTTATTAGAGAAATCAGGACACGCATTGAAATTACAAGACAAGCATTTATAACAATGAAAAAAATGTTTGTTAATCGAGATCTTATCTAGTTTTGATGGGAAATAAGCCACAATTTTACTAAAAAATCATTTTAATAACGTTTCGACGCCCAAATCGGGTGTCGTTGTCGTTGTTCCCGCAGTTTTTTTGCCAAATTTTTGTGCGCTCTACGTCTTTTAGGGGAAATTTAAAGAAAGATATATTATTATTTGTTCCATCGTTTCTTTCAAAACATCCCGCGTTAACACATTTGTGCGTTACACAGGCCATTTTATCTAAAATGTGAGTCCTTTTTTTTATAAAATTTAGCTATAACTTGTCACAACACTAGACACAGATAATACACTTATAGGGTAAGTTCGGCCCTGACACCACTCCTATCTCTTCGCAAGTCAGAGAGAGAATGAGAATCTCGATACGGTTTTCGAGTAACGTCATCTAGTTTTTGATACGTCTTTCGGTTACCACGAGGTGAGCTATCTAGGTAGTGGTTTATAATCAATGACAGTAGTAAGACAACACCACTGAATAGTTTATCGTTGATTGGTGCATTCCACTTATTTTTTTAACATTGCACGTTCACATTACACATTACACGTTACACATTGCATTTGGCTTGCTATGAACATCTAATGTTCGCCCATCATCTAACAATTTTCTGAATCCCCAGTAATAAGTCATTTTAAAGGTTCTGGTGGAGTGGTAAGACATGGTAACACAACTTTTCCTGATGCACGTAACAGATGCCAAGTACTTTATTGTCAAACTTCAATGCCTTAAAATACTGGCATATTGTGTCCATTGCACTAAAAGTAATTTTAAAATGAGCAGAATAATTAATGTCTGGGGCATATTCAAATGCTAAATGAACAAATGATATACGTGTAAATTCACGGTTGATTCGCTGTCTTTCTCGTTCTTGTATTCTGGATGTAGCTATATATTGCTCAGGTGCAGCTTTTTCCTAAAATATTCTTTCGTACACGTTGGTCATGATATGTATGAGATTCTTGTACACGCATCTATTCTGACCTTATTCTCTGATCTTCATTTATTTGAATAGTTTGTTCGACCGATCTATTAAAACTTACAATTCGTTTACACCTTGCGGCTTGGCTACATGCATTGTTGAGGTTTGATTTTCTTAGAGGCATTTTATAAAAAATGATAATTAATAGGCGTTACAACAATTTAAAAAAATATTTGAATACAATTAAGATAAAAACCAGAAATTCAAAGAATAGTAAAGGGTAAAAAGAAAAGGGAACAAAGCTTACTTTTCACTCGCCCATGTGTTCCGCTCAAAAATGCACACTGGAGATCGAAAATCAGGGTCTACAAAACTATTATCAGACCAATAATATGTTATGTAATGTGTTAAGCGAAAAGATTTCAGTTAATGGCATACATATTGAAGAAACCACCTCTTATAAGTACTTAGGACATGAGATACGCATAGGAAGAGATAATCAAACGTGCGAACTAAGCCGCCGCATAGGACTCACTTGGGTTGCATTCGGCAAGCTGAGCTATGTTCTTAAATCAGAACTACCTATGTGTCTCTGGTAATTAGGTTTTTTGTGTAAACACGTGAAACAGGTTGATTTTTATTCTAAAGGAGTCATCTTTTAACGATATAGATATTTGTCAATTGTCAACCTCCTCCCTTCCAGGACTTTAACCCTTAAATTTTAAATAGGGAATATACCATGCGTAGCACATTGTTATGCTCGGTTCGCTATTCCCAGTCCGAACTGTCTAGCGAATTTAGTAATTATTTTTTTGCGATGTTAGTTACTTTTTGACAGACTAAAAGTGGCTGGAAATTACTATACAACCAAGCACACGTACTCATAACCAATATTAATAGTAAACAAATCAAATAGTAAATAAAATAGAACTTTACGAATTACAGACAATCAATATTTAATTATTTGCACCATTTAATAAATAGTTATGTTAAATTATAACAACTAAAACATATTTTTTAAATATATACTACCCAAAATTTGATGGGTTTAGAATAATTAAGAAAGAAGTCTGCAATAGTAGTATACTTGAGCTATTAATACTGAGACGTAGGAATTACTGTGTTGTACTTACTTACTCCGTGGCGTTACAACCCTTCGTGGGTTTTAGCCGACTCGACAACATACCTCCACTGTTTTCTGTCTTGAGCAGAAAACAATGTCCTATTGTTGTTGTATAAACGTTGTCCTATTCGGTGGTGTTGTCTTACTACTGTCATTAATTATAAACCACTACCTAGATAGCTCACCTCGTGGTAACCGAAAGACGTATCAAAAACTAGATGGCGTTACTCGAAAACCGTATCGAGATTCTCATTCTCTCTCTGACTTGCGAAGAGATAGGAGTGGTGTCAGGGCCGAACTTACCCTATAAGTGTATTATCTGTGTCTAGTGTTGTGACAAGTTATAGCTAAATTTTATAAAAAAAAAGGACTCACATTTTAGATAAAATGGCCTGTGTAACGCACAAATGTGTTTACGGGGGATGTTTTGAAAGAAACGATGGAACAAATAATAATATATCTTTCTTTAAATTTCCCCTAAAAGACGTAGAGCGCACAAAAATTTGGCAAAAAACTGCGGGAACAACGACAACGACACCCGATTTGGGCGTCGAAACGTTAATAAAATGATTTTTTTAGTAAAATTGTGGTTTATTTCCCATCAAAACTAGATAAGATCTCGATTAACAACCATTTTTTTCATTGTCATAAATGCTTGTCTTGCAATTTCAATGCGTGTCCTGATTTCTCTAATAAATACCTTGGTCATTGTTTTTATTGTATTATTATAATGATCTGTAAATTTGATTTGTTCAAAGGGCTTATTTTTTAACAATTTTTTTTTAATTATGAAAAAAATGCTTTTTTTCAAAACAACTTAAAATTATTAGTGACACCAAAAATCACAAAGAGTAAAAAAATGTAGGTTTTGCTTTTCTGAATATTTTGGTCATAACTTGCTTACTCTTTATGCAAGAAACTTAACAAAAATAAACCTTTTTTAAACACTTTAAAAAAAGTTGTAATGAGTTTTCGTCGAAAAGTGCTTTAGTTTTTTATTATTTCACGTTGAAATATTCTACATGGAATTTGACGAATAAGAACCTATTTTTCAATAACTCGAAAAGTATTGACTTAGTCAGGTAAAAGCGATTAAAAGATTAAAATTGGGGCTCCGGAAATCCAAATATGTACATAACTTATTGTAGCCATAAAACTAATTATATAAGTACAGTCCTCTCTCTCTATAACGATATGCAAGGGATCGGGAATTTTCATCGTTATAAGGAGAGATCGTTATACGGAAAGACACAAAATTCGGTACCGTAATATTAATAATACTGTAGTAAATACCCTATTTTAATTGAAAAAATGTAGCAAAACGTGTATAAATGAATTAACGCTGTATTGTACACTACATAGATTTATTAAAAAATAATACAAGCAATACGATATAAAAAAATGAATGTACAATTAAAACATGTGTACAGTACAATAAAAAAATAATATGCTGCTGTAAAATATATTTTGCTTACATTACCAAAAATAGTCTGTCACCTTGGTCTGTTTCCTTTTCCCTTTTCACAGAACTGACGTGACCTTGTCCTAAAGACGCATAGAATCATCCACAGCACTCATATCGTCTTCCTGGTGGATGAAGAATAAATGCAGTACTTTTGCCACACTCAATGCCTACTGAGGGGTTGGAGCTAGTTCTGGCTCTGCTTCCACTTCTGGGTCACTGTTTTCTTCTTCTTCCTGGTGGATGAAGAATAAATGCAGTACTTTTGCCACACTCAATGCCTACTGAGGGGTCGGAGCTAGTTTTGGCTCTGCTTACACTTCTGGGTCACTGTTTTCTTCTTCTTCTACACGAACTGTAAGATGTCCTTTTCAGAAAGTCCAGATATTTTTGCTACATTTTCATCAAATTATTCAAAATCTGTTAGCTCTTCCGGTCCGTAGGTGATAGTAAGTTCAAACTGTCTGTGTCCTGTTTGTATCCTGCGTGTTTGAAGGAATATTTTATTGTATTGCTCGTCACCTCGTCCCATTATTTACTAATTACTAGGATGACGTCAAGAATGTTTAGTTTGAGATTGCCATTGTTCTCAACCAATACCATCAAAAGTCTTCTCCTGTAATGGCTTTTCAAACTCTTGATGACTGTTTAGTGATTAAACTTGAAAAGTCGCTGGTTTAAATTATAATGAATAAATAATTATAACGAAAAAATGTGATATTGTTGATACATAAAATTGGTGAAAATAGTAATTATAAATTGTAAAAGTAGAAATAAATTTGAAATAAACTGGTTTACTCATTATCAATGTTTTATACAAGAATAGACTTACCCTTTGGTTCTATTGATGAATTCGTACCAAGCTGTAGAGTTGGCCGGTGGTACCGACGTTAGCGTCGCCGTCCCGAGGCTTAGCACGAAAAACCGTCTGGAACTTGATGCGTGTCGATCGATCGTTGTCTCACGAAGAAGTGCCCAATTGAGAGTGCGTTAATATGGTCAGAGTTAAGGACCCTCGAAGTGGTGTGGTCCGGAAGGGTCTACCCATAAACCTTTCCATTGTATTGCGACCTTTCCGATAATTTTAGCTAATTGTGACGGTAACACGACACTTGTGTGTATCTTTTGAACCATACAAAAGAGAAGCCAAATTCTCCGTATTTACAACATCATAAATGAGATATCCAGTTTAAGATTTATGAGTGAACAGGAAATAATATATTTTAAAAGTTCTTTAGAATACAACCCTAAGTTAGATCATATTACAGAACCGTACCAGAAAAAATATTAAATGTAAAAATGCATACTTTCCCTAACAATGACACTTTGGTCCATCGGATGGATCTCAAGGACACTCGTTGTGTTTGCTGGCAGAAAACAAAGTTCAATGTTTTGAGGGTCGTACAGTATAGGATGAGCAGGACAATTGTCTACAAGCAGAAGAATTTTTTTCCTTTTAAGCTCGATATTCCACTTTCTTATCGCTTCTTCAAAAGTATTTGAAGTCATCCACGCACTCGTGTTTGCTTTATAGGTAACAGGTAGATTTTTTATGTTTTAAAAGCAACGTGGATTTTTTAACTTCCCTATCACTAACAATTTTCGCTTCACCGAACCTGTCATGTTAGCGGTCACTAAAATTGTAATGCATTCCTTAGAGAGCTTTCCACCAACTATTCCGATTTAAATTTTAAAGTTCTGTTTGGTGTCATTTTAAAAAACAATCCAGTCTCATCAGCATTGAAAATGTCGTCTGACGCATAACGTGCCTTTAGTCCAGGTCACACGTTTTGTAGCCAATCATCCGTTACGTTTTTGTTAATATCGCGAGCCTCTCAGCTGATTTGCCCGTAGTTGATCTTGTGCCGCAGCTTCTTCCACTTGCTCGGCCAACCCTCAGATGCCTTGAAATTTGCAATTTCACGATCAGTTGCAAAAGATTCAGCTTTTGTCCTGACCACAGGCCCAGAAAGTGGAATATGGTTCATTCGTTGCTACTGAAACCACTGAAACATAGCGCGATCTAAATCTTCGTACTGAGGTTTCCGCAACTTCTTCCTGCTACCGCCATACATCTCCGCTTCAAGCCTCTTTTTTCTGTACTTCCGCATCGTAGCCACAGTTGACTAAGGGGTACGGCAAACGACATCCGATTGCTTTTCACCTTACGCTTTTTCGAAAACATGTTGACTGTTGACACACTGAGACACAACTCAAACTGGAAATGAAAAGTCGTCAATAGATGACATATGTGTGATAGTTAGGCACGCCGCCCGAATAATAAAAGCGAGTCACTTAACCCTTTCATAAGAATGAGTAGAATGGGTGGCCGCATTCCTTAAGCGCAAATTAAAACAACCGCTAGACAACGACCTTGCCACTCATGACTCAGGTAGTCTGAACTTTAAACACAATAACACATTTGTCATCGACTATTGAACGCTGAAAAGTCATCGCTATAAAGAGAGAACGATATCGGTATAGAGAAAGGATTAATACATTGTCCTTGTGGCGAACCAACCAACGTTTACTATTGTCATCGTTATAGAGGAATTATCGTTATATAGGGAATCGTTATAAAGAGAGACTACTGTAGTTACTTATGGTCATAAAAGTAGGTATATTAGGTACATGGAGTTTAACTTGGAAAAATCCATTTTAGAATTTATTCATCCTTTGTGCACATTTTCTAATTTAGTTGCAATATTCTGATCTAAGGGTAACAACGTCTTCGACTAAAAGAAAGATGTTTTGGAACGTCTTTCAAACTTTTTAAGTTTGGAAGAACAAATATCGGTGATAAAAGCATCTGAAAAAAAAATTATAGTTAATCTTGACGACGTTTCAGAGTGGCAAAGGAAACTGCCAAATTTATTAAGTGGCTATTTGCCTGAAGATATTGGTAGCACAGACTAGACTGATCTCTATAGATCAGAAGATGACAACACGTTGTTAGAAACTGAACAGAATGGCGACGAATCTTAGATCAAGCCAGGATCGCAACTAGGATGTCGAGCCAAAGATAATAATCATAATGACGAGACTGGTCCGTATTATCATGCCTTACCAAGTAAAACTTTTACATTTCTTAATGAAAAGTGTTTGGGGTAAATCTGATAACGAAAGGCTGCTCGTTTCTTTTACTATTTACTTAAACTTACTTTATTTGCGCGCTATAATAATTTGGCTATTTATTTGCTCGTAATTCCCCAGTATTTTGGAGTTTAGTACGGAGCGGATATACTTCGACCTCGCTGTCTCTCTACGAGGACCGATCCATAAAAAACGGTTTTATCATTTACAGGAATAAAAGTTATAAAAAATTACTAATTACTGTTAGAATACTCACCCAAGGTAGCGTAATTTTGTCACAGAAAGCTGTAAGAGCACCATGTATTGCTACGTTCAATGGTCCGCACATACCCAGCTCATCATTTACCGCACTTGCAATTCTATCTGTGTATCCACTTATTTGATCTACCATTAATTTGCCAAATTGGGATGCAGCCTAAAAATTACATATATTCTATTTTTCGACTAGGTCTATATTGTCATCTTCATGATTTGTCATGTTTTTTAAATCTCTTTAGTTCTCATTTTAAGACATAAATACTATTAAGTAGTGTACATAATACTAACGTCACAAACACGTGTGGTGTTTGTGGCATGTTTAACTGTAAAATTATTAGGCTAAAGCCCAGACGCAAAACAAATCTTTGAAGATCACTCCATAGGAAGAGTCGAAAATAATAAATTAACATTATATTTATAGAATGTACAGAAATTAACTATCCCCAATTTAAAAAAAGAATAATTAATTTAGTCATGAAAAAAACTAACTTTTTTAAAAATTTCTGTTGTCTTTTCTTTGTTGTCTTTGAAGTTTTCCTGAGCTTTCTCTACCTGATTGATAAATGTCTTAATAGCTTCAGGAAAATTCATAGAATCCATTTTCAAATCGTTTTGCAGTTTATCTGTAGTAGCCTAAAACAGCATAAAAGTAATTTTAAAAAAGAAAAAAATTAAATACATTTACAGTAATATAAAAGTTTCTTCCTTGTCATTATCAAGTATTTATATTTACTGTTAGATATACACTTTCACAACATGTTTAATTGTCTCTATTGTATGGAATATGTGGGTAGATAAAATAAAGCAACAATTTAAACCAATGTTAGAATTTCTTCCTTGGAAGCAATTCTGATATACTGTTGGAAAAGTGCATCTTGTTACCAAATAAAGCCGTCTTCGGTTACGGAAAACCATCACCGATAAACAACGAGAACAATTAAGATATCCACAAACATTTTTTTATTTCTCGTACGAACTACATTGCTCACAAATCTTACAGTATAAAGTTAAATCAAAATAAAATACAGCGCAGTAAAATTCTATAAATAAAATAAGACCATAGAGAAAGTGAGCGTAACCAGATATGGTGAAAATTTACCGAAAGATTACCGGTATAAGTAATCTCCTAGTTGTTGGCCAACAGCTGAGGGTGGATGAGCTGACAGGCAACTCCTTGTCCTGAGGCTGAGAAATCGACCTCAAAGGCGGAAGAGCTAATATATTAGTCAACGGCATTGGGATGTAGCAGGCAACGAGAAACCACTACAGTAAAGATCCAATAGATATCTCTAGTATAGTTATCATGGCATGATAAATAATCAACAAAATCTTACTGATCATGGGGATCGGAGGGCAAGATCCGGCAAGAAAAGTGACAAGGCTTTTCGGGTCGTCAACCAGCGAAAACCTTGTCAAAATATAAATATTATAATAATAATAGTCTCCCGTTTTATACCGCACGCGGCTTTGGGAGTATAGCAGGGTAGTCTGCTATATCTAGGGCCTACGGTATACAAGGAAGGTAACATGGCCAGTGCTACGCTTCAACCGCCTATTATTACCCCTGGTTTTACCCAAGGTACTCATTTTATTCAGGCTGAGTCGACCTGGGGCCTATAGACATTTTAAAAATGCCTAGTTGTTCTTGCCGGCGGTAGGATTCGAACTCACGACCACCGGCATGCGAGGCAAGCACACTACCGCTTGCGCTACGCGGGCCCTTCAAAATATAAATATTACCAACGAAATAATGAAAATTGGAACATGGAACGCTACCAGCATGTATGAGCCAGGAAAAACACACATCGTTATTCAAGAAATCCAAAGAATGAATATTAGCATTTTGGGTATAAGCGAAACCCGATGGTCGGGAAATGGATGCTGTCATATTAAAGATCACATAATCTACTACTCCGGTAACGAAGATCCCCAACATCGTAATGGAGTGGGTATAATGTTAAAAAAGTCTCTATCTCGTCATGTCCTGAACTTTCTACCTTTGTCCGATCGAGTTATGATGTTACAAATAAATACAAACATCACAAAAATGAATATAATACAAGTATACGCACCAACAGCGGACAAAGAAGAACATGAAATAGAAACATTTTATGAACAAATTGACTCGGCATTGAAACTGACCAAAAAAAGGGACATCACAATAATAATGGGAGATTTGAATGCTAAAGTTGGGAAAGGAAGGACAGATGATTTGGTAGGAAATTTTGGATTAGGGAATAGGAACGAGTCTGGTGAAAGACTGGTACAATTTTGCCAGGAAAACAGAATGGTAATTACAAATACCTTTTTCGAACTACCCAACAGACGTTTATACACATGGAGATCTCCACAATACACAGAACATCACATAGTGAGAAACCAAATAGACTATCTACTAATCAATGAAAGATACAGAAACAGCATAATGTGAATTAAGACATACCCTGGTGCAGATATATCATCTAATCATAATCCACTAGTTGCAAGAATGAAAATAAAACTAAAGAAAATTAATAGCACAACCCCCAAAAAATCAGTTGATATCAACAAATTACGAAAACCAGAAGTAAGAGAACAGATGATACAAGAAATTGATGAAGCAGTAACAAAGATACAACCCATAAAAGACAACACAAAAGTTAACATCAATGAGAATTGGACAGACATTAAAACAGCGTTAATGAAACCAAGCATAAGTCACCTGCATAAAAGTAAAGAATATAGAAAAGAATGGATGACAGATGAGATACTGAACTTAATGGATGAAAGAAGAAAACAGACAAACAAAAAGAACCAGAAGTATAAAGAGATACAAAAAGAAATTCGTCTAAAAATACGCACAGCTAAAGAAAACTGGTACGGGGAAAAATGCGAAGAAATCGAACAACTACAAAATAAACACGACAGCTTTAATGCACATCGGAAGATCAAAGAGTAGACGAGAAGACAAAGTAACAGACACAACATATTGGTAGACGAGAGTGGAAACATTATTATGGACACAGAAGAAAAAATAAGAGTCTGGAAACAGTACATAGAACAACTGTTTAAAGATCAAAGAGACAATGTAGACAACGAATACATAAACAGTGACACAGGACCAGAAATAACAAGAGATGAAGTGGAATACACGATTAAAGAAATGAGGTCGGGGAAGGCTACAGGCCCAGATGAACTACCAATAGACATAATTAAACTCATCAAAGGCAACAACTTAATAAAGATCGTGAAACTATTTAACAGCATTTACAAATCTGGTATCATACCTAATGAATGGCTAGTAACAACAATAATAGCCATACCCAAAAAGTCTAATGCGAGACAATGCTCGGAACATCGCACCATCAGTCTCATGTGTCATATATTAAAGGTCTTCTTAAAAATCATTCATCGGAGAATATATAAAAAATTGGAAGTTGACATCGGACCCTCTCAATTTGGCTTTAGAGACGGACTAGGAACTAGAGAGGCACTGTTTGCTTTTAATGTTCTAACACAACGATGTTTAGACGTAAATCAGGACATATTTGTGTGTTTCCTAAACTATAACAAAGCATTTGATACAGTAAAACATAGGCCACTGATGCAAATACTGGAAAATAAAAATATTGATACAAGGGACATGCGAGTGATAAGGAATTTATACTACAAACAAGAAGCTACAGTACGAATTAACAGCTCGATATCAGATAGAATACAGATCAAAAGAGGTGTTCGGCAGGGTTGTGTTTTGTCTCCAACCTTGTTCAATGTCTACGCGGAAGAAGTTATTAAAAAAGCTCTTATGAACGAAAAAGCCGGAGTAAAGATCAACAGTCACCCTATTTGCAATATCCGATATGCTGATGATACCGCGCTCATAGCAGAAAATATTGACGACTTACAGAGATTACTAAACAAAGTGGTAGAAGATAGTGAAGAATTTGGTCTGTCACTGAATACAAAGAAGACCAAATTCATGATAATTACAAAGAAACGTATCAATAATATCAACTTACATGTAGGACAGAATCTCATTGAACGAGTACAAAATTACAATTACCTCGGAACAAATATTAACGAGTCAAACGAATACACCAGAGAAATAAGAATAAGAATAGAGAAAGCCCGCAGTGCCTTTAACAACATGAAACAAATGTTGTGTAGCCGAAACCTAAGCCTAAAGCTGAAAATACGAATGCTTAAATGTTATGTTTTCTCAGTCCTGTTATATGGGGTGGAGGCGTGGACACTAAATAAGCAATGTATGGGCAAGCTGGAGGCATTTGAGATGTGGGCGTACCGAAGAATGTTAAAAATCTCCTGGAAGGATAAGATAACTAACCAAGTTGTATTAGACAGGATGAACAAACAAAAGGAGGTCGTATTGAGTGTTAAAATGAGGAAAATACAATACCTGGGACATATTACACGTGGGAATAAATATCAACTGTAACAACTAATGATGCAAGGAAAGATTGAAGGTAGGCGCAGCATAGGTAGGAGAAGAATGTCATGGTTGAAAAACCTCAGGGAGTGGTTTGCTTGCACTTCCATACAATTGTTCCGAGCGGCAGCCTCCAGGGTCAAAATTGCCATGATGATAGCCAACCTTCGTAGCGGAGATGGCATGTGAAGAAGAAGAAAATAGAGAAATGAATTGAAATGGCGACGTTTATTTATCTGTTTAGTTCGTTCTTCCATGCTGTGCGTTTTCCTTCCTATAACTGGGGAAGCGATGTCTGACAACGAATAAAGGTGTTTAACTCTTGTTGGCTTTAGGCAGCGGATTATCAGTCGGCATGTTTCGTGTGTTACACTATCTATCTTATAAGTGTGTCTTGATCGCTTCCAAATGGGGCAGACATATTCTACCGTTGATAAGCATAGTTCTAGCACTGTTATTCGTAGCACACTTAGGTGAGCTCCCCATCTAGATGATATTAATCTTTGTAGAACATTATTTCTTAAATATTAGATTTAGTATTTTTTCAATGTGTTGCTTGTGGCTAAATGTGCTATCTAATGTTACTTCAAGGTATTTGGGGAGTGGACAATGCGACTCCATTCCATTGAACGTTAAGGATTTTTGCAGCATATCTGTTGTTGAGATGGAATAGGGTAATCTGTGTTTTTTGTGCATTTAGATGCAGCTGATTTTCCATGTAGTTTGTTGACAACGATTCAAGCTCATCCGTAAGATGTTCTTCTATGTCCAAAAGACTACTATATTGGTAGACACAAACATTATGACTGCAGAAGAGGATTTTCGAACTCTCACCAAATCTCATCACGTATGAACGTGAGTTAAGACCAAATGAAATTGTTAAAACTACAAAAGATTGCCTCACTTAATATAATGGTCAAGCGATAAATAAAAAAGTGAAAGGGAAAAGTGATTAATGGTCCTAACACTAGATTATATCAATATTTTTCGGAAATACAATATTGCAAGTGCAATTATAAAAATTGTATAATAATTTACACTACTAGTAATAGAGTGTCTTCAATAGTATCTAAAAAAACACCTCAATTATTAGTTGTGAGATTACTGATAATATCGTTCTTCTTCTTCCTCTGGTTCCTATCCGTTTCGGATGTTGGAAATCATATTGGCAATCATAACCTTGCTCGCTGCGGCTCGAAACAGCTCCGTTGAGGTTTTCTTAAACCATGTTCTTAAATTCCGAAGCCATGATATTCTCCTTCTACCGGGCCCTCGCTTACCTTTGACTTTACTTTGCAATATAGACTGTAGCAGGGAGTAACGGTGCTGATTTCTCATAACGTGTCCCAGATATTGCAATTTTATGCGTTTGATCGTAAAAACAATCTCTGGTTCCTTCTTCATTTTTCCTAGAACTTCCTTGTTCGTGATCCTTGCTGTCCATGATATTCTCAGCATTCATCTATAAAGCCACATCTCAAATGCTTCAAGTTTTTTAATAGTGGTGTCTGTAAGCGTCCATGCCTCCGCCCCGTACAACAACACAGAGAAAACATAGCATCTCAAATGTCTCATTTTTGTATCAAGGGATATGTTGTGACTTTTGAAGATGCCGCTAATTTTGTTAAAGGCCGTTCTTGCCTTTCCTATGCGGCACTTTATTTCCTGTAAATTGCTCCACTGTTCGTTAATAATAGTTCCCAGGTAACAATACTGTTTTACTCGCTCTATCTTCGTCACATTAATGTATAGATGAGCCCCGTTTATATTCTCCTTGCTGATAATCATTTGTTTCGTTTTGTGGGTATTAATGTTTAGTCCGTACTGTTGACTGTACTCGTTTATTCTGTCCATTAGCCTCTGAAGTCCCTCTAAACTATCTGCTATCACCATGGTGTCGTCGGCATATCTAACATTGTTTACTCTTTCACCATTTAGAAGGATGCCTTCGTCTATTCCGTAAATAGCCTCGTTAAAAATTTTCTCTGAGTACATATTAAATATCAACGGTGATAGGATACATCCCTGTATCCACCACCTACCCTGATACTCCACGTAGTATTTTTATGTGATCTGTTTCTTCTCCGTTAATTTTCATTATTAATATGCGGTCTGATTCCAGTAGAGTTCTGAAATTAGTCTGAAGTCTTTGTCATTCAGGTCTGTCTCTTTTAAAATGTTTATCATCTTTTGATGTTGAACTCTGTCAAATGCCTTTTCATAGTCGATCAAGCACGCGTATACGTCGCAGTTAACGTCCCTGCATCTTTGAATCAGTACCTGTACTCCGAAAAGTGCCTCTCTGGTACCCACTGCGTTAATGAAGCAGAACTGTCTGTCCGATATTTGTTCCTCGCACTTCTTATAAATTCTTCCATGGATGACTCTAAGAAACAGTTTCAACATTTGGCTCATTAGGCTGATTGTTCGATATTCTTCGCACTTTTTATCCCCCTGTTTTTTAGGTATCGCTATGAATTCTGATTCTAGCCATTTATCAGGGATGATTCCTGTATTGTATATTTTATTGAAGACAGCCGTGATCCAAATTATTCCTTCTTCCTCCAAGAGTTTTAAAAATTCAGCTTCGATATTATCAGGCCCTACAGCTTTCCTGCTTTTCATCCGTTTTATTGCTTCTTCTACCTCGGATTTAAGTATGTCCGGGCCCGTCATCCTCTCTGAAAATGGATGCCTATAATCCGTTGTTTGATCTTGAAAAAGTGTCTCCAAATATATTCTCCATTTGTCTTTCATCTCTTGGGTGTCAATGATTAATTTTCCATTGGTGTCTATGAGTTTCATTTGTGTTCGCTTTTTAAATAATATCGTTAAAGATGGAATTTGCGGTAAACTGAAAAGCCACATCGTGGCAGATGTCCGAAAGTGGAAAAAACAAACTTAATATAGTCTACTAGGGAAAATTTTTCACATTAAGTCACAGTGTTGTAAAGTTGATGAGGTCAAACGAATTATTTAAACTCTACAATCTCTCTATTAAGGTAGAATAACTCGCACTGGAAAATGTTGAATGTGCATTTTATGGACCAACAAATCTAGTTAAAAAAGATGTTTCTTAAAGTTAAATAAATTAAGTTGTAAATTATATATAATTGAAATCAATCTTACTAATATTGTGTTAACTTTTTCAATAAACGGTTTTAGTTGTTTTTTATTGTAGTTTTCCACTTCTTGTGCCTGTTCTGTAATAGTAGTAGCTAATTCTGGCTTCTCATTTTTTAAAGTATCAGCCATAGTGTTTAACGTCTTTACTAAGTTGTCCAAATCAACATCGATAATAGTTTGGTTAAACTAAAAAATATATGGTTATATATAACAATGTTTTTAATGAACTATCCAAGTAGAAATAGAAGATAAATAAAAAAAATATATTATTATCTACATATATTATGTAATATAAATATAAAAATACATATTTATCACAAAATTAAACAAATTATTTTTTGATGTATTTAAGGCAAATGTACACAAGGCAAAAATTTACTAAAAAGCCACCTATCAAGTTTCTCAAATTTCTCAATGAATTTGTTTACAGATTATTGAATTTAACCCTAGAACACTAACCTTAATTTCCACTCCCGTAGACACTAACCATTCGTGATATTTACGATTTTTTTTTCAACTCCAAAAAAGTAAAACAAAAAATTAAGATGATATTTTAATTAATTTTTTAAAGGAACAAAGGAACATTTTTATATCTAAATTGTACAAAAAAATTTCAAAATTTATGCATCTACGTCACAGGTAACGCAACAACGAGCACGGTGTTCTGCGCAAAATGCTCGTTTGCAGTGATTGCAATGAAGTGACGTCATTCTTCTTTTTTTGGAGGGACAGACGTAACATGTAGTACGTTTGTTAGAATGTTGATTGTCCTCAGTAACTTGCAAAGGAATTTTAATTAAATCACTAATCAGAAGCTTCACCGAGCGTTGCAAAGTCGGCATCGCAAAACGCTTTTCAAGCCATAATCTTGTGAGTTCTTGATGGAGATTTAACATAAAAGCCTTTCTTGTTATTGGCTCCTGATTATTTCTTGATAAATTATGATTATATATAATCCAAGAGTTTATACACGCTATGTTGATCATACCATAGAATATACACAGCGGCCATCTTCGAGTTTTTCGGGAGCAACTTCGATGGCCACTTCTTCTTCTTCTTCAGGTGCCATCTCCGCTACGGAGGTTGGCAATCATCATAGCTATCTTAATTTTTGAGGCAGTAGCTCTAAATAGTTGTTTTGAGCTGCATCCAAACCATTCTCTCAGGTTCTTCAGCCATGAAATTCGTCTTCTTCCGATGCTTCTTCTGCCATCTATTTTTCCTTGCATTATGAGTCGCAGGATGCCATATTTATCGCCCCGCATCACATGTCCGAGATACTGTAGTTTTCTTTCTTTAATTGTAAGTTCAATTTCCTTCTCTTTGCCTATTCTTCTCAGTATTTCATTGTTTGTAACTCTATCTACCCAGGAAACCCTCATAATTCTTCTATAGGTCCACATTTCAAAGGCGTTAAGTCGTCTCATGGTATCTAGATTTAACGTCCATGATTCCACTCCATAATATAGTACACTGTATACGTAACATTTTGTTAGGCGTACTTTAAGAGCTAATGTTAGATCTTTGCCACATAGGACCTTTTTCATTTTTATAAAATTAGAACGTGCTTTTTCGATTCTGACTTTGAGTTCTGCCGTGTAGTCATTATTTTCTGTTATAAGTGTTCCTAGGTAAGTGTACTTTTTTACTCTTTCGATCTACTGGCCCTCTACTATCAAGATTCCGTTAGTATTATAGTTGTTTTTACAAATTTTCATAAACTTCGTCTTTTTGACATTAAGAGAGAGTCCGTACTCCCTACTACACATGACTATTTTGCTCATGAGTCTTTCCAGGTCTTGTAAACTATCGGCTATTATTACTGTATCATCTGCATATCTGATGTTGTTAATTAAGACTCCATTTACTCTTATGCCGACTGTTTCATCTTCCAGAGTTTCTCGAATTACCTCTTCAGAATAGGCGTTAAATAATAGAGGTGATAGAATGCAGCCTTGCCTGACTCCTCTCTTTATTTCCATTTCTTCAGATGTTTCTTTTTCGATTCTTACTATTGCTCGCTGATTGTAATAGAGGTGTGTTATTAGCCTTAAATCTCTTTCATCTAGGTTTTTATTTTTTAGAATTTCCAGGAGTCGATCATGTTTTACTTTATCAAACGCTTTATTGTAGTCTATAAAACAGATGTAAAGAGGACGGTTAACATCCAAACATCTCTGTGTCAGTACATTGAAGGAGAATAATGCCTCTCTGGTACCCATACCATTGCGGAACCCATATTGAGTGTCACTAATATCCAGCTCCAGTTTAGAGTGTATTCTGGCGTGGATAATTTTCAAGGTATGTGACATTAAGCTTATGGTTCGATAGTCACTACACTCTTTGGCATTCACTTTCTTTGGCAAACACACAAATGCTGATGTCAACATTTCTCTAGGAATGATTCCCGTAGTATAGATAGCGTTGAACAGTTCTACTGTTATGTCCAGGTTTTTCTCGTTGACCAACTTTAGTAGCTCGCTTGGTAATTCATCTGGACCAGCAGATTTATTGGTTTTCATTGAGTTTAATGCCTGACTAACCTCTGATTTGGTTATCTCTGGACCTACATCTCCCGTTTGGCTATCTACAGATGTATTAGCTTCTCTCTGGTCATGAAATAATTCTTCGATGTACTCTTTCCATCGTCGTAGTTTTTGTTCTGTTTCCAATATAATATTTCCATTTTTGTCGAGCAGTATATTTGAGGTTCTTCTATTTCCTACTCCGGCTAGTTCTTTGACTTTTTAATGTAGGTTGAAGTTGTCATATCTGTTTTGAAGTTCTTCTATTTCTTTACATTTTTCAGAGAAGTAGGTCTCTTTAGCCTCCCTAATTTTTCTTCTTATTTGGTTTTGAAGCTGTTTATAGCGCGTCTTATTGATGGTTTTGTTTTTTCTCCTTTCATTCATCAACTCTAGAATTTCCTCTGTCATCCATTCTTCTTTCTTATATTTAGTTGTTGTAAGTAGTTTCTTACTTGGCTCCAATATAGAGGTTTTGAAGAATTGCCACTGCTGCTCTACGTTGCAGTTATTTCCTGGGTTTCTGTCTAGATTTGTGTTGATTTCGTGTTTCAGATTTTCTTTTGTTTCTTCTGACTTTAGTTTCTGTATGTTAAGTTTATTGTTATTGCGGCTTTTTTGTGTCTTTTTTAGTTGAAGTTGAAATCTAGCAATAAGAAGACTATGATCAGAAGATACGTCCGCTCCTGGATACGCCTTTACTGCCTGAAGTGAGTTTCGATATCTGTGTTTTATTAGGAAGTAATCAATTTGATTTCTGACGATTTTGTTGTCTTTGTCAGCTGGCGATTTCCATGTATAAAGGCGTCGCTTAGGTAATTTAAAGAATGTATTTGCGGCTATAAGATTGTGCTCCTGGCAAAATTCTATTAGGCGATCCCCTCTGTCGTTTCGTTCACCAAGCCCATATGGTCCTACATTAGGGTAGCATTTTCCCTCGCCAATTTTTGCGTTGAAATCACCCATGATCACTGTTACGTCTCTAGATGCTGTGAGATGTAATGTTTTTTGAAGTTCGCTATAAAAGTTTTCTATTTCTTCTTCATTTTTTTCAGCAGTTGGTGCATAAATCTGAATTAAATTCATTTTTCCATGGGTTGTCAATAATTGCACCATTATAATTCTTTCAGATATCGGAACGAAGCCTGTTACTGATCTCGTTAGTTTTTCAGTGAGGATCATAGCAACTCCATATCTGTGTTGGGTGTCGCTGCTTCCAGAGTAATAAATTCGTCCATTGTCTGTATTGACTTCGCCAGAGCCGACCCATCTTGTATCGCTTATTCCTAATATATCGATCTCTAGTCGCATCATCTCTTGCTGTATATTTCTTAGTTTCCCAGGTTCATACATACTTCTTACATTCCATGTAGCTATTTTGTAAGTGGATTTGTATATATTTAGTGAACAGGGATTTCGCTAACTAACGGTCTGGGAAGCCCTGTCGTTACTGCTGTTTCTTCCCCTACCGAATCTTGGCAGGGGAATCTTGACATTTGGTCAAAAGTGTCCACACCACCCTTTGTTTGGTTATAGTGCAATATTATTTCGGGTTTTTTAGTAGTTGGACAAACAATTGAGCCTTCGTGCATTGTTGACAATACTAGAACGGTTTTGTTCTTTTTGAATTTATAGGACACTAACGTCTTCTCTCGGTCAAAGCAAAATTTTGAATATCCGATTTCTCTGTTGTTAAGATTAATCATTTCAGGAGGTATCTCTCGTTTATTTTGCCGCAAAGTACCAATAGTTGTAAGGTTGTAAGGAGGCTTCAAAAGAGTATCTATTCCTGTCTTTGGGAAAGGCCTAATTTCATGCACCTATCCGATTTAAGTCGTTTCTTTTAAATATATATTAGCGATATAATAAAGACTACCAATATTGCTGTTATTATAAAATATATGCACATCTAAATTTGTAAATTAAAACTTTAAAGATATAAAATTAACTCTATATACATACCCTTTAAAAATCCATATACCTAATGTGAATGTTTCAAAGAAGAACAACAAAATCTAATTTAATTTTCTGCTTCCGAAGAACACTCGATGTCACTGTCGTCACTTCCTATGTTTACTATAATGGGATTAGTATCTTCTTGATGGTCTATTTGGACTTCGGATGTTAAATAACTGTCTTCTATTTTAATTGCATGATGACATCGTTTTCTCTACTCATCTGGGGTTATTTCGGAAACTCGTTTTTCCAACAGGTGTCTCACATCTTCCAATTTAAAAGTTATGTTATTTTGTGCGATATTATTTTTAATCGCAGCCCATATTAGCTCTATCGGATTTAAATCCGGATGGTATGGAGGTAACCGTAAAGGAGTGTGACCATATTTACGTAAAAGTTCATCGAATTCATACCTTTTGAAACTATTTTTATGGTACTTAATCAACTCATACAATTCGGGTTTAAAACTTTGAGGATTAAATGTTATATTGTTTTTAATCAGCCAATCAATCATATTTCTTTTTGAATTACTATTAGGCGCAGGATTCACTTGTACCGAATGGTATGAGGCATTATCGCAAACAACTACTGAGTTAGGGGTAAATTTGGAATTAGTTTTTCCTTTAGCCATTTGCGGTAATTCGTGGCATTCATTTCTAAGTGGTAGTCACCGGATTTACTACCAGACTTGAATATTAAAAGCGCGTTTGGAATAAATCCCATTTCACCACCAGCATGCACTATTATTAAACGTTGACCCTTCGAAATGTTCATCAGTAACCCTTTACTAGAATTATCATTCCAAGTTTTCGATAAAGTTTGTCCACTGTGTACATATGTCTCATCGAGGTAAACAATGGGCCTGTTTTCGTTTCTGTAATGTTTGATAAGTCTTAAGTATTTAATTCTCCAAGCCCTTATTTCTGTCTTTTCGACCAACAATTTTCTGATGTCCTGTGCTCTCCTCCAACGGCAATTCATATTTCGAAGAATTCTTCGTAGCGAGGCTTCTGATACTTTAATGTCCAAATCTCTCTCAATTTTGTTCTTCAATTTCTTAACAGTAACACAAGAATTCTCTGTTCTATGAAAATCGTGTATTATACGCCGAATATCTGTAATTTGATATTCTGGTAAATCTGTCACAGGTGACTTTCGTAAAGGTCTTTCGTAAAGGTTTGAAGAAAATTCAACTTTGTTTTTATTATCTAGAGACCGTTTGCTCTCTTGTAGTATTCTGGATACGGTCCGCACAGAAATGCCTATAATGACGTAAATATAATCAGCGTATAAATAAAATGAAAGATGCAGTAAGAGAAGATCTGGAGAAAATGGGAGTGAGACAATGGGAATTACTGGCACAGGACCGACAAACATGGAAGGCAATAGTAAACGCGGCAAATACTCACGAAGAGAGAATGATTGGTATGTTGCAGAAATAATTCTTCAAATTTTAAACAGACAACATAAAGAAACAAAAGAGTACATTGAGAAGTAACTTAAAGCGATAGTAGAAAATTAAAAAATAAATAAGAGCTTTCTACGAAAACAAGAGCCTATGAACTCTTTCTCGACATATGAAAAATGATGACTATCTATTAATACATGAACTATCAGGAGAATAATGACAATTTGGCAAAATTATTTTACAGTAAATGTGGTAAGTATTTTACAACAAATGATGGTAAATAAAAATTAAGTAGTAATGGAAACACATTACGGAATTGTAGATGATCACATAGTAATAGAACTACCGACAGACAGACCAAGAAGTAATAAACAAAATAACAAAGTAAGTGTAATAAGAGCTAAAAAATAACGACTGCAATGAAAGTGCAGAGAATACGATATTTTTGACACATCGAAGGAATGAAACAAGAAATATGTCAAAAATGGTATTCTCGACTCACCCAATACAAAAGAAAAGCGAAGATAGGCAAAATGGGGTACAAGAGCAGAGTATAAAAGATTGACAAATAAGTAACATTGAGAACTAAAAGTAAAAACTGTTTGGAAACATTGGAAAAGTGGAACATTAAATTTGAATATCAAAAATTAATACTAAATGCATTGAAACTCCTTACCTGTTGCTTCAGCAGTCTTATTTTTTACCATTAGCAGAGTGTCCATTTCACTTTTCATATTTTTAAAATAATTATACACATTAAATATTATTTGACGACCCTGCTCTTTAATAACACTACGTTTTTTCCGTCCATTTTCAGCAAGATTGTTTGAAAATAAAAGTATATAATATTTGACACACACAACTTGTTCGCAACTGCACTGCTGCGCTACTGAGTATCGGAATGATTTACTGCTAAGGCGTGGCTTAGATAGAAATCTCAAATTTTGACCATTGCCCAATGCGATAATATGCAAATTAGATGCCTTCCGAAATGACGATTACTCTACTTTGTTTTTGAATGTTTTGAAATAATAATATAATTATTTAAAAAGGCTTTTGTATTTTTTCGAAAGTGATTACTCACTCGTTACGAACAATAATACAAACCACTAATTTATTAAATTCGCTTTTAATTTATGAATTATTCGGAGCTGAAATAAACATGTGTTTATCAGACTGTAAGTTGATTGATTGGCCTCGATCGTTTGTTTAATTTGTTACCCTGTATAATTGCCCAAAATATTTTCAAAATAATAATAATTTATAGTGGGTGCTTAGATTTCTTTGTCACTTAGTATATTCTATATAAAAGAACCACAACAATTATTTTTGATTGAACTTTACTTACCATATCTTGCAGTGATTTGAAGTCATTGAGTAAGATATTAATATTGACATTAGTCAATTTTTCCAATTCTGCTTTGGTTGTAGAATCCAAAAAGTTAAAATCTGTTATTTCATCTATTTTATTGCCTACTTTGTTAACAATTTCGGTTATAGTTGCGTTAATATCAAACTGGCTTATCGTTTCATCGATGTCGAATTTTGATTTCAGGTTCAGAACCTGATAGATACTTTGATTTTGATAACATTTATTCAAAATGTTTGTAATATTAAAAGAAAACTCTTGAGTATCTTTAATATTTTCTTGAATGTACTTATCGATCACATTAATAATAGTTGATTTATCAGGATTCCTTAATGAATAGCAAATGATCCTATCTGCTGCCAGGCCACCAACTGACATTACTAGCGCCATAATACATATAACGACAGTTATGATGAATATCAGAACAACAGCACTGAAAAATAATTTACATTAAGATAGGTAAGATAACACCCTAAACTTACTACTACAGGAATGATTAACAGGTTAAGTGCCAACCAGAAACTGAGTAGATGAGTGGATTTTCAATTTTTTTGTTTTTATAATATCTAGAATGCTTATAAATTTTTAGGAGAAATAGAGTCGTAATTTTTTCAATCCGACCATTTTTTTCAATTATATCGCCATTTTTCATAAGCAGACACCGGTGTCTGCTGTGGCAACATTTGCCTTTTATTAATTCTGCAGACACAAATAGCAGACACTGAGGTTTACGGCGCCGCTGTCGTTTAAACCTAACCTCAAAGACATACACGTGAGTTAGTAGTTTGTTGAGTTATTCTTTTGTTTTATAGCTGTATTAAATACCTATATTGGTTATTTTTCTTAAAAATTATCTCTCCTCAATCCTTGTCAGGGCGTAGTGACACCCTAAATATTATTAGTCTGCTGTCTCCATTGACTGCGATCTTGTGCCATATGGACGGCTTCATGTAGGGATTTTCCCACCAAACTCTTCATTTAAATATTAGTTACCAAAAATTATACATCATGCATAATATTAGTGATCGCACAAAGAGAATTATGGCTGCAATTTATGCAAAACAGTCTGCAGCAAGTTACGGTAAGTTTTTTAACAATAAGTGTAAGTTAGATCAGACTGCAAGTAAATAAATGTTTTCAGAAGACAGCTGCAATTCATCAGATGAGGAATTCAGTTCTACAGATTCCATAAACGATCCAGCTTATGTTCCAAGATAGTCAAATTCTGAACCTGCTGCTCAGGTGCTGCCAAAGTCTAAGATGGAAAAAACGCAGACAGAAAGTGAATCATCCGATTCCGATTCGAATGATACCCCATTGACAAATTACAACACAACAGGCTCCCGACCCGTTACAGAAATCAGTGATAGTTGGTCTGAACCTACTGGACGGCAGAAAAATCTTTGTTTTATAGATGAATGTGGTCCTAATGACGCAGTTGTGGCTCAACTTTCAAGTGGTACTCCGTTTGACTTTTATTTTGCTTGTGTGGATAAAACATAATTGAGCATATTGTCCAGCAAAAAAATTTATGTGCTACACAATTCCTAACAACAATAAATGATATCCCACAATCCTCGCGACTACATAAATGGGAACCCACGACTATTTCTGAAATGAAAAGATTTCTAGGACTTATACGCTATATGGGTCTGGTGAAAATGCAAGCAATAAAGAGTTATTGGTCCAAATCTATATTGTATAATAATAATGTTGTGAGGAATACAATGAGCCGGAACAGATTCCAGCTTCTTCTGCGGATGATGTATTTTGCAGACAATGAACTTTGCCCCCAAGGTGATCGCCTTTATAAAATACAGGGATTGGTAAATATGTGCAATACAAATTTTCAAGCGTTGTATACTCCAGGTGAAGTTTTTTGTATTGATGAGAGTATGGTTCCATTTCAAGAACGCTTGCTTTTAAAACAATATATACCGCAAAAAACCCACAAATACGGGATAAAAATTTTTAAACTATGCTGTAATTCTGGTTATACCTGGAACTTGGAAGTATATGGTGGTAAAAGTAATAACAATAGAACTACGTCTTTGCCCACAGATGTTGTTCTAAGATTGTCTGAGAAGCTCTTGGGTAAAGGTAGAACTATTGTCACAGACAATTTTTACACAAGTCTTGAACTCGCTTAATCTGCTTAGTAAAAATACTCATTTGATCGGAACACACAGGAGAACTGAAACTGTGATAAAACCTAAGTCAATTACAGATTACAATAATGGAAAATCTTCCATAGATTTATCTGATCAACTGGGTAGTTATGGTTCGGCATTACGACGCAGTCTGAAGTGGTATAGAAAACTAGCCATAGAGTTGTTGTTAGGAACATGTATTGTCAATGCTCGCTTTTTGTACAAAGAAATCACAATGAAAAATATAACTGTTCATGAATTCAGAGAACATATTGTAACAGAACTCTTGAACACTGCTGATGAGACTTTACCACCAAATACGTCTCAAAATCCTGAACTACCAAAACGAAAGTCGATATCCAATCATAAATTTATAAAAAAACAAAGGAGTTCAGGAGTGGGCCGTAAATATTGTCGAGGTTGCTATGAAAAAAAGAAGTTGGGTGAGATTCCACGAAGTAAAATATCAAAAGTTACCACATTTTGTAATGATTGTATTGGAAAACCTCCAATGTGTCTTTCTTGTTTTAATAAAACACATTATAATTAGTTGGTATGTATTTTGTCTTTTTATGAAAGTAACTTCAAAACTACAATTTTTATAACCTTCAAAAAAAGCAGTCCCGTAAGAAAATTTAAAGAGTTTATAGTTGTCGCATATAAACCATCACCTTAGCAGACACCGATGTATGTTAAATACACAGGATTTGCAGACACTGTGATGGTATAGTCAAAAATGTGTATGAAGTCATAGCAGACACGTGTGTCTGCTCTAGCAATATTGGGCAGATACCTCTGAGCAGACACCGGTGTCTGCTGTGGCACTCAACCTGTTAATCAAGGGTTTAATCAAGGCAGGGAAGTCTTAAAAAATGTCAAAAATTGTGTTTTGATTATCTATTATATTTACCCACTTTTCATAAAATTATCGGGCAAATATAGTAAGGTTTATATGTTTAGTCAGAATACTAAACATATCTACGATCTCTGACTGTATCCATCTTTGACATAGGTTTTTTCTTCTTTCTCAATGATGGTTCTTAAAATTATTTTAACTGAAATTTTCCGCTTCTTCTTTTATATTTTTATGAGTCATTTTGCTCACTTTCCATCTTTCACTCATTACTGAAGTGATCTGAAAAATTTCCATTAAGTTTATCACCATTTATCCAACCATGACAGTCTAAGGTGATCTAACTATTATCATTGCTCATCGATGGACTCTGTCCAGCGGTATTTCTGATTAAGACACTTACGTTACTGATACTACTTTTAAGGGAGAAGTTGCACCACGATCTGTAAAATCTATTTTGCAATTCCTTTTCTGCTTTTTCGGATTTTCTGGTTTTTGACGGTAAGTATTTTGTCTTACACTTAGTTTACTCTCAATAAAAACCAAGCTATGGTTTTATATGTATGCTATTTAAAAAATATAATTAATCTATCCTCGATATGTTACTGACTTACTAATAGTGGAATTTGACTTTTATTAACTTCTTCATTTAATGTGCGTAACCAGATTATATTGCATTCTGCCGACGAATTTGGGATACAATTGGTCCCATTTAGCATAATTAGAGCAGCTTCTTTAATTTTTCTCATTTTATCATCTTTTTCTTTTAGGTCTACACTTGAGTCTTTCCATTAAAACCAATGTTCATTTTCCCATACGTGTTTACATATTTGAGATCTATCAAATTCTCTGTTTTTAATATAAGATTGATATTCACTTATCCTAACCTTTAGTGATCTTAAAGTTCCACCTAAATAAAACTGATCGCATTCACAAGGTATTTTATAAATACAATTCTTTGTTCTTTCTTGTTTATTGTTAGGTTTAATTTTAGATAAAATAGATCTCAATGTGTTTGTTTTTACTGTTGTTGAAATGTTGAGTTTTTATTTCCTACCTTTTTAAGTTTTTCTGATAATCCTCTTATGGATCGTATTGTTCCTTGTGTGTGTTGTAGGATCTCGTTCTATTTGGTCGATTGTTATAAATTCCTTATTTATAAACAATAAAGGATAATAATTTTTTGGTAAAACAGATATTAAAACATGTCTGTTTCTCCTCTATGAACGAATTTTCGTTAGAATAAGTAATTTTGGCTCTTTCGTATAAGGGTTTAATGATTCCCTTTATAATATTGGTGTTATGACTTGATTTGTAATTAAGATATCTGTTAGTGTGTGTTGGTTTTCTATACACCTGAGTCTCATATCCAGTATCGTTCTTAGAGAATAAAACATTCAGGACAGGGAGTGTGTAATTATATTCAATTTCCATGGTAAATGTTATTGTCTCCTCTTTATCTTTTATATCATTTAGGAGCGTTTCCAACAACTGCAAGCCATGAGGCCACATTGAGATCTATTTTATCTAAAATTGAACCTAACAGTGAAGAAGAAAGAACAAAGAATTGTATTTATAAAATATTTTGTGAATACGATTAACGCCAAGATTGGAAAAGGAAGAGAAGATGACACGGTGGGGGAGTTTGGCCTCGGAATAAGAAATGAGAGGGGAGATAGACTGCTTCAGTTCTGTAAAGAAAATCAGTACAGTATAATAAACAGGTTTTTCAAGTTACCACTCAGACGTCTCTACACGTGGAAATCTCCAGCAGATGGAATAGAAGGACGCATCACAAGAAATCAAATCGATTACATAATGGTCAACAAAAGATACAAAAACGCAGTAAAAGCATGCAAGACATACCCCGGAGCTGACATCCCCACCGACCACAATTTTCTTCTTGCAACAATTAGGATAGAATTTAAAAGAACAAAAAGAAATAAGCAAATAATAGCTATTAATCTAGATAAGCTTAAAGAAGAATCCACTAGTAATAAAATACGAGAAGAAATACATAGACACTTGAGTAACAGAACAGTACAATCGACACAAACTCCCGAGGAAGAATGGCACTATATTGAGAAAACACTTACAAACAAGGTACACTAAAAAAGAACAAATCATGGATGACAGAAGAAATTCTAAACATGATGGATGAAAGAAGAAAATACAGAGGTAAAAATGAAACAGCATACAAGCAAATAGACAAGAATATCAGAATAAAGATCCAACAAGCCAAAGAAACCTGGCTAAGTAAAAGATACCAAGAAATTGAAGAGTTGGAACAAAGGCATGATACTTTCAATCTACATAAAAAAGTAAAAGAAGCCACTGGAATATTTAAACAAACTCCTACGTCTTTCATCGAAGATAAACATGGGAACCCGCTACTGAACATAGAAGATCAAATAAGTAGATGGAGAGAATACGTGGAAAAGATGTTTCAAGACCGAGAGAGGACGAACATTTACATGCAGGAGGCATCGACTGGACCTTATATCACAAAGCAAGAAATTATCAAAGCGGCAAATCAGTTAAAGAACGGAAAAGCTGTTGGGGAAGATAATATCCCAATTGAAATAATAAAGATATTACTAAACGAACACATCGAATTACTGGAAGATATATTTAACAAAATATACGAAACAGACATAATACCAAATGATTGGCTGACATCGGTGTTTATACCACTACCAAAGAAGAGAAACTCCAAGAAATGTGAAGACCATATTATTATTAGCCTGATGAATCATATGTTGAAGCTTTTCCTACGAGTAATACATAATAGAGTATACAATAAACTAGACGAACACACTGGTCAAACTCAGTTTGGTTTTAAGAATGGGTTCGGAACAAGAGAAGCATTTTTTTCAATACGTGTGCTACTTGAAAGATGTAGAGATGTCGATTATGATGTATACTTGTGTTTTATAGACTTTCAGAAGGCGTTTGACCTGGTGAAACATGATAAACTAATAGATATTTTAAGGTCATGTAATATCGACGATAAAGACTTAAGGATCATTTCAAACCTCTACCAAGAACAAAAGGCTAAAATCAGAATAAAAAGCGAAACATCTGGAAAAATCAATATCGAGAAGGGAGTAAGACAGGGATGTGTCCTATCACCTTTGCTGTTCAATGTTTACTCTGAGAAGATATTTCAGAAAGCTTTGGAAGGCACCTCGGATGGTATAATTATAAACGGGCAATGTATAAATAACCTGCGATATGCTGATGACACTGTCATACTGGCAGATAATGCTGAAGCCCTGCAACGCTTAATGGACCGAGTAACGACAGCCTGTAGAGAATTTGGAATAAAATTGTATACAAAGAAGACAAAAACGATGGTCATCAGCAAGCACCAAAACAGAAGGGTGAAGGTTAATGTCGACGGAACAGATCTGGAAAGAGTAACAAGAACAACGTACCTTGGAAGTAATCTTGATGAAACTTGGGACCACTCACTAGAGATAAGAATACGCCTGGAAAAGGCACGTACAATGTTTTACAAAATGCAAAAAGTTGTATGCAACCGGCAGCTAGGCATCTCATTGAGAACTAGAATACTTAAGTGCTATGTTTTCTCCACCTTGCTCTATGGTGTTGAAGCCTGGACAATGACAGAAGCAACACAAAAAAGAATCCAAGCATTCGAACTCTGGTGTTACCGTAAAATGCTCAGAATATCCTACATGAGCCATACGACAAATGCGGAAGTCTTGCGGAGGATAAATAAGGAAAGAGAGCTTATGCTTATAATAAAAGAACGAAAAACACAATATTTTGGTCACATCATAAGAAATCAAAAGTATGAACTGCTCCAACTTATAATCGAAGGCAAAGTCAATAGCAAAAGCGGACCAGGAAGAAGACGCAACTCTTGGCTTAAAAACCTACGGCATTGGACGAACATGACCTCCATAGAACTATTTAGGGCTGCTACAAATAAGATTAAATGGACAAATGTAATGACCAACGTCCCTAAGGATAAGGCACCGTAAGAAGAATACGATTAGTTTTTTTAGGTGAAATATTAAGAACATTAAATACTGTAATAATTTAATTTTATTCTGTAATAAGTTTTGACAGAACGAAAAAGTAAATCAAATTTAATGTCATTATGTTAATTAATATTGCTAATTTTAAAACACAATACTCACAAGGGTAAGCCTATTGAAGACATAAGAACTTCATTTTTCTAATGTAATTTTTTATGTTAATTTTTAGTATGTTTTGAAAAAGAGTAAAATAAACTCGAAAGCTTAGCAAACCTAAAAGAGTTTTACTTAAAGAGTTTTACTTAAAGGCCAATATATTGACTACTAAACCCAAGATATCTGTATATATTTATAAATATATATATATATATATACATATATATATATATATATATTATATATATATATATATATATATATATATATATATATATATATATATATATATATATATATATTACAATATAGCAAAAAATTTTAATTTACTTACGTTATTAAGAATACACTTCCTGTACCCTTACTGCAACAGTAACTTTTGTACTTATCGGGTCTATTGCCAAACAAACCGAAAACTAATCCAAAAAATAGAAACACTAGGACTAAAAGCAAAACGCAAGAAATTACTATACCCACGTAGTAAAAATAAGGATAGTACTTTTCCAAATAATCATTCCCGTCCTCAAAAGATGAGTAGACACTTAGCATTTGCTTCTTTACTGTAACTACAAGATCATCCATGACTTTTGTGTTGTTCTTTATAGTATTCCCTAAAACATAAAAATCGACTTGTAATAATCTGGTTGAATGAAAAAGCTATAGTAGTTTACTACAAAATTATTTATTACTATCGCACACATCACCCAATCGTCTAAACAGAGAAATAGTAAGGGGTATTTAAGGATTTATTATTTCAAATTTTCGGTAATTTCATACCAACAGTTGTTATCTAGGGCTTTAAGAATTGTTATTTGTCTCGTACTTTCACAATATTCTTTTAGTTTATAATTACATGATATAAAAACTTACCAGCAGTATTTATCTCTGTATTAGCTTTATCCTTAATAGTTTGGATTTGAGAATTGATCTTATCTGGAACTTCTTGTACGAGTTTATTTACAGTATCCGCTGCAGATTTTATATTTTTAATGGGTACGTTCTCGAATATGTCTGGAATTTCCGGTATCTGAAAAACATAATCTTTTCAAAATTCAGATGCTAACCAAAAATTATCGTCCAATAAACTTTCTTAATGTTCTAAAATACTTAGTTATACAAATATTACAAAAATTTAGCACTCATCATTTGCAAAAAAGTTTACCACTTTTACCCCCTGGCTTCCCTAAGCTTTCCCCAATTTACCAAGAATCTGTACATCCTAGAAAAACATATTTTAAATAAAAATGTAGCTGAGATAATTTAAAACAAAAATGTTTATAAGCAGTTTTTGTGTAGAATAGAATAGAATAGAAATATGCTTTATTGTCACTGAAAATTATTGAACAATTTTATGGACAAAGCTAAAAAATAAATCAGTCAAATAGTACAAAAAGTATAAAACAAAAACAAATATAGTAAAAAACAGAATAACACAATTTTAAATTAGTAAAATTATTGTATAACCTACACAATTTGTACAGACAACAACAAATGAGACAAATTGTAGCCACTGCTTGAGACACCCAAATGTAATTATAAACAATACTAATTTTGTTTCTTTATTATACATTAAGAAACTCGTCAACTGAATAATATGGTCTTTCTGAGAGATAGATTTTTGTCACCTTACGAAACTTAATGAAGGAAGTTGCGGATTTAATTTCTCTTGGAAGGTGATTATAAAGTTTCCTTGCACGATATAGAATAGAATTCTTTACTAGCTGAGTGGACGGGATCGGCAAATAAACGTTACAATCCGAATTTCTAATGGAGTAGCCATGGTCAGGTCTATCGGGAAAAATGTTTAGATGCTTTCGAATCAAACAAACCGTTTCCAAAATAAATAGAGAGGGAAGCGTCAAAATTCCGTGATTTTTGAAGTAGGTCTTGCAATGAGTTGTTTGTTTAAGACCAAATAGATAACGGATTGCTCTTTTTTGCAACTTAAAAATAGTATCAAATTGGGCCGCTGTACTAGAACCCCAAAATGGAAGCCCATATCGAAGATGGGACTCGAACAATGAGAAATATGCCATTTTGGCAGAAGATAAATTTAGTTCGTTCGAAACAGATCTTATTGCAAAGCAAGCTGAGGCTAGTTTCTTCCTTAAGGAGTCAGTATGCAAGGACCATTTGAGATCACTGTCAATGAGAATACCTAAAAATTTCACGGAATTTACGATATTGATTTGGCTCTCATTCAAAAGCAAGGGTTGCATGACTCCTTTATAAGATAGTGCTACAGTCTTATCCACGTTAAAGCTAAGTAAGTTGGAGTCTGACCAAGCCTTGATTATAAGTAAATCAGCGGTTATAATTGAATGAAGCGTTGAAATATTAGAGCTGCTCCAAGTAATACTGGTGTCATCAGCAAATAGAAAAATTTTCCCTTTAATTTTCAAGTAAGTGATGTCATTAATGAAAAGTAAAAAAAGAATGGGACCTAATACTGAACCTTGCGGTACTCCACACTCAATATCTTTACAACTACAGTCGGTGTCATTTATTCTAACCAATTGTTTCCTACCTACCAAGTAAGTTTTGAACCAGTTCAAAGACACACCCCGAATTCCATAGAAAGTTAATTTTTTTAATAGAATGTCGTGATTTACGCAGTCAAAGGCTTTGGAATAGTCGCAGAAAACGGTGGCGGAGGAGAAGTTAATGTTTAGTGATAGATATACATTATGTAACACAGAAAATATGGCATCAGTAGTGCATTTATTAGGCAAAAAGCCGAACTGATTTTGCGATAAAATATTATATTTAAGGATAAAGGGCATAAGTCGAACTTTTATAAGTCTTTCAATAATTTTTGATAGTGCTGGTAACAAGGCAATAGGTCTATAGTTGCAGGCATTAGATTTTTCTCCACCTTTATGAAGAGAAATGACGATGGCAGTCTTTAGGCAGTTAGGGAATGTACCTTTTTCAAGGGAATCATTTACTAGCGAGACCATGACCTCCAAAACATTATGCGGTAGATTTGAGAAAATTTTAATAGATAATCCATCTGTACTACAGGACGATGTGCTTTTTATACTACGAATTGTTGAAATGAGTTCCGTCTTATCAACTGGTCTTAAAAAGAAGGCATCAGCAATGTTTTTTGAATTAGAGAGATAGGAAACTGGATATTGTTGCGGCGAAATAGTTGAGGTTATATTTTTACTCACATTAACAAAGTAATCATTTAGATTTTCGGGGTGAGGAAAAGAAAAGGTTTGATTCGCTGTACTGGTTTTATTTCGAAAATCGTTTATTATTGACCAAGTTTCTTTTGAAATATTTTTGAAGCTTTTTAAGCGATTATGAGAGTAGGCTGTTTTGGCTACTTTGAGTAGTTTTATATAGCATTTTCTGTACTTATTGATATAATCAGAGATGGGGATATTGTCATTAAATTTTTTAATATATAGCATATTTTTCGCAGATAAGCGAATGCCTTTGGTAATCCAAGGTTTGTTATGTTTTGGCCTGATGTTTAATAGAGGAAATGCTTTATTAAAAATAGATACAAGTCTATTTAGAAAATCACTAACATTACAGTCAATGTCCCCAGAAGAAAAACTCCAGTCAGAAGTCAAGCATGAATTATAGAATTTACGAAAGTTTTGAGTGGAAAAAATCCTACCTAATCGTCGGGTTTTTGAGTGAGGTGTTTGTAAACTGCTAAACTTGGTATATACCGCTTCATGATCAGAAAGCCCCCCACTAATAACTGTAGAATGGACGTCAGCGGGTGGAAAATCGGAAACCACATAATCAATTGTCGAGGATGATGTTTTTGAGATTCTTGTTGGAGAATTAACGTGCATTGTGAGACCATATGATTCAAAAATAGTTACTAAAGACAGTTTGGTCGCACAAACTGTTGGGTGTAGAATTAACTGTTATCTAAGAAACAACGCTTGAAGCGACCGTCAATTTTGCATGTCAGTTACGCGAACGAAATCAATGTTTAATAAAATTTGTATCAGCTCGAAGGTAAAAATTCGATATCTTTTAATTCAATTGACCTATCGACAAAAATCAAGATGCGTTTTAAAGGTAAAGAGTTCAAAAAGAGAAATCATACGATTTCTACCTGGTGAAATCGAATTCAAATATTTACCACTGTGCTTTCTAAAACTTGCAAAGCAAGCAGCTCGATAAATTACTCGGCAAGGGATAGATTGCATTCCACGTGCCATTCATCATGGTCAAGATTCGTAGTGAATTCAATTTCTGGTACTCCAAACGGAGGAAAGATATAAAATATAAAGACGATACTAGATTTTTGTTTCAATACAGAGCGGCGGTAAGCCGCTTATACGTATTTCGAACTCTTTAGGTCTCTTCAGAGCGGTATAGACACCTCTCTGGATCGAAGCAAAATCTATTCCCCTGTTTAGAAAATATATATTGTGGCTAAACACCCCGTACGGGGTTACGCCGCTTAAGCTCTCTAGATCTATTTTACGAGGTAGATCAGTCCTCATTTTCTTTATTTAATTTTTCTTGTTATTTTTCTCCACTGTTTCCTATCTCTAGTTTTTCTCTCCATTGTCGTACGCCCGCCCTGTTGAGATCGTTTGTTACTTCTTGTAGCCATGTAGATCTTGGTCTTCCACGTCTTCGTTTACCAGCTGGTGTCCATTCCAATATTGAGAATATTGTCGTAGTTGGTCCTGATCTCCATATATGTCCTAGCCATTTTGCCCTTTGCTGTTTTATTTTACAAACTATATCCTCTTTAATTTCGTTTAGTAGTTCATGATTCGTCCTTTGTCTATATTGGTTTTCATTAATTTTTATTGGTCCTGATATTGCTCTTAGTATTTTCCTTTCTAGTATTCTAAGGTCTTCCTCTTGTTTTTTTGTTATGCTAAGGGTTTCGGCTGCATACATCATAGTCGGTCGAATTATTGTTTTATATATTTTCATTTTCGATTTTTTGCTCAGTAATTTATTTTTTAGAAGCTTTGTATTTGCATAGTATGTCTTATTTGCTGTAATTATTCTTTCTTTAATTTCTGTTTCCCTTTCTCTATTGTTTGCTAATAATATTCCCAAATACTTAAACTTTTCTAGTTCTTTAAATATATATTCTCCCAGTCTAACCTTTTTGTTTTCATATTTCTTGTCAAATCTCATTATTTTTGTTTTTTCTTGATTTATTACTAATCCCATTACTTTCCCTTCTGCTACCAATTCTTTTAACATACTTTCCATTTTTTTTTCTGTTCTTTGTTATTATCACAATATCGTCGGCATATGCTATTATTTGTCCCTCTCTCGTTCTAAGTGTACCTTTGTTGATTTTTCTGACTATATATTCCAGGGCCTATATAAACAGACTATATAAAGAGGCCTATAAAGCGCTGAACGGTCAAATAAAACGACTCTGCAAAAAGGACAAGAACACACACTTGAACAAAATCTGCATGGAAATAGAAGGGCATAAAACCAAAACTGAGACCAGAGACATGTTTAAAAAAATAAAGCAGATAACACGTTCCTTTACACCAAACTACCCTGCTATCAAAGATGATAACGGAACTCTACTCACTTTGTAAAAAAAAAATTTTACACAGATGGAAAGAATACTGTGGACGACTGATGATGGAGGAAAGCACAGACGCCCCATCACAACAAGAAGATGCCAGTTTTGCGACGGAACCTGACGTACTCAAAAGTGAAGTTGAAGCAGCAATTATGAGGCAAAAAAGTCAAAAAGCTGCCGGTCAAGATAACATACCTATTGAAATGATTTGGGCCCTAGATGACGTTGGAGTGGATATAATACATCAAATTTGTCAAAGAGTGTGGGAAACAGGTAAATGGCCTGAGGACTGGATACAATCACTATATATTCCCATACATAAAAAGGGAGCGAAAGATTTATGTAGCAACTATCGCACAATTGCTCTAATTGCGCATTGCAGTAAGATACTCTTACACATAATTCTCGAGAGGATAAAGCCCTTTTTACTACCTAACATTGTGGAGGAACAATCAGGTTTCGTCCCAGGACGTGGTACTAGAGAACAAATTTTAAACGTACGGCAGATTGTAGAAAAATCCAGAGAATTCAACATCACAACATATTTGTGCTTCATAGATTATAGTAAAGCTTTCGATTTGGTCAACTGGAGTAAAATGTGGCAGGTTTTGTCTGAAATGGGAGTCCCTAATCATCTAATACTGCTAATTAAAAGCCTGTACAATAACAATTATGCCAGAGTTAGAATAAATGGGGAACTAACTGACAGTTTCAGGGTCACAAAGGGCGTGAGACAAGGCTGCATACTAAGCCCAATTTTATTTAACATCTATGGTGAATGGATAATGCGGAAAGCTACTGAGGACTGGAACGGTGGCATCACCATTGTCGGGAAGAAGATTTGCAACTTGAGATATGCAGATGATACTACTATCCTCGCTAGTTCTGAAACTGAATTGATTCACCTGCTACAACGGATAGAAGACGTAAGCTTAACGATGGGCCTTAAAATAAACAGGGATAAAACGAGAATCATGATAAATGACAGAGCTAACAACAATCAAAATCATCTGGTTAGGATAAACAATATCGCTGTTGTAGATAAATTTGTGTATCTGGGCTCATTAATAACCAACAAAGGAGGATGTACTGAAGAAATAAAGCGGCGGTCAGCAACCGCAAAAAGCGCTATGGAAAAATTAACAAAAATTTGGAAAAGCCATGAAATTACTACCGATACAAAAATGAGACTAGTAAGAAGTCTAGTTTTTCCAGTTTTTACTTATGCATCGGAATGCTGGACCCTTACTGAGAAAGACAAAAAGAACATAGATGTATTTGAGATGTACTGCTGGAGACGAATGTTGAGAATACCATGGGTGGCCCGAAGAACAAATGAATCCATACTGGTCCAGCTAAACATAAAGAAAAGACTAAGAACACAAATAACAGAACAGATAATAAGCTATTTTGGACATGTGCTTCGAAGAAATGGTCTTGAAAAACTTACCATACAGGGAAAAGTAGAAGGCAAAAGAAGTAGAGGTAGATCTCCTACACGATACACGGACCATATTGTTGCTACCATTGGCGCTCCATTGTCAGAATGTGCTAGATTGGCAGAAGATAGAAAAACGTGGAGGAACATTGGAAAAATTACCTAACAGCTTCATGATATCACGATACCTGCATCAGGTTAACGACTAAGAAGAAGAAGATTCCAGGGCAAGATTAAACAGAGTTGCAGATAATGAATCTCCTTGACGTACACCTTTATTTGTAACAAATTCTTCTGTGTCTCCTTCTTGTGTTTTTACAGTTACTACGGTTTTGCTCATTGTCATTTTTAATAATCGTCTTAATTTGTTGCGTATTCTCGTTTCTCTCATATCTGTAAGTAATTTCGCTCTGTTTATTGAATCAAATGCTTGTTGGAAGTCTATAAAAAGCAGTTCAATTTCTATTTTATATCCATAAGCTTTCTCCATAATTTGCTTTACCGTATGTATGGCATCTGTTGTTGACTTTCCCCTAATAAATCCGCATTGATACTGTCCCATGATATTTGTTGTCGCTTTGGCCAGTCTTCGTTGTATTAAGGTTGACATGATTTTATACGCTGTGTTTAATAATGTCAGTCCTCTATAATTATTACACATTTGTTGGTCTCCTTTTTTATGAATTGTGATAATTTGTCCTTTGTGCCATTCTTCTGGCATCTTTTCTTCGTCCCATATGACTTTTATTAATTGGTATATTTTTTCTCTGAGTTCATTTCCACCATATTTTATTAGTCCCATGTTTATACCGTCCATACCTGGTGCTTTACCGTTGCGACTACTGTTTATAATTTCTCCAACTTCATCTCTCGTTGGTTTTTCTAGCTCGGTTTCTATCATCGTGGTGTCTTCTTCCACATTTTCATTTAAGTCTTCGTCCTCTTGTACTGTTAATAATTCTTTAAAATAATCAGTCCAGATTTCTTTAAACTCTTTGTCATTTTCTGATACTTTTCCATTTCTATCCTTTATGCCTTTTATCTTTCCTTTGAAGGTTTTGTTCTGCTCGCTAATTTTCTTATAAAATGCTTTTGTGTTTCTATTTGAGTTTTCTTTTTCTATTTTATTAATCTTATCATTTAACCAGGTTCGTTTAATTTTTCTTATTTGTTTCTTACATTCTGTCCTTAATTTGTTGTATTCTTCTTTATATTCTTGTCTATTTGTTCTGATCCACCTTTGTCTTATTTCTATCTTCTTTTTTAACATGTTATGACAGTCTTGATTATACCATTCTTCTTTTTTGTTCTTTCTCTCTATCCCTACATGTTCAGAAGCTGTTTCATTTATACATTTTTGTTTAGCTTGTTTAGACAATAGTTATAAAATAACTATATACGGACGTAACTACCTGAAGGGACCTAAAGAGGTCGAAATACGTATAAGCGGCTTGCCGCCGCTCTGTATTGAAACAAAAATCTAGTACCGTCTTTATATTTTATTTCTTTACTCTGTTTGGAGTAGGTACGTGGAATGCAATCTTAGATTCCCTTGCCAAGTAATTTATCAAGTTGTTTGCTTTGCAAGTTTTAAAAAGCACAGTGATAAAGTTTTGAATTTGATTGATTTAGGCCAGGTAGAAATCGCATGATTTCTCTTTCTTTTTGTTATTAGATGACGTAGTTACGTCCGTATATAGTTATTGGTGGAATTAAATGGATACTTGTTCAACAAATTAGGATGGCGATATTGGTACCATTTAAAGCGTGCTAAGTCTTGTAATTACTTCCAATCCGAGTTCAAACAATACGTAATTTAATTATTAAATGTTGCTATAACTAAGTTAATATCTAGCCAAAGTTTTAGCGCAAGTTCTTTATTAAAATAGACGATTACTGTCTATACACTGGTCCGCGACACACTACAATCATTAGCACTGATACAACTTGATAAATAATCAGTGTTCAGTTTTTAACTCTAAGCTATGTAACGATAACTAAAATGCGAGATAAAACTCTAAAAACAAGAAGCGACCAGCTCAGCTGGGATACAATTTGATACTGTTTACGCGAGAGCCTAAAAACTCTTAAACCAGAAATGCGTCGAATTGGGTCGAATTCGTAACTCAAAACTAACTAATATGCAAGGGCGACCAGCTAAGCTAGGGTACAATAATATTATACTGACTTAAAATTCCAATTTTCAATACCTGACTATTGCAAGAGATTTGCGAGGGGCGAGGGACAGCTTCGATATTTCTATACAGAGGTAGATAAAACTAACCTTTTGAATTCTTGTCTAAGTAAAGCGTTTTGTAAAATCTGGTCCAGTGTATGTCGCACAACACTTCTTCTTCAAGTGCCGTCTTTGTTCCGAAGTTTGGCTATCATTAAAGCTATGCGTATTTTTGATGCTGCAGATCTAAACAGTTGGTAATTGGTGCAATTGTACCATTCTCTCAAGTTTTTCAACCATGAATGCCTTCTTCTTCCTATAGATCTCTTTCCCATTATCTTTCCCTGTATAATCAATTGCAGCAACTGGTATTTATCTCCCTCATAACATGTCCCAAATATTGTAGTTTGCGCTTTTTAACAGTAAGTATCAGCTCTTTCTCTTTCCGCACTCTCCGCAAAACCTCCACATTTGTTACTTTCTCTGTCCAGGGTATTCTTAATATTCTACGATACATCCACAACTCAAATGCTTCTATCTTTTTGGTATCGATCTTTTTCAATGTCCATGTTTCCATCCCGTAGAGGAGAACTGACATAACGTAACATCTCAAAAGGCGAATTTTAAGTTTTAGACTTAGATCTCTTCCGCAGAACACCTTTTTCAATTTAGTAAATGTGGCTCTAGCTTTCTCTATTCTGGTTCTGATTTCTTCAGAGCAATCATTATTTTCGTTGATAACAGTTCCCAGGTAATTATATCTTCTTACACGTTCGATTCTTTGATCATGCACGGTTATGTCAGGGAAGTTTTGTGGTGATTTAGATATTAGCATTATTTTTGTTTTGCTTATGTTAAGTGATAATCCGTGTTCTTCACTGCATTCTACTATTTTGTTTATTAGTATTTGAAGATCTTCCCAAGTTTCTGCGATTACCGTGTCATCGGCATATCTCAAGTTGTTTATTCGGATGCCATTTATCTTAATACCTATATTTTGATCCGAAAGTGCTGTGTTTATAATGTCTTCGGAGTATAGATTGAATAAGGTCGGTGATAGTATACAACCCTGTCTTACGCCTTTCTTGATCTCGATTTCCTCCGTTGTCTCTTGCTCTATTCGGATATTTGCTTTCTGGTTATAGTAAATCTTAGAGATAATTCTAATGTCCCTTTTATCCAAGTTTTTTTCTACTAGCAGTTTCATTAAGTGATCGTGACGAACTTTATCAAACGCTTTGTTGTAATCAATGAAGCACATATATATATATATATATATATATATATATATATATATATCTTGGTTTATATCTAGACATCTTTGGCATATGACGTTAAGTGCAAATAGTGCTTCTCTTGTTCCAAGCCCGTTCCGAAATCTGAATTGAGTATTACTGATATCTGCATCTAGTTTTCTGTTAATTCTTGAGTGGATTACTTTGATGAATACACAACACTACATGACATTAATTCGGATGGCTAAAAAGACAGGCAAACCGTATAGCGTGACTGAAATGACTAAAATGAAAAATTTTACAATCTGAAATTACTTCAAGAAGAGTGGGGTAACAATTTTAATGTTAATGAGTAGAAAGACAAAATAAAATGGCATGACATTAAGGTGTTTCGTGTTGAAAACGAACAGCCATTTACTTTCTTTTATAAGAACTCTTACGAAGATGAAGATAAAAAAAGGTTTCGTACGTAGTTTACGACGAACTGAAAACCAGACTTCGTTATTTGCTAATGGTTTGACACGAGAGTACACAAGCAAGATATCTTTAACTCAAAATAAGAAAAGGGACTTAAAGGAATTGCTTGACAAAAATATAATACCCAGGAGTTATCGTGAACCTTACTATAAGGATTTGACCGATTAAGAACTAAAATTATAATCAGTAATAATTGAATTTTAGATTGATTCAAACTAAGTTTAAATATTTTTTTTAGTATATATGTCCTTTTAATTAACTATGAATTACTTAAATATGACCAGATTTTGTGTTCTTTTTTGGAAGGTTTATTTTGTTAAATATATAGATTAAGTGCAAAATGTTCAAGAATACTGTATTTTGTTATCTGTATCTGAATTTGTTTGATTAGAATATAAACGTAATTCAAAACAGTTTTGATTTATTTATTAATATTAATTCTCGGTGATTGTTAACATGTAATAAAATCTCTTTAGATCCAATGTTAACAAATGCCAAGAATCACTTCCCAAAGTTGTAAGTCCAAAAACTAACGTAAACCGCAAAAAAAAATATTAAATCAAATTGTAGTAACACAAAATATTTCATAAATAATGTCATAACTAAAAATAATATTTCATTTCGAACATTTTGCTTAGAGCAATAAAGTGTTAACTCAAAATTTTTAAATAACTCCACTCTCAGTATTTTTATTTAACTAAGAATACAAAGAAACTTTCTTTAATATTAATGGGAAACATATTATGCATTAATTTTTTTCTTACCTGCAATATGAAATGATTAATAAGTTTTTCGTTGATTCTGAAAAATCATCTTTTTTGAGTTACGACACTATTGTATTATTAGTGCGATATATGGTTTATCGAGCACTTTTTAATAATATATTTAATACCGTTCTATTTATCGTCTTGAGAAATAATACTTACGTTTTGCACATCTATTTTGATGTTTAGTCCATTGACTAGGTCGTTCGCAGCAGCACAATCGGAACCACAATTTTGTAACGTCTCTGTTAAATCTTTTTTAATTGAATTCATATCTAAAAACAAAAAAATAATAAAAATTAATAAAATCTTTACCATAAAAACATTATAATTTTTAGCTGAGTAGCTTTTGTTGAAGACTGAATCTTCAACAAAGAATTATTTGCAATAGTATTTCAAATTAGTTTACTGTAAGTGCGATAACATTTCTTCTTATACCAATAAATCTGATCAAATAATGATTGTTTATCATTGTTTAATATAGATTTTCACATAGAATATTATCTATAAACATGTAAAAATTATACTACTATATTCTTCTCATAATTATTCTGTATCATTGATATATTTAATCCAAAAAAACTAATATGTTTGATAAAAGTGACAATGGCGAAGATGCTATCAGCAGTAAAAATTCAAAACGACTCGTCAACCCCATTTCAAATACATAGGGGGTTAAGGCAGGGAGATGCGCTGGCGTGTCAGCTTTTTAATGTCGCCTTAGAAAAAGTTGTACGAGACGCTAATTTAGATAGCAGGGGAACAATATTTAATAGATCAGTCCAAATTCTAGCATATGCAGACGACGTGGACATTATAACAAGAACTAGGGCGAGAACTGCGGCAATCCTAACCGAGCTAGTAGCAGCAGCAGAACAAATGGGGTTACATATAAATCAAAATAAAACCAAATTCATGGCGACTAACACAAACACAAGAGCTGGAAATGTTGACACAAATTTAATCATCAATGACCAAAACTTCGAAGCAGTCAATAAGTTCATATATCTAGGGACATCGGTTAACCCCAATAACAATACATCTGAGGAAATAAAAAGGAGAATAATAATTGCAATCAGGTGTTATTATGGTCTATCAAAGTACTTAGCTAACAAACGTCTGTCTCAAAAAACTCGTATAAGGCTGTATAGAACACTGATAGTCCCGTTCTCACATACGGATCAGAGGCATGGACGCTAACGAAAACAGATGAATCCGCTCTATCCATTTTTGAAAGAAAGGTGCTACGCAAGATATTTTAAGCGGTCTGTGAGAACGGAATATGGAGGCGTAAATATAACTTCGAACTGCAGAATATCTACAAGCATACGTTTGGTGGTAAAGATATTATCACTATAACTAAGCGAAACCGCCTGCAGTGGGCAGGACATGTAGCCCGGGCCCCTGAATCGAACATGATAAAAAAGATTCTAACAGCGCAACCTGTGGGAATGAGACGACGGGGTAGACCAAAGCTGAGGTGGATGGATGGGGTAACACAAGATGCGGAGAAGATCGGAGTCGGCAACTGGAAAATTCAAGCAAGGGACAGAACAGAATGGCGTAGAAAGCTTGAGAAGGTCGAGGCCCTCTAAGAGCTGTAGCACCAAGATGATGATGATGATGATTGACATATTTAAACAATAATATTAGGCTATACTTTTTAGGATTAAATGTCTAATTCTTAATCAGAGGCAAAATGTGATGTAAAATAATGGAAAAATAATACTACTATATTTCTGTTTTAAAATTAACAAAAACACTTAAAACCAAGCCAAGGTGACCTTTCGCTCTCTGATGTTTGACATACGTCTAAAGTACATAGTTAAAAAATAGACAACGTTGCCTAATTACTTACGGTGTTCCTAATCATAAATATTTGCATCTGGCTCGGCGTGAAAAAAAACAACGCAAAATAAATATGTCAAAACTGTCAAAATAGTTGTTTATTAGAAAAATTTTAAAAAATCATAAATTCTTGCTAATTAAGATTATGTAAAGAGAAATCGAAACCTACCTAATTGAGAAATCAAAGAAACAAGATTAAAAAAAATAGATACTCTAAACTGGGAAAGTAATTAAAATTGTCAGGTATTTGTATGGAATGGAAAGCTGGATAATAAAAGCGGATAATATAAAGAAGTTGGAATCATTTGAGATGTGGTGCTATAGAAGGATTTTGAAAATACCATGGACCCAATGAGGTACAAATGCAGAAGTGTTAAGAAGGCTACAAAAAGATTGAGAGGTCATAAAGCACATCAAAACAAGAAAGCTGGAATATTTAGGCCACATTACCAGAGGTGCGAAACATGAGATATTGAGGCTCATAATGCAAAGTAAAATCAATGGTAAAAGATCCATAGGAAAACGAAGAATTTCCTGCCTGGCTGAGAAACTTAAGAGAATGGTATAGCCGCCAATAAGGTACGGATAGCTGTGATGATAGCCGACCTCCGATATGAGAAGGAAATATAAGAAGAAAGACGAAGAGAGTTGTAATATTTGTTGGTATAAACTAATTTGTACAGCACTACGATGTACTATATGAGGACAACCAACAATTTACAAACAAACTAGACAGCACTGAATCTTGGATAGTGAAAATTAAAGAAGCATAACGAATGCATGGTGTAGAAATGTAAAAATTTAGATGGATGACTAATGCACATGAAGGGCTTATTAATAAAACTGAAGAAGAAAGTAAAAGATGAAGAAGAAGAAAATAAAATCAGTAGGATATTGAAGTGAAAGTCGTCTTCGTGAGATGTGGAGCCCTAAACTCGGAAGGGGCAGATTTCTAAAGATAAAACAATCATTTTATTTAAAATAAAGAGGAGAGAAAAAGAAAAAAAAGATTAAAGAAATGATAAGGTAGGTTCGCCAAATAAAGCCTGGTTCCTAATAAAGCCCACTCGTCCATATTCCTCAGGATGGACAAATAATAGCAGTATGCTGCAATGTACAGATGCAGTAGAGCCATCTAGGTGCAAATTGTTACACTAAGTTGAGCATCGACGCGAACTGTCGCTTTTATATGATCATTCGTTTACAGTGGTCAATGGGTAAACATCCAATCTAATATTGAGGTTAGTATGCTTTTGTAATTTAATACGATTATGAGTGCGATTTTTTTTTATTTTGCATGACATTTGTCTTGCGTCTACTTATTAGTTGTACTTTCATAGTACCTGAATTACCTTATGTTTATTAAAACGTAAATAATGGTAATTTCTAAAAACATTGATCACCTACAGTATTGCTAATAAGGCCCGGGTGGGCCTTATTAAGACTACGGGTGGGCCTTGTTAAGACCACTACAATAACACGTTTTATAAGTTTTTAACTTTGTTTCAGAAAGAATACTAAAAAGCTTAAGATGCCTAGAGCTTTATGGACTGAAGAACAAATGGCTTTGGCCTTGCAAGCAGTTAAAAATGGGATGTCAGTAAGAACAGCCGCCAAAGAATTTAATATTGCCCGTCGAACACTTAGGAATCATTTGCTTAGTGGAAAAGCGGAAAAGAAACTTGGGCGCCCTTCATGTTTAAACCCCCAACAAGAATCTGAGTTGTGTGGAAGAATTTTTAGGCTAGCTGACGTTGGAATGCCTCTGACATCAACAGTGATAAGACGTTCTGTCCATGAATATTGCCAAAGAAATGGCATATCTGCACCTTTTATCGATAAAAACTTAGCTGGTCGAAAATGGCTCAAACTTTTTTTAAATCGACATCCCGAAGTAGTTAAAAGAAAATCTCAATTCATGAATCCAGCTAGAGCCGCCAAATTAAACAGATTCATAGTCAATGACTATTTTGAAAAGCTACACGAAGTTATGTTGAAGCTTGATATCCTGCAAAGCCCTCAACGCATTTTTAATATTGACGAGAAAGGTTGCCGCCTAAACCTTCATAAATCACAGGTATATGCTCGTAAAGGTGTCAAACGAGTTCATTTGATTTCGCAAGAGCACGCTAAGAATGTGTCAATTGTCGGTTGTGGAAATGCTGTAGGACAAATAATTCCACCTATGATCTTGTTCAAAGGAAAAAGAAAGAAGAATGAATGGTATGACAATCTTCCTGCTGGAACAGTTATTGAAATGACCGAGAAAGGAAGTATGACTACGCCAGTTTTCATTAAGTGGGTACAACATTTTGCTAAGTACAAGCCAATAGGAAGAATACTGCTTATTTTTGACGGAGCATCGTCCCATCTGGATGCAGATATTGTTGATGAAGCCGAGTCGCATGAAATTACGCTTTTTTGTCTGCCAAGTAATTGCACACATGAACTGCAACCTATGGACAAGGCGGTATTTAAAGCCTTCGAATCTTACTGGGACGACGAAGTTATCACCTACTGGACAAATAAACCAGATCGAACGATCAATAAATTTTCGCTTGGCACAATTTTCTCAAAAGTATGGCCAAAAGCAACTACAGCATCAAATGTTATTTCAGGTTTTCGTGCTACGGGAATATACCCGTATGATCCGAGTTTCATTCCTGACATAGCTTTTTGCCCATCAGAAATAACAGAAAATAAATTAGACTCGGAAGATTCTGCTATTCCATCAGCTTCGACTTACGCAACGAATAATCCTATTGGCAGCTCCACTCCAGACAGAAAAAAGAAAATAGAAGCTCTAAAGGAGAAAAATACGCAAGATAGCTCTGAGAGTTCTGACGGTTCTGACAATGAATTTTCAGTACATGACAGCTCAGAAGAGGAAAACGAAATGTCAGTAAGTTTTATCGCAGTGTTAATAACACCAGAATTGGAAACTGGAAAACGCAAAGGTGCTAGAAAGAAATCCCTGAACTATCGAGCACAGGAAGTCACAAAATCATTGTTTGATGAAGCTGGTTTAAATGACCCTAAAAACCAATCAAGAAAAGGAAAAAAATTTGGCAAACGGAAAAATAGTCAAAAAACAACTAAAAAAAGGAGAAGAGAAAAATAAACACAGCTCACTTGAAACCTCAAAAAACAAAGAAGAACGAAAAGATAGTTGGTATTGTTTCGTCTGCAATGAGGATGTCGTTAAGGATATGAGACTTTGTGACAGCTGCAAAAGATATATCCCTGAAGAGTGTGTAGGACTTTCAGCAGATGATAAAGACTTAGTTTTCATATGTCCAGACTGTTTGCAATAATTATTTTAAGTACCTATTATTTTTTACAAAATAAATGTCCTACTTGTCACCTTTGTTTAATTTGATTAATGTATAGTTGCACCAATAGACCTTAAGCTTAAGACGTACGTGGAACGTCAATGCGACATAAGCTGAACTGGGCTAAACTGGAGCTGAAGATCTGTTGGTGCAATTAGGCATAATGGTCACATTTAAAAAGTGGGCCTTATTAAGAACATGGTGTTCCTAATTAGGCCCAGAAGCAACTATTTTTTAAAGACTAAAAAGTAACAACTCATAAAACTTTTAACAAAATTTAACAATCTCATATTAAATTTAAATATGTGATTTATTTCCTCTGTGGTTTTCAGATTTATATCGTGATTTTATTTATCAAAAAACAACTAACAAACATTAAGTGGGCCTTATTTGGTCAACTTACCTTAGAATTAAAAATGCGTATCGGGCATCTGGTTATTGAAGCAATTCGTGTATTAAAAAACGAGAGAATACTTAGAACATGGTTATGGAAGAACACCTTCATGGTCGAAATGGAAGTAGAAGGAAACAATTTAACTATTTTTATTTCTAAGTTACTTACTATCGATTAACGTTTGTCCTTCTGTTTTCAATTCCGTGGTCTGCTTTTGAAAACTTTGTAGTTCGGCTTGCAGATCTGTTAATTTATCACAAAATGTAGAAATATTCGTTATTACCATAATATCATTCCATAGAGGCAAATTTTCTAATATTTCCCGTCCAGACCCTACAACATAAAAAAATCAATCGGTTTGTTTTGCTTTGTTTTTAAAATATATAAAAAATGTGACGCCGAAATTTCCTTCACTACAGAATATTCAAAATTCGCCACGGGACATCTTATTTAGATTTTTTGTGGTATATAGGAGTATATATATTGAAGTATATGGTTTTTCACGTTCTAAATATGTATTGAACTTTTTATTTCAAATAGATCACTTTATATTTTTTCTTAAATTCTAAAAAATATAGAATATTTCTTTTGTAATATTCTCTATGTGTAAATTCCATCATTATAACTAATAAATAGTATAAGTTACATATTTTACATAGTTACAAATATTATATCTGCTTAAGTTACATTACATAACATTACAATGGACTACAACAATAACAACTTTGACATTTTAATAAATTATTTTTGTTGGTATTTATTGAAAGTCGCAATGGATCGTTTTCTGAAAAAGAATGAATTAAAATTTGATTGATGTAGGATATTTATCATTATTTTCGTAGAAGTCAACAAGAAGCATGTAATATCTGTAATATAATTTTTCTACTCTCTTACTAGTAAATTGTATATTACCTACTATTTGGATGCTAAGTAAATGCATCATAACAGATACTGACACGTAATGACTAGCACGTAATAAAAAAAATTACGCTTCAGTTTTATAAAAATGTGTAATATCACATAAGCCTTGTAAGTCAGTTGGTCGAGTTACCATGGAAACGAATTAACGGACGTTATTTTGACAGATTAAAAATTATTAATCTGTCAGTGTAAATATAGTGGTAATTTAATTTTTATTTTTATAAACGAAAATAATGGTAGAAAAAGTATAGTACACAACTTGAGTTGTAGGCTTATTACATGCTTGTAAAATTACTGCGCTCGCCGCTACGCGGCTCGCGCGCAACTTTTTTACTCGCATGTAATAAGCTTCTTACAACTCTCGTTATGTAATATACTATTATATTCTAACAGAAATCCCATAACAAGTACAAGTTCATAAAAAAGTTTGTAGACAAGTCTTTAGATGGTTCTGTTATATTCAAAGATGATCCACACCTGGTTATTAGAGAAATATCCAAGGAACTTGATATTTCGTAAAAACACGTAATGAGAATTTCAGTCTACATTGATACTACTACTTTTTTGCTGCATTTGTTAAATTTGACCGACTGGAAGTGGCATGCGGTTGATAAACAAAATAAAAGTGCATCAATTAAGGCAAAGATTTAACTTTTTATTTGTAAAATTTAATAGTCATTAAATGCTGCTGCCGTATGCCAGGATGGTATAGGGCAGCAGTAGCTATGTCATTACTAACTCCAAGGCTTGAAAAGAATGACTTATTAATAGGCTTAGAATCAGATACTTATAGGCAAAAAAAATGCTGTAAAGATTATTATGGAAGGTTTTAATGCCAAAGTGGGTGAAAGGAGGACCGAAGACGAGGTCGGAAACTTTGGTTTGGGCCAAAGAAATGATAGAGGCGAAATACTGGTCTAATTTTGCCAAGAAGAAAATCTAATGATCGTAAACACCTGGTTTAAACTACCAAAAAGATTATATACATGGAAAGCACCAGGAGGTAATCAAAACCACATAATAAGAAACCATGTTGATTATATATTCATTGAAAAGCGATATAGAAATGACATCGAAAGAATCGATTCCGACCACAATCCTGTTATCGGTAAAATCCCAATTAAACTGAAGAAAATCAAAAGCAGAGAGAAGATAAAACCTAGCTTCGAAAAACTTAAAGATCCAGCAGTACAGGCAGATATAGAGAAAATACTAAATGATACACTCAAAGAAAAATTCAGTGAAGCACCTGCGGTAGCAAAAGCATTAGTAGAAATTATTTGGAACACCTTCAAAACAACAATTACAACTATACAAACATAACAACTACAAGACAACACAAAACATGGATGCCAAAAGAAATCCTAGAACTGATGGACGTAAAAAGATCTTACAAAAACCACAATGAAGTAAAATATAAAGAAACCCAGAGAAGCCCAAAAAATGTAGAAAATATACAGGAAACATACATCGAAGATCTGTTTAATGACGAGAGAACAGAACCACAAATGAATATAGTACAAGACACAATGCTTGATATATTAACATCGGAAGTTACAAAAACAATCAATACGGCAAAGCTACGAAAAGCCTCAGGTCCAAATGAAATACATGTAGAAATGATAAAACGTATCAATGAAGAAAATCTTCCGTACCTAACACCACTATATAACAAAATATATACCACTGGAATCTTCCCAGAAGATTGCAGTAGATCGACATTTATACCTATACCCAAGAAAAATAAAGCAAATAGATGCTCACAGTTTAGATTAATTGGCCTAATGAGCCATTTTCTGAAAATGTTATTCAAAATTGTACATCAACGTACATACAGAGAATGCGAAAGAAATCTTAGCGACAATCAATTTGGATTTCGCTTGAGGCTTGGTACGAGAACCTCTTTGTATGTGACGTGTTCTGTCCACGATATTTTTAATATTCTTTTGTATACCCACAGCTCGAATAATTCCAGTTTTTTTATTGATGTCGCATTCAAGGTCCAAGATTCCATTCCATAAAATAAAGTCGAAAAAACATAGCACCTCGCCAACCAACTCTTAGTTCCAGTTTTAAATCCCTGGTACATAGCACTCTTCTCATTTTGTTGAAATTTGCTCTAGCCTTTTCTATTCTTATTTTGATTTCCTGATTGTAATCATTTGTTGAGGTAATCATTGTTCCCATATATGCATATTTGTCTACTTGTTCGACGTTGGTTCCGTTTATTCGAAGATTCTCGTTATTTCTTTGAATTTTCGATATTCTCATAAATTTCGTCTTCTTGACATTCATTATTAGACCATACTCTTTTCCATACTCTGCTATTCTGGTCACTAGTCTCTGAAGATCTTCAATGTTTTCGGCTTAGATCACAGTGTCGTCCGCACATCTAATGTTGTTAATAGGAACTCTATTTACCTTTATTTCAGCTGTTTCACCCTCGAGAGCTTTTTTCAGGATCTCTTCGGAGTAGGCATTAAAAAGAAGTGGCGAAAATACGCATCTCTGTCTTACTTCACATCTAATTTCAATTTCTTCTGACAGCTGTTCGTTAACACGTACTTTTGCTCGCTGTTTATAGTATAAATTTGATATGATCCTGAGGTCGTTGTAGTTAATATTCTTTGATTTCAGGACATTCATCAATTGTTTATATCGTACTTTATCGAATGCTTTATTATAGTCAATAAAACATGCGTATATATCTTGATTGACGTCTAGGCATCTTTGTATCAGTATATTAAGTGAAAAACGAGCTTCACGCGTTCCTAGGCCTTTGCGGAAACCAAATTGTGTATCATTAACGTCTATGTCCAGTTTGTGATATATTCGGTTATGGATGACTTTAAGTAGTAACTTTAGCATATGAGACATTAACCTAATGGTGCGGAAATCGCTGCATTCTCTTGCGTTTTTCTTGTTAGGGAGACAAATAAAAATCGATGTTAACCACTCTTTGGGTAATACTCCCTGTAGAATTGTTGAAACTTATAGACGACGATGCACTTGAAATAATGGTGAACCTCTTCAACACAATTTATAGAACAGGCATCATACCAAAGAAATGGATCTCCTCTACCTTTGTCACAATCCCTAAGACGAATAACGCCAGAGAGTGTTCAGACCACAGAACTATAGCATTGATGAGCCACACACTAAAAGTATTTTTAAAAATAATTCACAAAAGAATATTTAATAAATTAGAAGAGGACATAAGCGCCACACAGTTTGGATTCAGAGGTGGACTGGGAACACGGGAAGCTTTGTTTGGTCTGAGTGTGTTAATGCAAAGATGTTTGGATGTAAACCAAGACCTCTACGTAGGTTTCATAGATTTTGAGAAGGACTTTGATAAAGTCAGACACCAAAAGCTATATGAAATCCTAAGAACCAAAAACATCGACAGTCGCGACATTAACTTCATATCCAGGTTGTACTGGAGACAAACAGCAAAAATCAAAGTTAATAATGAGTTAACCGAAGAAATTTAGATTCGTCGAGGTGTGCGTCAGGGTTGTGTGCTTTCTCCACTATTATTCAATATATATATATATATATATATATATATATATATATAATAATGTTCATACCAATGTTTTGCTCTAGGAGCGCTTTCTGACATATTATTTTGCTATATATATATATATATATATATTATATATATATATATATATATATATATATATATATATAAGGATCACTCAGACGAGTGGTGGGTTCTTATATCGGTCTCTAGGTGGAGAAATAAAAGACAAAGTTGATAGGCTACTTTATCTATTTTGAAGACGTTTCGCTTTCGAGTTTTGAAAGCATCATCAGTTCATCTAAAAAATTTATTACAATATGAGAACCACACAATCATGGAAACGATGTTAATTGTTACCTTAAAAAGATATGTAGCAGTCAATGTTATTAACAAACATGTGAATGAAACTAAGTAAATGGACATAATACGCTGATCTTGTATAAACAGTTAAGCAACTAACAACATATATGAACTTGTAAAAAATTTAGCACAGCAAATGACCATGTGGTCTAAAGTAAATTCAATGTTATTTAATGTTAATAAGTGAGTAAGAACCAAGAAAATCATAAATAACTTCCAACTATTTAATGGATATTAAGCTTTGATTTTAACTTTAGGTAGCATTATAAGTAATATTAATAAAATTCTAAAAAATAGTAAATATGAAGTTACCGATCAAAGCCCTATGAATGTCGCCGGGAAAATGGCGTTTAATGAAACAGGAACGAACTAAACCGCAAAAAGACAGCCAACCTTGAGGTCAAAAATACTTTTGACAGATCAACAAGGTGTAAATACCAACCCAAATTTTGGGCGGTAAACACAACTCCCCTCACTAATCAGCCCAAATTTACAAACAGGAGATTTTCATTCAACCTCATAAGTATGTAATGACGTTAATCATTATGGCTAGTTAAACAGCCAGGTGGATAACGATTTTATAATTTCCAAACAGCCCAAGGTTCAATATACTTGGAGCTGTGATTTGCAAAGGATTCTATGAATCAGTTACAATATTTGTATTATTTTAATATAAAATTTGAAGCACAAATTAAAGTAATTAGTGTATTGAAATGCAATGTGGGTTGCATATGTAATAGTAAAATTAAGTAAAGATATTAAGTTATTTTATTGATATATTTATTTATTTTATTTCTATTTATGTATATAAATTGTTTTATGAAAAATGGAAAAAAGTTCAACTAGTACACCTAATATGACATTAATGTAGTGAAAAGATTAAGTAGCCTAATTCTGCAAAATTAAAGCATGATATATTTGGCTCAAGTTACTTATGTCAGTTCTCTTATTCAATGCATTAGGATGTTTTAATATTGAACACATTTCCAAAAACTGTCTTTTAGCTAGATTGCGTTCAGTGGCAAGGATCTTAACTTCATTAAAATCCACTTCATGTTTTGTATTTATCGCATGTTGTGCTAGGGCACAAGTGTGTTTCGATAAATTAATGTCGCTACGATGTGAAGTGAGACGACCTTTTAATGATCTACCAGATTGACCAATGTAACATAAATCGCAATTAGCGCATGGAATTTTATAAATTGTATTCACTTGTTCCAAAGTGGACAAGGGTGTTTTAGTTTTAGAGAACAAATTTCTAACAGTTTTTGCATTCTTAACAGCAATTTTAACAGGTATATTATTTTGTTTATACAATTTAATAAGTTTCTCAGTAACTTGAGGGAAATAAGGTAAGGAAGAGTAATGTGTGATAGTATTCTCATTAACGGTATTATGCAGAACAGTGCTATTTATAGAATTATTAGAGATGTTTCTAAGTTGGTCACCATCGGGTATGTCATAAATTGAGGATCCATAACTATGCGAATAAAGGTATTTATTGATGATAGAGGAAGGATATGAATTCTCTATTAGAATATTTCTCAATAACTTAAATATATATATATATATATATATATATATATATATATATATATATATATATATCTGTACCTCAGAATAAAAGTGTATTAAGTCCAATTTTAAGCAAAACGGGATTATCAATGAAATTGACTTAGAATTAAGTCCTCTTTCATATGCTACTAAAATCTAAGCCCTATCTCAAATAATAACAGAGATAGCTAATTTTAAACGATATTAAGTCCTTGTGTCTTCTGGGAGAAAAGAATACCTAATGTAATAGTACACTCTTTAGTTTAGCATTTTTGGTAATCACAATATTATGTCCAAGTTTATTTTTAAGTTGAAATTAAGTCCATACTTTCCTCTCACATTAATATGCAACACTGTGTTAAGTCCCTACGTTCCAACAAGCGGCCAAGGGAAAAACGGTTAGAACGGTGAATAGTCGACCAGCGCGAGTAGAGGTGATAGCACTAATGACTGTATTAATGTTTTCTCACTGTCCAACTGTTTGCACATCTTTACCGACGATTTCTGACTAATAGTTTGAGTTTTACTGTTTGTAGGAACAGACGTTAGGATAGACGTGGTTAAGGAATAGAAGTAATAAACTCAATAAATAGCAATATGGAAAAAGCTGAAATTGTAACGGAACTACTATTCGCTCCTAGCACCAGCTATGTTGATACAGTCAACAGCATGAAATTTGGCAAAGCACCTGAAGGATGTGAGGAAGATGATTTTAACGAACATACTGCAGAAAAGTAGAATTTACCAGCAATCGATTTCGAAGGTAAAAATGGGAGTTAAAATATTTATAATATATATAATATATAAATATATACCCTAATTAATTCTGAAATATGTGTAGGTCAATCAAGATTTACTCTGCCTAGCTTCACATAAAATGAAGAACAATTAATGGAATTAAAGGGTAACACTTATAAGGGGGAAACAGAATTTGAAGAAGACACTGACGATAGTACAGCGGACCCCAACTATGACAGCGAGAGCGATTGTTCTGCAGACTCTGATAGAATGAATGAGACGATAAATGCAAAACGAATAGGTAGGAAAAGACAAAGACAAATAGAGAATTGGAAAATAAGTAAACAACACAAAAAAGTTGTTGCCGGACTAGAACACACATCCAAGACGAAACTTATACCTGAAAAATTAATAAAACCACCATGTAGTTTGGTGTGCCGATTAAAATGCAATGAAAAAATTTTTGAGCAAGAAAGGAGAAACATTAATGCTGCTTTTTGGGATGCATCCAAAGACATAAACCATAAACGTCAGTTTATATCATCGCATATCCAATTGGTACAAACGTTTAGAAAAAGATGTAGAACTGGTGCAAGAAAGGATTCTAGAACTCACACACGACAGTATTATTTTGACAAAAATAATTCCATGGTACGTGTGTGCAAAATATTTTTTGTTAACACTCTGCATATTTCACAAACTTTTGTGACCACATCTTTGGAGAAAAAACAAGCAGAGGGTATAATTGCTGTGGATAAAAGGGGGAAGGGGGTATAATTGTTGAACAATCACATTATTCGCGGGAGAAATCGAGCAGAAAATACCTGGGAAGTCACCTTACTATTGCAAAAATGTATAGACTTTATAAAGGACAGTGTGAAGAAAAAAATACACATGAAAATCTGATTACCAAAGAGTGGTTGTATAGTTACATTTTTAACACAGAGTTTAATTACTCCTTCAAGTCTCCAGATAATGATACTTGCGATCAATGTGACTTATTTTTAGTGAAGCTACGTGAAGAACAGAATGACGTTGAAAAGGAATCTCTACAAGCCAAATATAATGAACATTTGGAGGAAGCAACAAGAAGATACTCTTTAAAGAAAGAAGATAAACTATGCACAAAACAACAAATTTCTACAACAATTGTGATATGCGTCGATTTACAAAAATGCCTTCCAACACCAGTGTTAACTAACGCGCAAAGCTTTTACTCTTTAAAACTTTGGAAGTATAATTACACAATTTATGATGCCACTAATAATGCTTGTTTGATGTGGGACGAGTCCAAATCAGGACGCGGTGCAAATGAAATGGCATCAGGATTGCTAAAGTGGGCATTATCACATGTTAAACCTCACCAAAAAGAAATTATTATATGGTCTGATAACTGTCCATCTCAAAATCGAAACATGGTTATGGTTATGGCTTATTTTTATATATTAAAAAAAATTCCAACTTTGAAAACCATTACACATAAATTCTTATTGCGTGGTCATACTCACTTAGAAGTTGATGCTTGCCATTCATTAATTGAACGCGAAAAAAAGAAGAGTGCTGGTTTTCAAATAATGTCTCCCTGGGACTGGCAACAATTAGCCAGAATGTGTAGCATAACTAATCCGTTCGAGGTGATTAATATGGAGACAAGTGATTTCAAGGATTTTAAACAATTATATAGCAACATCACGGCTCCATTTTTGTCTAGAAAAAAAATGTGGATGGCATGGATGTCTCAATATCAAAAATGGTATATTTACAAATAAGGGCAGAAAAGTATGGAACACTGTATTATAAAACTAATTTTCAAGAAAAGGAATTTCAGGCAGTCAATTGAATTCGAACTGGAAGGAGAGTCGTATTTCCTGAGGAAATACAAACTGTAAGGGATGATAATAATCCAATATCCGAAAAAAAATACAAGCATCTTCAGACATTATTGAAATGGGTTCCAAAGCAGTTCCATGATTTATGTCAACCTAAAGCATAGCAGCATACATGAAGATGATGATAACCACACCCAATAATTTGTGTTCATTTTGTAACTTACATTGAATAACTACAATATCAGTTTCATATTTTCTATTAAAGCTTTTTCATCAATAAAAATGGTAATTTTATTTTGTGCTCTGTTCAAATAATAACCATAACTTGTTTGGACTTAACTTTGGAATTGTAACATAATATTTATGCTTATAATGTTAAGTCCTTAAAATTGACTTGGTATTAATACAAAATTGTATTATGTCCAAAACCAAAAAAATTATGAATTTTTGACAAATCACAATTTGAATTTCGTGCTTTAATTACTTGAAATTCAGTAGTTGATAGATCATAGATTGCCAAAAAAAATTGGTGTCACATAGGGAGAAAAATACTAGGCCCTAACTTAAAAACTTCACATTGATAAATTTCAAACCGCTCTCCTGAAAAATCGATATTTTGGACTTAGTACACTTTTATTCTGGGGTACAGATATATATATATAAAACTGTTTTTGATGGGTTGTAGTCAATAAAAGGGGCTATTTGTTGACTATTTTTTACTCGAGCTTTCAATTGTGATTACAATTTTTATCAAGAGCTTCTAAAAAATACAAAATATCTTACAAAGTTGAACTAGAAATAAAAAAAATTTTTGTTAACTCACCAAATAAAATTAGTTTTTTATATAAAACTACTGCTTACATATTAATTTGTAAGATATTTGTAAGGACGCCAAAGTGGCGTCCATACAATGCAAAGAGATCAAGAGGCAGACCACAGATGAGGTGGAAAGATGACATCAGGAAACAAGGAGGTCCCACATGGCAGAGAACAGCTCAAGATAGGGAAAGATGGAGAGAACTGGGGGAGACCTATATCCAACAATGGAAGGATAGAGAATAGGTTCAAAAAAAAATCAGCCAATTGAAAGTGTTATGTCCTACAAATATTTAGGGGTTTGCTTCACTGATACTAATGACCAGACAAGTCATTATCATGACGAATGATCAGTTGAATCAAAATGAGGCGAATAGAGATAGGAAGACAATCGTTTGTCAAATCTCTCAAAATGAAAAAGTTCCTATGCAGCCGAGATATAAATATAAACTTAGAACTAGAATGTTAAGGTGCTATGTTTTCTCCGTTCTGCTGTACGGCATGGAAGCCTGGACACTGAAAAAGATAAACATCAAAAACATTGAGGCATTCGAGATGTGGTGTTACAGGAGAATGTGGAAAATACCATGGACAGAAAGAGTAACAAATCAAGATGTTCTGCTGAAGATGGGGAAGGAATGCGAAGTCATAAAAACCATACAAACGAAAAAAACTGGAATATCTGGGCCACATAATGAGAGGAGAAAAGTACTTTCTGCTTAGACTCATAATCCAAGGAAAAATCTCGGGAAAGAGAAATGTGGGACGTAGGAGGATTTCCTGGTTGCGAAATTTAAGGGAGTGATATGGGTGCAGTTCAATACAGTTGTTCAGAGCTGCAGCCAACAAAGTAAAGATTGCTGTGATGATAGCCAACCTCCGATAGGAGACGGTACTGCAAGAAGAAGAAGGGTAATACGCCTGAACTATAAATTTGGTTTTAGAGTGTCACTAAAAGATCAATGTGCTTTGCATCTAAAATTTTTAGGATTTCTGTCAGGTCCAGGGCTTTTCCCACTCTTTATGGTTTTTAATGCGTGAAATATTGCTTCTTTTGTAATACATGAACCTCTTTCTTCTGACCTAAGTTCTATGTGCTCCAGATTTCCTCTTTCATTATCGAACAATTCATTGATATATTCTGCCCATCTTTGTACTTTCTCGTCCGTATGTGTGATAGTAGTCCCATGTCTATCTATTGTATGTCTATTGCACGAGTGGAATTTTGTCTTCTTAGTCCTGCTAGTTCTTTAACTTTCTTGTGTAGGTTAGACAGATCATATTTATTTTGAAGGTCTTAGATCTCTTGGCATTGCTCTTCTAAGTATTTTTCTTTTGCCTGCTTTATCATCTTCCTGATCTTGTGGTTTATCTCTCTGTATTTATTGTTGTCCTTGTTTTTAAATTGTCTTCCTTGTTCCATCATATTGAGTATCTCGTCATTCATCCATTCTTTTTTTCTTCTTCTGGAAGTCTTTAATATTTCTTTACAGGGTTCCAGTAGACAATGTTTTAGTCGATCCCGGTACTCGTTGGTACTCATTGGTGTTTGTGTTCAATTTGTTGCAGTTCACATGCAGTTCATGTTGGAGGCAGTCTTTTACTTTAGGTTCTTTAAGTTTTCTTGTATCTATTGTATGGATTCTTTGATCTCTTTTAATATTTTTAAGGGAGAGGGTAATCTTGGCGATCAGTGGATTGTGATCTGAGGCCACGTCTGATCCAGGATATGCTTTCACGGCAAGCATAACACGATGGCAATTAATAAAAACCTATGTTGGGATCAAACGGTGTCGATTAAAATAGATCATCGTATGACAGCAGAAATGTCAATAAAAAAGGAGTTCGCCAGAGCTGTGTACTTTCTCCACTATTGTTTAATATTTATTTTGCCCTCTAAAATATTGAAGAAGGAATAAAAATCAACGGAAAATATGTAAACAACTTAAGATATGCAGACGACACCTTCTTTATTGAGGACAGTGCTGAGGGTTTGCAACGACTTTTGAATGCCATAACCATAGAGGGAGATAGCTTGGGGCGAATATAAACACAAATAAAACAAAAGTAATGGCCCTTACACGTGTACTAAATGCCGACATTAATGTTCGTATCTACAACAAACAGTTAGAACCCGTACAAAAATTCCAGTATCTTGGTTGATGGATAACAAACGATCTTGACTACGAAGTTGAGTGCTCGTATAGAGTATGCTAGGTCCGCTTTTCAAAGAATGAAAAAAATTCCTAATAAACTCGACCTTCTCTCGGAATCACAAGTATGAGACCTGTAGAAGCCTTTAAGATGTAGGTTTTTCGAAGGATGCAGAAGATCTCTTGGACAGAGCACGTGACCAACAACGAGGTGCTGAGAAGAATGGGGACTGAGAGAGAACTCTGTATTGTAAAAACCAGAAAAACAAGTTATCTAGGACATATTTACAGAGGAGAAAATTACAACTTCCTACGACTGATAATGGAAGGGAAAGTGGAATGAAGAAGAGGTATAGGAAGCAGTTTTCGAGATATAAACGTGGTAAGTACTTCTCGGTTCTTTTCCATTCTGAGTACCTTCCCATTTATAACTCGGTTAGTCCACAGAATCTTAAGTATTCTCTGATATAGCCAAATCTGAAATGATTCCAATCTTCTGCACATATCTTCATTCAAGGTCCACGATTCAACCCCATAAAAAAGGTCAGAGAAAGCATGGCATCACAGCATTCTTACTTTTAGGCCAAGAGAGAGGTTGTGGCTCTTAAAGAAGGCCCTCATCCAGTTGAAGGTGGATTTAGCTTTTCTGATGCGCTCTCTATCACCTAGTTGTTGGTCCATTTTTCATTTGTTATGGTTCCGAAGTAGTTATAGTGCATCACTCTGGGGTTTGGTTGACGTAGTGTTGTACTTCTGTTAATGATCACACAATCATTTCATATTTCCCCCCACAACGGCTAACAGGCGAATCTTACCTGCGCTTCTTGCAGGCAGAGTTACTTTTTTTTTGAACAAATTCCTGTACATGTGAGACAAAACTTACAGTTTGTGCATAATGATACACCAGCCCATTTAGGCATTAATGTACGTTATCACTTAGATGTAGTGTACCAAAATAGCTAGATAAGTTAAGAAGGTACGGAGCATTGGCCTGTTCAATTGCCGGATTTAAATCTTTTAGATTTTTGCATTTGGGATTTTCTTAAGTTCTTAGTTTATTCCACTCCCGTCTAAAATATTGATGACTTGAGGAATCGAATTATAACCAGCTGCAGCTGTAAGACAATAAGAAATACACCAGCAATATTTGCGCAAATACGACAACAAACGAGGCTGAGATGAATGTTGTGTCACGTTACAGGAAGGTCAGATAAATCTTCATATTGTTCTGGTTTATTGATATTGTATCAGATAGTTTTTGAGAAAATACTAAATAAATGAAAAATACTCATTAAGATGTTTTATTTTTTTGCACGGAGCCTCATATTAAAAAAGGAAAAAAATTTGCAACTTAATATATTTTCCAATTGAACTTTCTAAGTGTTGCAATTACTGCTTAGATTAAATTGTATTGTAAGCTTATAGTTTAAAGTTTGTTAGTATGATAGAAGCATTAACCTCTGTGCTGAGGTATACATTATTTGTAAAATTAAAAATTGGGGATTTCAGCTCATTTGAGCGCAGTCTATTATAGAAAGTTACCTAACCAACAACTAGAGTGTAATTATTAGTAGCTGTCAATAAAACCATAAGATTTACTCCAAAACTTCGACATTTTATTGTATTTACCATCGTCGATCGAGAAGAATCGGACAAAGGGGCATTACAAAACCATTCGATATTTATAACTACATTCGAATCTATCCACTTTCCGTATACTATTACCGTTTTTAACATCCTACCTTTACAAGACAGGATTTCCGCGCTTTGGCTGCTTTGAAGACCAAATATAGATCGTAGCTAAATATAGAAAAATCTCTGAGAGCGTCTATTTCTAATGTTACACCCTGTTTCGATAAACTTTACTCTACAAAACGAGCCTAAAGAAGTCACTAATACATATTAAACTTGTTCATAATTTAGTATTGATAAGTTCATGTGTAGTAATATTACAGTTCTCTTTATAATTGTACCTATTATATCAGTGATCATGTGTATTTATATGCTTTTCCTTTATTATCTACAAGAATATTAGTGGTTTTAGAATCTACTAGAATATTAATTGCTACTAACAATTTTACAAAAATTCTTATGTACATAGTACATCTTATGCTTCTTTTCTTAATTTCTAAACATCAATCTGCCTTTTATTTCCTTAACAACTCATATTTTGGTTTTATTTCTCCATGTTTTCTTCTCTATTCTTCTGCTTTGTCATTACATTGTCTTATTTATTCCATAAGGTCTATTATTTCTTTCGTTACCATTATTGTTTCTTATCTTAAATAAATCTATTTACACTCTGTTCTTCTAGTATTTTGGTCATATGTTTACGAAACAATTTCCATTTAGCTCTTGTAGACAAGAATATAATTTATGTGATTTCTTATTATATGTGTTGAATTATCTCCAAGTATATAATATAGGTTGGTTTATAACATGTATTTGTTACTAGCATATTGCATCATGGGGAAAAATCAAACGGCCTATCCCCCCACTTCGCGTTTGAGATTTGATCTACCTTTTTTACCAATTTTAGCATTAAAATCTCATTTTATGTATGTGGTATCGTTAGATTTTAAGCTTTTTAATGTTTCAGTAAGCTTAATTTACAGAATTATGACTTTGCTATTGTACTATCTTTTAGCAGTAGGACAATATATTTGTACTGGGTAAATAGTAAATGGTGAGACGCGTAGCTATAAAACTAATATTTTTTCGCTTATTAGCATAGGATAAAGTAAAGGACATATTCCTCGATTTCTGCTATTAAGAAAATGTCTACTCCATTTCTGTGCTATGGGTTAATGGTATCGCTTAATTTTGCTTACACTCTCAATTGGCAAATTTAAGCGTTTAGTCTACTGAACAAGATTTACAAATTTTTCGAAATCATAAAGGTTTCTAACATTTCATGTGTTTATCCTTAGAATGGATTCTGGTACTTTTAGCCTTTGGATTCTTAGCACCTCTTGCCCACCAAAGGACCGCCCGGGACTAAGGACTATATGTAATGTTTCCCCTGCAATAGCAGTACGCTACAAGCGTACTGCTTCTCCTGCAAATGATTTCTACAAGACTTTTTTCTAGATGATAATGTAATGAGATTGAATTTTGTTTTTAAAGCTTCATCTTTTACTGGTAAGTCAATATAGCAAAAGCCAATACCATTAATTGCAGGGAGTTTTCGTCTTACAAAGCTAAAGTTTATTGAGTAAAAAGTTTGTCAAATACTAGCCAGGTCTAAGTAGCCAACAGGTTACTCTTACTCATTACACTTACCATCCAACGTATTTGTAAAGGATTCACTAAACTCCTTATAGTTGTTTTCAAGTAACAAGTGAACATGATCCTTGATATCGTCCATATAGCCTACGCTGTCGCTGTAGACTTTTTTACCATTATCTCTTAACTGATTGACACCCACTTTTATTCCATGAGTAGTGGCGAAAGCACTAGCAATTCCAAATCTAAAAACAATACAATCTTAATTAATAAACACAACTTACTATAAAAACTCGGGTAAGTAACGACGTTGCGAGACTAAAAAACTGCTTAGTCGCTTTGATTATTTTGTTTAGTACTCGAGATTGTGTTCTTTCCATAATCCATAGGGCATCCATGATTCAATGTATAGAATTGAATACTAAACCTACTACCCTGCGACAAAATTTGTTGGTTATATTCTTTTTTGCATTCATGTTTACTTAAACAAAAGTTTACTGTTTGTCGATATAATTAACAAATGTAAAACTCTGATATAGATTATTTTTAATACAGATTTGAATATAGGTATAACTCAAACAAAAAATATATAATGACAATTATTCATTTTCAACGGATCAAATAGGAAAGGATTGGATGGAAGAAAATATTTATCGCTTTAGTGAGTTTTATTCTTATGTATTTTTCCTATATTCTGTCCTCTTGGGCTTGATAGCTCAGCACCTCATTAGAAATTCAAAAATGGGTCCGAAACAGTAGAGCAATGATCGGCAAATGGCGGACTGCGGCCAACTCCGGACTGCGGAAGGTCGAAAACTGGAGCGCCAAAAACATTTTAATATTTCAATAACATAAATTATAAAAACAATTTTAAAAGCCTTTTCCTACGTTTGATTGCCGTAGTCACGTAGTAGACTGAGGCAAGTGAATGTTGTTGTGACTGTTGCCATTTGTCTTTTGTGTTTTTCACTTGGTTAACTTGTAATATTTGTCGACCCTAGACATTTTTATTCTTTATCGATATATTTCGTAAAAAGAGTAAAGTTGATACTAAAAATAGGAAGTTTTTGACTGAGTGGACTGTAAACAGTATTTTTTCACGCTTCCTGATAGACCTGGTTTCTTGCAAGTACATCAAACTGCAACTACCCAAGAATTTTAGATTAAACATGTTCCAGAGAAATATGAAATCTTCAAGAAATTGGTCAGGATATCTGTGTTTTATTTTGTTGTTTTTGGGACTTGGTTTGTTAATGTAATGGAAAACAGATCTGTACCATAATATATTTATACTTTCTCTCTCTCTCTCTCTCTCTCTCTCTCTCTCTCTCTCTCTATCAGATATTATGTTATACATTTATATATAAACATGTGTAAGTGTATACTATATTTTTGGACAGAGAGAATATAGTTTTTGCCATACAATACGTTTTTATTTCTTAGTTTATCACTATATTTACTTTCCATCAAAAGAGCATGTTTTTTAATTTGAAGCCTAAAATTTTGAATGTTTGATTTGAACGTAACGTTTTGAATTTGACGCCAAATGAAATTATTTTTGGTCCGTCCGTATTTGGCGCTATAAACTCTCACAAAACTGTCTTTGGGAGTTACCTTACTTGGAGGGTATATGCTCTGGACACTGTTCTGTAATGTGACAGATGGTTTGTGGTTGACATCCCACTCCGCAGTCATAGAGTGGGGATGATCGTTTACCCCATTTGTGCATCAAGTAACCGCATCTGCCGTGTTGGTTTCTGATTTTTTCATTTTCTTCATTTATATACCAATTTGGAAATGTTGTTATAAGTTTTTAAAATCAAATATATTGTCTTTGTGTAGTTCAGTTTCCACATACGGTTTACCTGTTGTTTTTGCACATCTTTCTAAGCTTATCCATTGCTCGGGAATAAAAACTGTTTGGTTCTTTTTACGTCTCTCTATTAAGGCGTGCATGGATTTCTCTCTCTTTTTGGGAATGACCTACCTCAAAATAATTGTGCGTTATGTATTAAAAAATAACACCTGCACTGTGTACTATTCAACTGCAAACTAAGCATTGGGAGCGGGAAACAATCAAGATCTGTCTATTTTCCCCTAATATTTTCAGAATAATGCCACGAAATGTTGACACACGACATGTAGTATCTACCTGCATAATTATGAGAACTTAGCAGCCAATGCAGCGAATAAAATTGTAACAACAGTTACGGTGTAGTTTTTAAAATATGAGAATTATTTTGATACACTATGGTACGATACAGTATTTTTCGACGAAAATTTGATTTGGTTCAACGTCTTATCTGTAGTTACTCTATTATTCTACAAATAATTCAATTTTTTTTATATTTACGGTATTATTACATTCGTAATCTTTCTTATTAATGCAGTTATAGCCCCACCGACCATGTTGGCAGATAGAGCGTAAAAAGTTATTCAAGAAGAAGACTGTAACTCAAAATCGCCAAAAATGTTAGTTATAATGTTATTCTATGCAGGGGTCGATATAGACCAATATCCTTAGTTTCTTAACTCTTGCTCTAACCAATATTGGTTAGAGGAAGAACATATTCTCCCAAAATCTCAGTATGAATTTCGAAAATCAAAATCAGCTCAAGATACCATAACTGCCTTAGTCTTATCCATACTAATAAACTTTACTGATAGTATGTATACTATGGCAGCTTTTCTTGATGTCTCCTCTGCATTGATACCATTAACTTGGACATTATGCATAAAAAGCTATTAGACATCGGGTTTTCCATCACCATAGCTAGCTTTCTGAGGACACTGTACACTAATATATCAACTTTTTTAAAAATCAACCATTCCATCTCTCCAACACGTCTAACAAATATAGGACTTCCACAGGGTAGCATATTAAGCCCAATACTATTTATTTTATATAATATGGATTTAGAAAGTTGTATTAATAGCACAACAAAAATTATTCAATACGCTGATGATGTAGTAGTTTACACAGCCCACAAATTATTGGATATATGTAAAAATAATTTTGATCTCTCAATTAAAGCTGTTCTTTATCAGAATGTAAAACATAAGTTTTTATTTTCTTTAGAAAACATTAAATTCCACAAGGTCATCTGGAAGTAGGTCAAATTCAATTCTCTATTAAAAATTGTATAAAATATCTCGGAACTTATTTAGACAGAAAACTTCTATGGAGGGATCTAATCCACCAAGTCATAAAAAAGTCTGAAAATGCAATTAATATTCTAAGAGCCTTTTGTAGAACTAACTGGGGCGCTGATCCAAATGTAGCACTTTTATTTTACCGTATTCGTCCCATTTTCGATTACAGTTGTCATTTGTATGGAACTGCCGCAAACACACATTTAAATAAATTATAAATACAAAAAAATTAATGCCTTCGGCCTTGTCTTGGATACTACACGTCATAATACGTATAAATACTTACAAAAGCACTCCACAGCAAACTATTAGAAAAATGCCCAGAATAATCTTCAAGCAGAGATCCTTTTTCTTTTTGCTTACTCTAGCTTTAGCTCCGCACAATCCACAGCATCGCAAACAGGCAAAAATTAAACCAGATATCGGTATTAATAAACATAGTAAAACGATAATTACGAAGAATGTTATCAAACCTGCGTATTGCTTTACTAAATCTGCGTAGCCAGTATTTAGGGATGGACTTCCACTGTGGTCCCAGCTAATCAAATCTGAAAAAGAAAATAAGTTCATATTTAAATCACAGCCTCTAGTAAACATTAAAAACTGGTTGAGAAATAAGAAAAAAGTGACTATCACGCAATAGTAGAAATAAAAAATAGCACATAACTGGAGCAAATCTGTATGTGAACCAAATGAGAATTGATCGTGTCTCACAGTATAACTACTTGGAAATTAGAATCAATGAGTCATGGGACAATACCCAGAGATTAAATGTCGTATCGGAAAGGCAAAAAGTGCATTCTTTACTATGAGCTCTGTGTTCAAGAGCCATGACCTCCCCCTTCTTCTTCTTCAAGTGCCCTGTCCGTTGCGAACGTTGGCTATTAACATGGCAATTTTGATCTTGTTTGCGGCGCTTCTGAATAGTTCGACCGATGTGAGCCCGAACCACTTCCGCAGATTTTGGAGCCACGAGTGTCTTCTCCTGCCTGGCCCTCGCTTACTGTCTATTTTTCCCTGGACAATCAATTGTAGCAGACGGTACTTATCGTGTCTCAATATGTGGCCTAGATATTCAAGCTTTCTTTGACCTCCCCCTAGAAACAAAAATTCTTCTTCTTTGAGTACCGTGCCCAAGTTTTAGGCGTGGGTAGCATCCATGACGATTCGCCGATATCGTTCTCGATCTTGCGCGGCATGTAATAATTCATCAGCTGATAAGCCAGTCCATTGACGAAGGTTTCGGAGCCATGAGTATTTCTTTCTGCCAATTCCTCGTCTTCCAGATGCACGGATCAGAATTGGCAACACCACGTCGGAGGAATTCCACATTGACACCGGGCTTAGACAAGGAGATCCTCTCGCTCCCCTGCTGTTTAACTTTGCACTGAAACATGCAGTAAGGAAAGCTCAGCCACAATTAACAAACGGATTTGCCGCACAAGGATCAAAAATACTATTGGTCTTTGCGGATGACGTGAACACAATAGCACAATCTACCAGAGCTGCAAAAGAAGTTTTCACCCTATTCGAGACCAGAGCCAAGGAAATTGGTCTTAAGGTAAACGAAGATAAGACCAAGTACATAGTAGTTACGAAGAACGTAAGACCAAGGGTTAGGCAAAACGTAACAATTAACGAATATAACTTCGAAGTCGTCAAAAAGTTTAAGTATCTGGGAGCGATCATAACATCTGAAAACAAATATGAAAATGACGTGGCAGCCAGGATAATAGCACGAAACAGGACATATTACTCTTTAATGACCATCCTTAAATCAAAAATACTCTCAAGATGGAACCAAGACATAGACGCTGAACCAGCGGGAAACGACAAAATTACTGGTTCTTGAAAGAAAGATACTGCGGACTATCTATGGGCCTTGTAGAGAAGAAACAACAGGAGAGTGGAGAATAAAACACAATAATGAACTCCAGACAATATATGGAGATGAAAACATAGTCCGTTACATTAAAACAAACCGAATAAGATGGGCGGGCCACGTCCTAAGGTCAAATAACGAAAGACTTCTGAACACCACATTATGGGATAGGCCCGATGGCAGAAGGTCAGTTGGCCGCCCAAGAAAGAGATGGAAGGACGCAGTGGCCAGTGATCTACGTAAAATGGGAGTGCAGCAGTGGGAAATAGCTGCTCATGACCGACAACAATGGAGGGAAATAGTAAACGCGGCCAAGACTCATCTAGAGTTGTAGAGCCAAATGATGATGATGATGATGATGATACTTTCAGCCATGATTGCGGTGTCATCTGCATATCTGATATTATTGATAGTTTCTCCCCCGATTCGAACTCCACATTGCCCTGAGTTCTGGAACTGGATCAAAAATTGTGTGCCATCCGAGTGGCTGGATTCAAACGGAAATATTTACAGAATGGTTCCGGCACTTCATAGAAAAAACAAGACCATCACAAAGTGATCCAATATTGCTAGTTTTAGATGGGCACCATTCGCATTGTCGCAACTTACAAGTTATCGATTTAGCAAGACAAAATTTTGTGGAGATATTGTGCCTGCCCCCACACTCTACCCATTATATGCAGCCGTTGGATAAAACTTTCATAGGGCCTTTAAAATCTCACTATAGTGAGAAATTAAGAGTATTTCTTCGAATCAATCAGAGGGCTGTCACACGTTTCGACATCTATGAATTATTTGGTAGGGCTTATTTGAAAGTCCAAACTGGAGCAATAGCCGTTAATGGCTTCAGGAAAACCGGCATATATCCCACAAATCGCAATGTTTTCGAACACTACAATTTTCTTGCTGCTGAAGAGGCATCGCAATCTGACACTCCATTAAACGAAATTTATGATGAAAATGGGACTACTGACCAATCAAAAAGGAATACGTTTATCGAGCCTCATCAAATATCACCTTTGCCGACAGGCAAGAAAAAAGGACCTCAAAGAGGAAGAGCACCAGGAAAAGCTGCAGTTATAACCTCATCCCCATACAAAGAAAACCTAAATAATTCAATAAATTCTCCTTTATCGAACAAATCAAAGAATATGGCAAAGCGAAATGTGATATTCGATCTATCCCATTCACAACCATCTTGTAGTGGTGTAAATATTCCCAAATTAACGATGAAACGATCACATCGTAAAGAGTCCTCTTCATCGGAGTCTGACGTCGAGAGTTCATCTGACGATAAAATCACAGAAATAGGGATAACAGATTTAGGAGATCCAGATGCAGTGTGCTTTTATTGCGATGGAAGTTTTTTAAACGATGTTCGAGGCGAAAATTGGATACGCTGTCTGTCCTGTCAGCAGTGGTGCCATGTTGATTGCGCAGGGGCAGAAACGGAAACATTCATATGCGATTTCTGCAAAGAAAATTAAAAAACTGCAAGGTGCCTTTCTCTTAACCCTTTAATCGGTAATCCCGCCATAAGGCCGGCATTAAAATAACCGAATTATTTTAAAATGTAAAATTTATTTGCTTTCACGTCGACTACACCGCTTTTCGGCAAGAATAGACTCGTCCAACAGTAACGGTTTAAAAGCTGTAGGTTCAGTTAATTGAGAGATATGGTCAGTTACGTGTAAGCAAGCAAGTGAATCGTACGGAGAAATTATTGCTCTGGAACACGTGTAATCGAACCGTAAAATAAAATAGTTCTAGTTGTCCAATTGATTTCATTTTTTTTTTGGTAAGTACTTATAGTATGTGTTTGATAGTTTGCTGGAATATTTGGTGAAAAATATAAAATTAGTACTGGTTTTTGAGTGTGGAGTGATACCCGCCTTTCGGCCGGCTTGCCGATGTACGGTAAAATAAGTTCTCCGCGTATTTGAATAAAAGTACATATTTGTATTATTTATACTTTTATTATTTATACATTTCTTTCTTTCTATCGTAGAACATGGAAAATAATAGATCTCAAAGACGAAGAAAGTATGGTGCGAAAAGGTATCACGAGCTGACAGACGCGGAAAAGAGGACAAAATACGATCTTTCCACAATAACCGATGAACAAATCGACGAAATCATGAACTCTAATCTGGATTCAGATGACGAGTCAGTTTACGAAGATGATGATGATAGCATAGCCGATCCGGATTATGACTACAAGGCGGATGTGCTCACAGCCGAGGACGATGAGATGATTTCTTCTTGTTTACGTGAAAATATCACTGATTTGGAGCTCTCCATGGACCCTCCGTTAGAGCTAAGTAATATCACTGATGTTAGTGAAGATTTAGTGGGTGTTTCAGAATCACATGTAAATATATTTACTTCTGAAACGGCAACATTAACTTTGCCGGAACTTGTAATATCCGAAACTATATCACCAGAAGTTTCAACAACTGATCCGGATACTCAAATGGACGTTTCAGTATCATCCGTACGGTTATCATCAAAAGAACCAATTGCATCAACTTCCACACAACTACCGACAACCACTAAATTCAAACCAAAGAAAAGACCCAGATCCCCGTTACCAACTGTAGAAGCTACGGGACCACATATAGTACCATCAGCGGGTGGCTTCACTGGCACAGGTATGCTAATAAAACACGGAAAGTCATAATGCCATACTAATTTTTTTCTCTTTTTTCTTTCAGGCTTGGATGCAATCGACAAAAATTCAGCAGAGTTCACAAAAATTGTATGGAGAAAAAAGTCAATGCAATTGCATGTCAATGAAGTCGCATTTCGAGGAAACACTACATTGCCGTATACTGTAAAGAATCTGAAGACACCAATGGAGTATTTTTGTTATTTTTTCACGGATGAACTCATCGACCTGATTGTTTGTGAAACCAATCGAAACGCACGTTTGAAAGACATAAACACACAATTCAACGTTGATGCGGTGCAGATTCGACGATACATCGGAATTCTATTATACATGTCTATTTTTCGTTATCCCAACATGGAGTCACACTGGGGAGAATTCGGATTTAGACAAATTCCTCAGTGTATGCCATTAAAGAAATTTGAGCGGATAAAAAAATATTTGTGTTTTGCTAATGAAGCGGAGCGTATTCAAAAAGGACAACCTGGACATGATTCGCTTTTTAGAATTAGAAGAGTTGCCAATATTTTAAATGAACGCTTCAATTCCGTTCCAAAGAATGCGCGGTTATGTGTTGACGAGCAAATGTGTTCGACAAAAATGGCGCACCATTTACGCCAGTACATGCCGAACAAGCCCCATAAATGGGGAATAAAGTTGTTTGTACTGTGCGATACCACGGGATATTCGTACCAATTCGAGATATATAATGGTGCTGGAGATAACATCATCGTGCCAGGAACACCAGACCTCGGAGCTACCAGCAACGTTGTTATTAGGTTGTCACAAACAATTCCAAATTTCAAAAACCATATCGTTTACTGTGACAATTTTTACACATCGTTGCCCCTTTTAGTTTATTTACGAGCTCGTGGAATCTTTGGACTGGGGACAATACGTGCAAATAGAATTCCCAATTGTAAACTTCCGCTGGATGCAGATAGAGAAATCAAAAACGCCGAACGGGGTTACGCAGTGGAGTATATGGGTTGTGCATATGGTGTGGACCTTACCACTGTCCTCTGGAAAGATACCAAAAACGTAAAACTTTGTTCAACTTACGTTGGGGTCCAACCATTTCAGAAATTGAATCCAGACAAACAGATAGCAAAAACGACTCGTTACGACAAAAGAAAGAAAGAATACATTGATGTCGACTACCCCCAAATAATTCGTGAGTACAATTCGCATATGGGAGGAGTTGACCTCATGGACTCGCATATGGGACGAAGTGGACTGCGCATTAAAACAATGGATGCAATGACACGCATCTTTTACCATTTTCTGGATATGGCTGTCACAAATGCGTTCATATTGTATCGCAGATCACATAATGAGGATGCTGCGAAAACAGATTTCAAAGAAGAAGGAACTTCAAAAGAAAAAAACATGAGACTATTCCAATTTCGTGTGAAAATTGCTCAAGGTCTGTGCTCTTCTGTTCAGAAAAGACCCATTGGTCGACCTTCAAACTCACCGCTCACTACTAATAGTACTAATACTGGCAACAAGGCAGCGCATCCTGTTGAAGATGTACGTTACGATGGAGTTGATCATGTTCCTGAATGGATTCCAGGTCGTAAAAAGTCCTGCAAATACTGCAAGAAATCGGAAACACACACTTTCTGCCCGAAATGTCAACTGCATTTATGTTATTCCGGTGCCAAGAATTGTTGGAAAGACTACCACGTCCGTCGTTAATATATTTCATTTTTTAGTATTTACCTGTTAATTTTTTTTATCAAGTTTATATCAATAAAAAATTAAATGTTTTTATAAGCAACAAAAAAGGACTAATTCATTTTCCCCTATAGAACGATATACCGGCCGTATGGCCGGCATTCTTCTTTTTCACTTTGTGACTGACTCAATAACGATATCGAAAAATGGACTTTCTATTCGTGTTTCATTTACCAAAATTACCCCGAAACCAAAATTTTCAGAAAGTTTAATCCCCTATTTCTATTTTGCCGATTAAAGGGTTAAAGATTTAAAATTATTTATAAGAATATGAAAAAAGTTTGAGTTATCAATAAATATTTTTCCTACAATTTTGTTTTATTCCATATTTAGAACATACAGTGTTCCATATTAGGTGCATATTCCGTATTAGGTACAAAAACGTGTCAATGCAGTAAAAGTTTTTTTGTGAAAAACTTATCGAATTGATTGAATCCTCAGATAATAATTCCGATGAACGAAATTATGATCCAATTCAGCTTAAAGAATTAGATTCATTTGATCGAAAACCACTTATTGACAGCAAAAAATAAAAATGGTATTCCATATTTGGTTCCTTTCCTCTACATTTACAAACATAATACAAAAAGATCTACAATATACATCTAAATTGTTTAATACAGCTTATCAAGTGGCGAGTCCTTTCCACGAAATAGTTAATCGCGGAGACAATAGAATATCTATGATCACACCCATGCAGTGGTGTTGCAATATTCAACAAATTAAATTATTTTAAATCACACTTATTACAAAATTATTACTCTCTTAAATAATAATGGAGTTTGATTGTACACAGATTGTTTTATAGATACCATACTTGTACCAACTTATTGTTTGTTATAATACCATCTTTAATAATTGATGCTCTATAAAGTTTGGTAAAAGTTAATTTCTAATTTAGTATCAGTAACCTTAAAACCGTAATTATAAAGTCATTATTAAGGACATACAAAGAACTGATATAAGAATTATTTCCGAGAATTTCTAGTCACTGGATGTCAAATGAGTTCGTAATTTAGTCTTATTATGTTGCCTAGTCTCAATAAGAAAGGAGCTACCACGTGTATTAGAACTATTTTGTAGAGTGGAGATGGTTAAGTGTAGTACGAGTAAACAGATCAGATTGAAACCAGAATCCAAAGGAATAGTTTACAATGTATTTAAATATATGAAAAATACTATTTCCTGAAGATAATCGAACCAGTATTACACAACGTGTGAGTGAAGCTAGTGGAGTATCTTTTCACCGTTCACCGTTTTCAGGAGACTCAACATTGTCCTGTATCATTGAAGCTTTTGCAGCAAAGGCTTGAAGAGGTGTACGAGTGGACTGAAAGTGTGAGTTCTGTCTACAGAATTGTGAAATATTTGGAATATAATGGATGAAAACGAAAGATATTCGACATTTATTAATTGAATAGAATAATATTCGTGCTCTACGCATTAAATATTTGGACAAAATTAAATATTAGCGAAGAATCGAAGGTAGTGTGTTTATATAAGACAGGAAATCGTTAAGTTTTTCTACTCTATGACACCAAATCACAAAAGTGGCATCGACGTATCTAAATCATACCCTTGTCTTGTATGCTGACCCCTTTATCCTCTTTTCTAGATGCTCCATGAAAAGGAGCATCGTGCAAATATATAAGCATCCAAATAATTTTAATCGGATAGAATGACCAAAAGTGGAGGGGAGGCCAATAGAAAATATAAATATGTCATCCGTAGTACAACGCGGCGACCGGGCGTCAATTTCAGCTTACAAGCGAAGCAATAACAGCTCCAGAAGATGCCAAGCCCTAGTCCTAGTGAAACGTCGAGAACTAATCTCAGAAGATAACGGCCTAACAGCCGGAATAAACAGGTTAACAAGTTAGACGATGGCCGTGAAAGCCTAACGCATTTTATCAGATTTTAGTTGTTGTGTGTGTTCAACGCTTTCGTACAATTTTTGAAAAATAGAGTTGACCCAAGTTAAGTGTCTGAAATTATGAGAGTTATTTTCTGAGCGTAACTGCTACCCAATTTTTTCAATCTTCGTTGACTTTATTGTTCAGTCTTTGTAAAATTAACGGTATATAATAACGGTTAATAAATGGTATCAACTTCTATCCGTCTGTATTTAGAATGTGAAAGATATTAGTGTTTATATGCGATTCGTCTAAAAAATAAACATCCAATATGACGTGAGGAATGAATATTATTTATGTTTATAAATCGTTTATTTGCTATACAAACGTTGACCTTCTTAGTTGTTTATATTAATACAGCAGTGGAGAATGCTGAATTTAAAAATTAGTCGAAATTTTTTCGCGAGAGAAATCCAAATTTTATTTCTTTAATTTTGGATGTTTTAAATGGTTTGACGTTTTGTGTCGATATAGTTTTATCAAAGCTATCGTTTACGTCCAGGAGAATCCAAGCAGCCGTTGTAAATTTTGTGCCTTTTCGGATAGAATGCTATTATTACAAATACAGGGCAAGCCAGTGAATATTAATGTAGTTCAAGTGTATGCTCCAACTGCAGATAAAATAGAACATTTTTATGAACAACTCAAAACAACTTCTCCAATACACAAGAAATATATATAAGAATGGGTGATTTAAATGCAAAGATGGGGAAAAGCCTAGTCGACAATATAATAGGTGATTATGGTTTAGGAATAACGAATGCTAGAGGCGACAGATTGGTTCAATTTTGTCAAGAAGATAACCTGGCGATTATGAACACAAGATAAATGAAATTCGTGCTGAGGCTTTAACTTTGAGGTATTAATCCAAAAATGAAGAAATTAACATCAGAAATAACAAATACTAAGAACGTGAACATTAGGTGGAGCAAAATCAAAGATTCTCTTATAAAAACACAAAAAGAAACTCTACAAAAGAAAATAAAAAACTGAAAATCATAGAACAAAGAAGAAAATATAGAAACAGAAACCCAAATAAGTACAGAGAAAAACATAAAATTAATAAGGAACAAAATAAACGAAGCTAAGGAAAAGTGTATGATAAAAATAAGAATGGATTAAATATATTGAAGATCTTTTCATGGACACAAGAACGGAACTAACACAAATTGTTAATGAGGAAGCTTCAATAATATTAAAATCTTACATGCTACAAACAACTCAAAATCTGGCAGAGCCCCTGGGCCAGATGAAGTTCATATCAAGCTGATTAAACTTATAGATGAAGACAATTTAAGTGCAATAACTATACTCTTTAACAACATATACAAATCTGGTAAGATACCTATAGAATGGCTGCTATCGACCTTTGTTCAGCTACAAAAAACCAAGAAAGTGCGAAGCGGATATGAGTAATAGACAGTTTGGCTATTACTCATAGATAAATATTTGTATCATTCCAAATTATCTTTAAAATTTTAATCAATACACTTTTATTTTCTAATGATAAACTTCTATTTTCTTACTCAAATATGTATTGCTTCTTTTGAAAAAATTAAACTGTACAAAATAGTATTATGTAGTTCAAATAAATTATGTAGTTATTATTGAAAGATAAATTTAATCAAATAAATTTTAAATAAATTAAGTTGTAGGTGTTATAAATATAGAACCTTTGATAAATAATAAGAACAATAAATAAGAATTAATAAAAACACTACAATATAGAGTGTTTTCACAAAATATAAGTTTTATTTATAATTTTTGTTATAGTTGTTTATACGATTCCAAAAAGTTTAAATATTGCAAAACGGTTAGTTTTTTTGGAATAAAAATATAAATTGATTCATAATTCGTTTGAGTTCGGCGTAATAATTGGCAGAGATCGAGATCTCTACTACTTTTAAACATTATTCTGATGAATTGGATAATATGTCAATATTATTAACGTTTATACCAAATAATTCAACATGTGTTTCAATTCTATTGTCCATCCGCCACATTTCCTTTTCTACTTTTTCTTCAACATGTAAAATGCAGTTCTTCCATATTTCTCGTGTAACTGATGAAATTCAATTATAAAATAGATTTATGACCTCTGAAAATTTAAAGGTAGTTTTTGTACTTTGTATTCTTTTGTATTTTGTAAGTTTTGAGACTTGAAATATGTAGAATGTAAAAAATTACTTAAAGAATTTTTTAATTCTGTTGTTAATCCATCCAAAAAAGCTTGTTTAGATGATTGGACTGTAGATTTTAGATTGTACCCATATTTTAGATTTTATATACCTAGCGTTCAACCATGTCTTATCCAGATAATAAATTTTGCGAATATTTTCGATAAGTCCTTATCTGTTAAGATACTCTCATCGCCACACCACAACGTCATCTCTGTCTTATAAAAGGGCGTTTCTCTCCTTGCGTTGATATTGAAAATTAAGTTTTTTTAATATTCTACAAAATGTGTTTTTGAAAAATTTTGCAATCAGGGTCATCGTTTACTTCCTTTAATTTTATTTTTGTCCAAATCATCTATTTTTTTTTTTTTCAGAGTCAGGCATACTTTTGGTCCAGCGAACTGGTGATTAGTTTTATATTCCTTAATCACCGTAAATACACTTGCTATCTTTTTTGTTTTCAATAAAAGTAATCAGGTTTAAAGTCGTTATACAGATAAAAATAAATACTTAAGTACTTTTAAAAGGCACGACAAATAATTATTACAAAATTAATATGAACGGTAGAAACATAAAAATTATCCTTAAACCATCAAAACGACAAAAACGTTACCAATAAATCGATTCAGAATACAACACTTCAATACCAAAATAGTAAATCTGGTCCGGGTCTGTATTATAATAATTGTCTGTATTATATTATTATATAGAAGACGGCACAAGAAGAAGAAGTATTATATTATGTGCATCCATCTATGCAAACAACTATTAAACCATTAGTTTTTAATTGATAATGAAGCGCGTATGGTAGGGCTGGCGCTGATTTGTACAATGAGAATTTAAACCAGCAAAAATTTGTGCCCTAGATCATGTTTATCTCTCTCTTATATACGCCGGAACCCGAAGGCCCGTCCTGTCATAAGTGCCTCATGAACGATTAAAAAAACAATGTTTTAAAATGAAATAGGCCCAAACTACTAAATGGTATAACAAGGTTTGAACTTAAATCTAAGTTCTTGGTGAATTCAAAATGTTGCTTTTTACTTAAATTATTTATAACTCAAACGCGATCAAGTTTTTCATAAAAACAAAAGAGACTTATTTGGTTCATAGTGATTCAAATAATTTAAAAAATATATTTCCAGTTAAAAAAATTTATTCCATAAATTTGTTTAAAAAACATTTTTCGGCTGGACGACGTCTTGAATCTTATTTTGGGGTATCTCATGAAAGTGAATATGAAAAAAAATCTCATGGGAATAGTTTTCCGAAAGAATCCGAGCTTTTCGCCTTGTCTATTATTGAAATTTAGTATGGAACAAACTGAACCACTACTGAAACTTTTATTTAAAATGATTATAATTGGTGATGGATTGGTGATGTAATAAGTACACGAGATAGAAGATAGAGTGATTATTTAAAAATAACAGTGTATATATATTTGGCGTATTTTACTCACAATTCAAAGATTTTTACATTACACCATGGTTACATTAATCTGTTAGAATCCACTATTATACCCCCAAAAATAAATAAAAAGTAAACAATAGATGCATACAGCTTCGGGATTTCCAAAGGGTGCAAAAACAGTTTGTTTTGTCAACGGGGAAGTTTATGGCTACTGTTTAAGGATCTTTATTGCATTATCTTGTTCTAATACCGCGTACTAGCCCCGTTGTAAATAGCTAATTATAAATATCGTTGAAATAACTCAAAGTTTAGAGGTTCATTTTATTTTTCCAAGGAAATTCCATTAGACAGTCATATAATAATAATTTTAGCTAAATGTAAAGTGAAACAGGCATGTCCAAATTTCATTCTAATTATAGAGGTTATATAGGTATATACGAGGAACCGAATAATTTTTAAACCACTATTCAGTAGGCACTTTAGGTTGAATCTTCGCATATTGGGAAGAAATGTGCTGGATTTATTCCATGCTCGTTTCCATTGTTCTTTAACATTATTTTTAATGATTGTACATATATCAGATTAGAAAGTTTATATTCAGTCAACTTTCTATCTGTAATGACTTTTTTTGCTAAAAAATCAACATGTTCGTTACAAATGATAGTTAGAATAAGTTATCCATTATTCATTACTATAAAATTGAGATCATCTGCAGTTTTAATAAGTTGTGTTCCAATTGTATCATTATAACTAGAGCCCCAAATTGTATGATTAGCAATTACTATTTAAATGAGAATAAGCCACAGTTAAAGATTAAAGTACGTTTATTGACGTTTCAATTTCCACTTCGGAAATCGTTCTCAAAATACAAAACATTAGTAAATTAAACAAATTTTGTTTTTTTTTTCAACAAAAAAAACGTGCATTTTCTTTGCTGGTCTACATAGTTATTATTAATCCTCGTATTTGACACTGTTTTGTTATTACAATCAATTATGTTTAGAAACTTACCTTCTGTTAAAAAGTTGGGTGGTAGCAAACTGTCTACAAAGCTTTTAGTCATATCGTACAGTCCTTTCAATCCTCCAGGACTGAATGTAATACTGGCAGCAGTATAGTTATTTGTGTCAGTATAGTTTGTATATTCAGGCATTTGTGCCCTAAGATTCTCAAAGCCCCTCATATCGGTTGCCATATAGGCAAACTATGAAATTTTTGAAAAGTTTGATTTTATCCGCCACACGCAACTTCGCAATATTACCTCAAAGGTAGTTGATAAACTAATTTTATTTTGTTTAATAAAAGTAGCAGATAACGCTGAATTTGTTTGATGATAAAATCGTTTATTACATGTACAATATCTTATCTAGAAATACAGGGCATCCCTACCGAAACCAACAAATAATGTGGTAGACAAATTATTTTTAGAAGTGTTCTTATAGTCGATTCACTTAAAGAATATAGGTACATGCGTCACGAATTTAATCGTATACATTTATAAAATTATATAAATATAGTTATATATATATATATATATATATATATATATATATATATATATATATATATATATATATATTTTAGTGGATTCTCTTGGGCTTAAGTTCATAAAAAAAATTTTTAACTTGATACTAAGACATTTTTATATATTTTTTCCGACGTTTCGGCAGGAAATCCATGCCTTTTTCAAGAATCTAGATTGACTAAAAAAAAACATTTTATGACAGACATAATACGGTTTAAAAAATAAACTTTTGACTTACCAAGCATGTAAATATTAGGTATTAACAATTAGGCGTCACAATTAAAATAATATTAAAACATAGGACATACCCACTAAGTCACTACAAGTAAAATGTATTTTAAATCTAATGTGGTATTTATTGATGTTAGTTTATCGTTTAAACAATCAGTTATTTTAACATCATAGGCGTTCTGAGATTGACTTTTTATGTGTTTTTAAATTAAGTTAAAATATATTTTGTTCAAATTTTTGACATCTTTTTTATCATTTATTGCGTTATTATTTTTTTTATTTGTATAGACTCTAGAAGCTCTCTCTTTTTCCTGTTGGATTTACTTTTTAGAATCTTGGTTTTCTCAAAATCAAATTTATGTTTTTCTTCGTTTTCATGTTTTGTGAGGGCGGTTGAGTTTTTTTGTCATATTTGTGGGAACGTATTCTTGAATTAAGTAGCTGACTGGTTTGTTCAATATAAACTCCATTACAATTCGAGCAGGGAATTTCATATACAACATGCGATCTTTTTAATAGAGGGGTTTTTGTTTTCAATCTTGTTAAGTTCCTTTTCAAAAGATTGTGACCTTTATGAGCAACCGTAATATTATGTTTAGACAGAAGATTTGCAATTTGTTCTGATAATCCTTTTATATAGGGGAGAGACATATAGTTTTTCTTTACCGTGTTGGTTTCATTGTTATTATTGTTATTGTAAAATTTATGCAGTCGCGATTTGAAAGTGTTGTCGATAAGGTGGTGTGGGTATGAATTAAGTGTTAGTGCTGTATTTGCTTTTTTAAGCACTATAACTACTTCATGGTCAAACTTCAGTAGTCTATGCAATCGATTGGTTTCTCAAAATCAACGAGTGCTATAAGCAAAGTAAATGCCCGTTCAAATATGAATGTCTCATCCTGTATCAAAAATATTATTGTTTAATTCATATGAAAGTTGCTAAATATGTTTATCTAAGATCATCTCATGACTCATTTTTTCCCATTGTTGAAATTAATAATCTTAAGACGTCATATTAGATAAAGCAGGATACCGGAAAATATATATGCTAGATGATTTATTCTAAATATATATATATACATATATATATATATATATATATATATATATATATATATATATATATATATGAAAGTAAAAGATTGCATTTCATTTCGATAGGAACTCCACCATAGCCCGACACGTGTTTCGGGTTATTCAACCCATCGTCAGGAGCTCTTGTGGAAGTTCAACCGAAATGAAATGCAGTCTAGTAGTTGGCGATTATAACTACAATAATAGCCAGGGTACGCTAGCAGCGACATCTATGTGAAATAACGAGAAGTCGAGAGACCTCTCTGATAGCAAATTAGGTGAACCGCAAATTCAAAGCCTCTTGCTAGAGGCTTTCAACGACGCTAGAAGTACATTTTTACTTCGACATGCATCTACGATTCACCTTTGAAAATTACCATCTTTTTTCTCTTTACGTAGAGAAAGACGTTTAAATGAAAGTAAAAGATTGCATTTCATTTCGATAGGAACTCCACCATAGCCCGACACGTGTTTCGGGTTATTCAACCCATCGTCAGGAGCTCTTGTGGAAGTTCAACCGAAATGAAATGCAGTCTAGTAGTTGGCGATTATAACTACAATAATAGCCAGGGTACGCTAGCAGCGACATCTATGTGAAATAACGAGAAGTCGAGAGACCTCTCTGATAGCAAATTAGGTGAACCGCAAATTCAAAGCCTCTTGCTAGAGGCTTTCAACGACGCTAGAAGTACATTTTTACTTCGACATGCATCTACGATTCACCTTTGAAAATTACCATCTTTTTTCTCTTTACGTAGAGAAAGACGTTTAAATGAAAGTAAAAGATTGCATTTCATTTCGATAGGAACTCCACCATAGCCCGACACGTGTTTCGGGTTATTCAACCCATCGTCAGGAGCTCTTGTGGAAGTTCAACCGAAAATGCAATCTTTTACTTTCATTTAAACGTCTTTCTCTACGTAAAGAGAAAAAAGATGGTAATTTTCAAAGGTGAATCGTAGATGCATGTCGAAGTAAAAATGTACTTCTAGCGTCGTTGAAAGCCTCTAGCAAGAGGCTTTGAATTTGCGGTTCACCTAATTTGCTATCAGAGAGGTCTCTCGACTTCTCGTTATTTCACATAGATGTCGCTGCTAGCGTACCCTGGCTATTATTGTAGTTATAATCGCCAACTACTAGACTGCATTTCATTTCGGTTGAACTTCCACAAGAGCTCCTGACGATGGGTTGAATAACCCGAAACACGTGTCGGGCTATGGTGGAGTTCCTATCGAAATGAAATGCAATCTTTTACTTTCATTTAAACGTCTTTCTCTACGTAAAGAGAAAAAAGATGGTAATTTTCAAAGGTGAATCGTAGATGCATGTCGAAGTAAAAATGTACTTCTAGCGTCGTTGAAAGCCTCTAGCAAGAGGCTTTGAATTTGCGGTTCACCTAATTTGCTATCAGAGAGGTCTCTCGACTTCTCGTTATTTCATATAGATGTCGCTGCTAGCGTACCCTGGCTATTATTGTAGTTATAATCGCCAACTACTAGACTGCATTTCATTTCGGTTGAACTTCCACAAGAGCTCCTGACGATGGGTTGAATAACCCGAAACACGTGTCGGGCTATGGTGGAGTTCCTATCGAAATGAAATGCAATCTTTTACTTTCATTTAAACGTCTTTCTCTACGTAAAGAGAAAAAAGATGGTAATTTTCAAAGGTGAATCGTAGATGCATGTCGAAGTAAAAATGTACTTCTAGCGTCGTTGAAAGCCTCTAGCAAGAGGCTTTGAATTTGCGGTTCACCTAATTTGCTATCAGAGAGGTCTCTCGACTTCTCGTTATTTCATATATATATATATATATATATATATATATATATATATATATATATATATATATATATATAAACCTAAAGCTAAGATTAATATTATTACTAAAATTAATATCAAACTCACCAGTCTTCCGGGTTGAACCGCGTCGATATTCATTTTCCGAGCTTTCGGCATCCTCTCTGATGCCTTCCTCAGGGCTTCCGAGGTCTCAGTCTCCCGAGCTCCCAGACATCGGGGGTACAAAATTTAGTACATTTTTAGTTTTTTATATATTTAGTATTTTCGGGGAAATTTAAAAAAAGAAGGGTAAAAAATATGAAATTGTACTTTTTCTAAAACTAAGCATTTTGAATGGGTCAAACTTCTTGGACGTATTAACAATACATGTACAAAGAGAATTGCATAAGGGTGAAAATCGATTTTAATTATGGGGTTGGTTAGGGGGTTGTTTTCATCGATTTTTTCGTAAAAAAAATGAGGTATTGACCTTATTTTCATCATAACTTACTCAATTTTTGAGCTAGAGTCTTTTTTATGATAGGTCTATTTATGCTCTTTAAAAAAGGTTTTGTGAGTTTTCTTCTAAAAATGCATCATTTTCCCGATATTTGACTTTGAATCTTTCAAATTTGGCATTAAAAACCCGCTGAACATTGATAGGCCGTATTTCGGTTCCTGTTATATCGCAAAAACATTTTAAAAAATGAATTGTCGATTTTTTCGTCTAAAAGTTGTTACTTTCAAACGCGAATAACTTGAAAAATATCAGGTTTACAAAAAAAATGTATAGAACATTTTTTGTTAAGAATCACTTTTTTAATCAAAACCTGTAGTTAAAACGTAAAAAAAAAATTCACCCCCGAGATGGGGTGGCAACCACCCCCAAGGCTTTGGCGCACTTTGGTTCGATATAGATTTTGATCCTTGGCTATTACCTACCTTCTGTTAAAATTTCAAGTCAATACACGTGTATTAGTGGTTTGACAGCATAATAAAATCGTAGATTTATGTGTAGCTTTCAATTTTTATGATTTCAGAATCCAGCAGCCCGCTGAAGTATTGGATTTTTATAATATAATTATTTGACAACCTTTTGTTGGTCAACCACCTACAGCAGAATTGAGCCGAAATACATAATATTTCGTATGTTCCGAATTTATTTCGTTCAATCTGTATATATATATATATATATATATATATATATATATATATATATATATATAAGGATCACTCAGACGAGTGGTGGGTTCTTATATCGGTCTCTAGGTGGAGAAATAAAAGACAAAGTTGATAGGCTACTTTATCTATTTTGAAGACGTTTCGCTTTCGAGTTTTGAAAGCATCATCAGTTCATCTAAAAAATTATTACAATATGAGAACCACACAATCATGGAAACGATGTTAATTGTTACCTTAAAAAGATATGTAGCAGTCAATGTTATTAACAAACATGTGAATGAAACTAAGTAAATGGACATAATACGCTGATCTTGTATAAACAGTTAAGCAACTAACAACATATATGAACTTGTAAAAAATTAGCACAGCAATTGACCATGTGGTCTAAAGTAAATTCAATGTTATTTAATGTTAATAAGTGAGCAAGAACCAAGAAAATCATAAATAACTTCCAACTATTTAATGGATATTAAGCTTTGATTTTAACTTTAGGTAGCATTATAAGTAATATTAATAAAATTCTAAAAAATAGTAAATATGAAGTTACCGATCAAAGCCCTATGAATGTCGCCGGAACAATGGCGTTTAATGAAACAGGAACGAACTAAACCGCAAAAAGACAGCCAACCTTGAGGTCAAAATTACTTTTGACAGATCAACAAGGTGTAAATACCAACCCAAATTTTGGGCGGTTAATTTAAGTTTAACTGAGTTTGGATGACTACCAGGTTGCAAAGGACAAAACAGTGAAAAAAGTTGGTAGTGTAAACACAACTCCCCTCACTAATCAGCCCAAATTTACAAACCGGAGATTTTCATTCAACCTCATAAGTATGTAATGACGTTAATCATTATGGCTAGTTAAACAGCCAGGTGGTTAACGATATTATAATTTCCAAACAGCCCAAGGTTCAATATACTTGGAGCTGTGATTTGCAAAGGATTATATGAATCAATTACAATATTTGTATTATTTTAATATAAAATTTGAAACACTAATTAAAGTAATTAGTGTATTGAAATGCAATATGGGTTGCATATGTAATAGTAAAATTAAGTAAAGAAATTAAGTTATTTTATTGATATATTTATTTATTTTATTTCTATTTATGTATATAAATTGTTTTATGAAAAATGGAAAAAAGTTCAACTAGTACACCTAATATGACATTAATGTAGTGAAAAGATTAAGTAGCCTAATTCTGCAAAATTAAAGCATGATATATTTGGCTCAAGTTACTTATGTCAGTTCTCTTATTCAATGCATTAGGATGTTTTAATATTGAACACATTTCCAAAAACTGTCTTTTAGCTAGATTGCGTTCAGTGGCAAGGATCTTAACTTCATTAAAATCCACTTCATGTTTTGTATTTATCGCATGTTGTGCTAGGGCACAAGTGTGTTTCGATAAATTAATGTCGCTACGATGTGAAGTGAGACGACCTTTTAATGATCTACCAGATTGACCAATGTAACATAAATCGCAATTAGCGCATGGAATTTTATAAATTGTGTTCACTTGTTCCAAAGTGGACAAGGGTGTTTTAGTTTTAGAGAACAAATTTCTAACAGTTTTTGCATTCTTAACAGCAATTTTAACAGGTATATTATTTTGTTTATACAATTTAATAAGTTTCTCAGTAACTTGAGGGAAATATGGTAAGGAAGAGTAATGTGTGATAGTATTCTCAAGAACGGTATTATGCAGAACAGTGCTATTTATAGAATTATTAGAGATGTTTCTAAGTTGGTCACCATCGGGTATGTCATAAATTGAGGATCCAAAACTATGCGAATAAAGGTATTTATTGATGATAGAGGAAGGATATGAATTCTCTATTAGAATATTTCTCAATAACTTAAAGGATTCCCTTCGATTAATTGGATGTGTCAATTTATTTAATCTATAGCTTAAAGCTTTTATAAGGTTTAGTTTGTATTTCATGGGATGACAGGAATGGTAGTTAAGGAACCTATTAGAGGCCATTGATTTTCTATACCAACTTGTGGTTAGGGTGTTGTCTCCCATTCTGATGACACGCATGTCAAGGAAGGGTATACTATTAGTGGTAGTGTCCTCAAGTTCAACAGTGAACTGTAAATGAGGATCAAACTCATTAAAGTGGGATAGGGTACCCTGAACCTTGTCAGGTGGTAGGGCTAGTAATAAATCATCCACATACCTTTTAATAAAAGGGATTTGAAAATCCAAAAGACCCAAACGGTCAGAAATCAAATCATCCAATACAAAGTTAACTAGGATGGGAGAGATTGAGGAACCCATAGGTGTACCAAATGTTTGAAGGTAAAATTTGTCATCAAAGACTAAAAAATTAGTGTCAAACACAAGTTGCAACAGTTCTGCAAATATATCCCAAGACACCGGGCAGTTAGGTTTAATAGAATTCCAATGGTTTTTTAAGGAAGTAATTACACTGGACAGAGGTAAGTTAGTGAAAAGAGATACCACATCAAAACTTACTAAAATGTAACCTTGAGGTAGTTGAAAATTGTTAATAAATTCACTAAAGTTGAAAGAATCAACAATGTTGAAATCATTGTAAATCATATATATATATATATATATATATATATATATATATATATATATATATATTTTATATCACGAAACACTTTTTTGACTTTTTAAAAAATTTATTAATTACAAAATACAAGTTACGTGGTAAAAATGAATGAAATATAAAATATAATGAATGAACTACAAAAATATACTGAATACTGAATTAAGAGCGACAAGCGGTTTTATAATATTACTAAATGCTGACTCAGTGGGAACGTGTAAAAAGCTTGGGTCCCGCTGACTCTGCTGGTACTGCAATTGCAAGGATCCTTATCGGCTCAGGTTGTTGGAAGTGGAACCTGATACCCTGGGAATCGTCGTGATAAGGAACATCGGTTGGTACAATGCATATAACAGCTCCCCTTTTAGATGAAAGTTGATGCGTGGCAGCAACTTTTAGACTGTCTGTTTATTGGTATTCAGTTGGATCTGCTCTTCTTCGTCTATGGCGTCGCTTAGGTGGATACTAGGTCTTCGTCTTGGAAGGATTTTCCTCCAATTCCGGGTGAAAGCTGTCTCTGGGTGTCTTGGTGGAGAGGTCGGATGGTCATTGTCATTGGTATTGCCAATTCCTATCCTGTATCTTCTCTTGGATCTGCATTTACATATAACATAAAGAACAACAAGAGTTACAATGACAACTATGGTAAAAATGGTGAACCAGCTCAGATGTTTGTTGACAAACGGTTCATTGATTAGTTTATCGAGTTCTTCAGAATATTGATTGAGTTTGTGATGGGCTATCTCGAGGTCTTCAGTATTGATTCTGCTAAGCTTCAGTGGTTTTAAGTCGGGAAGATGGATTTTATCTGGGAATTGTTTGCAGCAATTGAATGGAATTTGGACTGGGTGACTTCTGTATGTAACATTGTCATGAACGTCGATTAATTTCTGAGAGTGTACTCTTGTACTTCCAATAAAGGCATCGCACGTGGGTTGTAGTTTGAGTACATGGTTTGTGTAAATAATCTCTGATTTGACGTCTCTGGATTCGCATTTGATGGTAATAGGCAGTGGGTCAGAAACTGTTATGAGCCACAGGTTTATGTTGATCTTCTGGACGTTGTAATCTTTGGCAAATACTACGGAAGTCTGGCATGTTCTGGGAAGGCGTTCTTGTCGTTTCAGAAGTTGGGCTTCGCATATGGCATCGCTGTCGATTGGGTATGGAAGTGTGTTGTAACAGATCTTGGTTCGAGCTCGCAAAGTTTTGCATGACTCAAGGCTATTTATTGTAAGGTATAACAATGAATCATCATTTCGCGCAATGTATTTATTTGTTGTTGTTAATATTGAATGAAGACCTGTTCGATTATCCAGTATTGGTATTGGATAGATACGATATAAAGTATATTGTTCTGCATCAGTTAAAGGAATATATAAGACAAACACAATTCTTGTGTCTAATTGATAGGCTTGCAATTCGATAATATCGAGATATTGAGCTAGATTTGAAGTATAGATTGATAATGGAAGATTATTTTTTTGTAATGATTGTGATATATGCCTTAGCGATTCAATTAAATCAAACGGGGTTATGATTGAGCTATGCAATATTTTTAATCGAGCAAAGGTTATGGCATTTACTATTTCATTTAAAGAGTCTTCGATAAATGAATAGCTTTCCATTAGTAATTCACAAAAGTTTAGCATATCGATTTGAGATTGATAAAATTTTAATTGGTCAGAGATATCCATTATTGACTCTCGAATTTCTTTAATATTATTGTTGAATGTTTCCTCGTCTATTTGTAATTTCTGGATTGTGGCGTTAAAGTTTTTAATAACAGAAGTTGTAACCGATATTTGATTTTTCAATAAGTTTTCGATTTGGTATTCATCGCGGGTTATTTTATTTATACAATCATTGAAATATTCGCCATCTGACGAATCTAAGTTGCCGGTAATTGATTTCCATATCGAACCTATTCCGTTAATAAGTCCGCGTTTCTCTCGGAATGTGTATTGTTTCGTATCAGCCATTATTTCTGTATATTTGAGATTAACAGAACTAGAGATTTGTTTGAGAAGACTTATGTGAGTTTGGACTTCGGATTTAAATGCTAGCATTCGAGGTACATCTTCTTCAATGGTATCCAATAAATTTTCTAAGATTTTGTCATTTTTGTCGATAACGTCTCTGATTGGTTGCATGTCTTTATATACAAGGAGGGTCCATTTGTCGTTCGAAATTTTGAGATTGGTTTCTTCATGAAAAAAGATTCCAACAGTGTTGTTGATTGGAGTTAACGTATACTGGGAGAGGATGACTGGGATCAGTCCGAGGAATCTGAAAGAAAATTACTCATGATAGGGTTTTAATCTATCAAAATGTACTTTCATTGTTCTATTGGTTTGGGTATTTAATAAAGTAGCAGAATTTACGTGAATTTCTTGGATTTCAAAAGGGCCATTAAATTTATTTTGGGATTTATCTTTAATTTGCGATTCTTTGACGTAAACCTTATCACCTATTTTATATTCTGGAGGGTTTGATGACACGTGTTGATCGAATCTTTCTTTAGCCTTTTCTTTTTGTCTTTCCGTCTTGGCTCGTGCCACTTTATAGAAGTATTGCATACGATTACTTAAGTCTCTAACGTATTTTGATATAAGGATTTTTTCATTGTAAAGTATTTCGGGTGGTCTAAAAGAAGTATGTCCGAAAATGAGTTCGTATGGTGTAAATCCGTGGGTTTTGTTTTTTGTGTTATTGTAGCAAATAACTGCATAAGGCAGAACATTGAACGGATGTTCATCGGGATTTTCAGCTTGATTAGCTCTTATCATTTCGCTTAGGGTTGCGTGAAATCTTTCGATAGAACCGTTAGATTGTGGATGGCCCACACTTGAGAAGGTTAGTTTTATGTCGTACAATTCACAAAGATCTTTCATCAAAGCATTGTCAAATTCACGTCCATAGTCACAGTGTATGCGTAATGGTGTGCCATAGTGTTGGAAAAAGATAATAAGATGATTGACGACTGATTTAGCTGTTTTGTCTTCAAGAGGATACGCCTGTGTGAATTTAGTGAGCTCGTCTCGGATAGTTAATGCGTAATTTCTGGTAGGGTATTCAAAAAGATCTATGTTAATTCTTTCGAACGGTGTTTTAGGGGTTTCGGTGATGACTAACGGGTTACTTAAGTTTTTTCTACATATCTTTACTTTTTGACAAATTTCGCAATTTTTTATAAAATTTTCTACATCCTTTGTGATGCCTTGCCAATTATACTTTTCTTTTATTCTTCGTATAGTTTCATTTATACCCCGATGGAGATTGTTTTTGCCACAGTGATAGTGATCTAGTATTTGGGGTATTTCATCCTGTTCCGGAGTTTTAATAACATCTTGACAGATTCTCAGTTTTATTTCTTTATCGGCAAAGATAAATGAAAATATTTCTAGAATTGGTAATTCGAGTTGATTTTCGACGTAATGGATTTGCGATAGGTCAAATTCATTTTGTGCGACATAAACGATATAGAATAGGTGTTGTACTACTGTTTCAGGATCAAAAGGAAGGGGAATGATAAAATATTTCCGATTTTTGACAGTTTTACTACCGAATATATTAATCTTTGATAAGTTAAAATCTATATTGTTTTCATCGAAGACATCGTCTAATATTTTGTGATGTATTTCTTCCATTTTATTTTGTCTAAGAAAGGTGATGATGTTCTTATGCGATTTGTCTAATAATTGATCATTAGATATTTCAATTTTAGAATAGTCAATGAGTGATTTAGTTTTATACAGTTCGACAAATCTATTAAAATGTTCAGTGATTTCTTCCTCATTGATTTCATTTGACTCTTCGTCAGATTCCGTATCATTCGAAGCAAATATTGATATTTTCTTATGAACATTTGCACATTCTTTAAAATGATTGATTTTAATTCGAGAAAGGGCGTCCGCATTTTTGTTGGTTTTTCCCGGTTTATGAATAATTTTATAATTGTATTCCTCAAGCTTGAGACGCCATCTAGCTAGTCTGCTTCCAGGGTCTTTTATAGAAAATAACCAGGTGAGTGGACGGTGATCAGTTACTAGGGTGAATTTTCTACCGAACAGATAGGGTCGGAAATGTTTTACAGCCCATACGATGGCAAGGAGCTCTCGCTCAATGGTCGAATATCGTGTTTCAGCATTACACAGTGTACGTGAAGCATATGCTATAGGAAGATCTTTTCCAATGGGGCCTTGGGATAATATGGCGCCGATGGCGAATGCACTTGCATCTGTTGTGAGGACGAATGGTTCCTCAAAGTTTGGATAGGTCAGAATTGGGTCAGAAATTAAAGCGTTTTTCAAATCTTCAAAAGCTTGCTTGCAATCTGGGTCGAAATTAAAAGCAACGTCTTTTTGGAGTAGTCTAGTGAGAGGTTTAGAGAGTTTGGCAAAATTGGGAATAAAACGACGATAGTAACCGGCTAGACCTAGGAAAGATTTTATTTCTTTTGGTGTTTTCGGTTCAGGAAATCGTTGGATACAATCGACTTTAGAAGGGTTAGGCTTGACGCCATCTTGGGTAATGAGATGTCCGAGATACGCCACCTCTTTCCTGAGAAATTCACATTTATCAGACTGGATTTTAAGATTTGCCTTTCGAAGACGTTTGAAGACTTCAGTAAGACGGGAAATGTGTTCGTGAATGGTAGGGGAGTATACTATAATGTCGTCCATATAGACAAGACATCGTTCGTTCAAAATACCTAAAAGAATATTGTCCATGACACGCTGGAATGTGGACGGTGCATTTTTAAGTCCAAAAGGCATACGAGTAAATTCATAATGCCCGTTTTCGACAGAGAAGGCTGTTTTAGGAATATCTTTGGGATCGATTTCAATCTGATGAAATCCGGAGGCAAGATCGAGAGTTGTGAAATATTGGCATTTTCCAAGCTGGTCTAAGAGATCGGAGATATTAGGAAGAGGGTATTTATCGTCAATGGTACATTCATTGAGCTTGCGGTAGTCTATTACTACTCGCCATTTTTGTTCTCCAGAAGAGTCTATTTTTTTGGGAACAACCCAAACAGGAGATGACCAAGGAGAAGTAGAAGGCCGGATGATACCTTCGTTGATCATCTTATTTACTTGAGATTTAACTTCCTCTTTGTGGACCTGTGGATATCTGTATGATTTCGTAAAAATGGGTTTGGCGTTATTAGTTTCAATTTGATGTTTAATCTCACTGGTGAAAGTGAGGTTGTCTCCTTCTAAATAAAATATGTCTTCGTAATTTAAGCAAAGATTTGTTATTAGTTCTTGTTCTTCCTCGTTAAGATGTTCTGTTCGAAGTCGAGATTTTATTTTATTGGTACGGTCAATTTTATCAGAGCAATAATTTTCCAAGTTATCGTTCGACTGGAAATTTAGGATCGGGTAGTTTAAATAGGGTTCAATTACTATATCGGAAAAGTCTATAATTTTAGGAATTGCATTTGCGTTTACTACGGATGTCAGAAATTCTCCTTTTTTATTTACGTGTACTAACGCGTTGGGGATATGGACTTTTTCTTTTTCTTTTCTGTGCAAAATTGCATCTGTATTCGACAGATGACATTTTAACTTGAATATTTGTTCGGATCTGGGATCTATTTTAATTTGATTAGGGGGTTCATTGTTACGCGAATTAGTTTCTACTTTGTGGAGAGGTAATGTTTTAAAGTTTGTAATTAGTTGTTTGTTTTTGAGGTCTATCGTACACTCGTAATGTTCTAAGAAATCGAGGCCTAAGATTCCATCGAAATCAATATCTAAATTATAAATGAAAACTTTATGAGGGTTTCCCACTTGAAACGGGACTAAAGTTGATTCAGTGACAAAAATTTTTTGGTCTGTAATACCCTGTATAGTAATTTGTTCGGGAAAACGTGGTTTGAAATTTTTCACGGTATTTTCTTTAAAGATAGAGATACCAGCACCGGTATCGATAAGTAATTTAAACGTATTTGATGCGTCTTTTATATAGTACAGGTTTTTAGAGTTTACAGCAAGAAGAGGGCTTAAAGAAAAGTCTGTTCTGGAAAGTTCAGAGATGGGTTCATGTCGTCCAAATTCAGAGTTTGTATCTGATTTTGTATTTGAGACAAAGATTCGTTCATTGAACTGGTATTGTCTGGTGGGTGGTTCTGATTCGAGACTGTGAGAAAATCCTGATAGTCTTGGCTATCAATTAAATCGGTTGATTGATCAAATGACTGGTAATAATCGGGAGGTGAATAATTATTATCAGAGAAATCTTCGTATTGGTAGCTTTCATTTAAAGCTGAAGTATAGTGGTTAATATAGTCAGGCTCATAGTTAACGAAATGAGCTCTGTGCCTATCATGTGAAAAATTAGGATTTTTATGGATTACAGAAGGGCGTACTTGTAAATTATTTTGATTTGGTGTGAATTGAGGTCTTTGTTGGTCGTTGTGTCTATTGTTTTGAAAATTATTGTTTGAGCTGAAAGTTGGTCTCTGAAAGCCATTGCTTTGAGTGTTATTGAAGTTTTGATGGCTATTAAAATTTCGAGAATTGTTAAAATTATGAGAGTTGTTGGAATTCTGCGAATTATTTTGGGAATTTTGTCGAGAACGACATTCATTGTACGAGTGGCCCATACGTCCACAAAATGTGCATCTATGTGGTTGAAGGTTTGGTCTTCTAATGGGTTGATTATTTTGATTGGGTTTTGGAGGATTGGATCTATTGATTTTTTGTATTTCGAAATAGGATAATTGTAACTCTCGTCTGATGCGGACTTGAGCTTCAAGAAGGTCTTTTGGATTACTAGCACGAATAATATGAGCGATTTTTGGATCGAGGCCGGTCAATAATGTATTGAGCGCCATTGATTCAATTAATACAATTTGGGCCTGTTTTTCTAGAGCAGAGAGGCTAGATTTCTGTATATTGGCGTGCATTTTTGCATTAAGGACTTGGACACGATTAAGGAATGTAAGAGCCGATTCATTTGGAAGTTGTTTGACTCTTTGTAAATCTTGTATCAAAGAAGATAAGTCTCTAGTGTCTCCAAAATGAGAGGTAAGAAGCTGTTTAATTTCTAGATACGATAATGGATTTCTTGAACTTATAAGTTGCGCTGCTCTTCCGCGTAATTTATTTTTAATGTGAATTACTAATAGTTGTTTTTGATCGCGCGTAGACATATTGTAGGCATAATCACAAGCATTTAAAAATGTGTGTAAAAATATTTGATCGCCTTCAAATTCGGGTACGATAGAAAATATTTCAGATAATTTATAAGGTTCTATTTCAGGCTGGTTCTCATTACGAGAAGCGGGACGAGAAATGTTGCCGTTATCATTCATGGTGGTTAATAACTCAATAAACGAAATAGAAGTAAAAATATAAGGTAATGGATTAATTAAAAATAATTAATCAAATATAAGTATCAAATAATAAAACAAAATGTAAATATCAAAATAATAAATCGAAAATGTAAATTTTAAGTAAAGTAATAAATCAAAATATAGGAAAAGTATTTTTCTAAGACAGTGTCTGATTAGCAGAATAATCGACACAGGTAATCGTTTAATAAAATGAAAATAAAAAAGTTGACGATTTACAGAATAATCGCCAAAAGTCTATAATTAATAAAGTAATGATCAAAAAATATTCAAATTCGGCATAAAATTATTAATTAAATGAATATTTTATATTGGAATATCGAACAGTATATGGTAATAAATGGTATTAAACAAAAATTATATACGAGATGATTCAGTATTAGACTTACGTTAGTTCCAAAAACATCTAGTCGTCTTGTTCTCGACAGCTAATCTACCAGGGGCTTCACTTGGTGTTCCTTCCGTAGATGTCTGCAAAGTTAGGACGGCACTGCTTTTTGGAGTTTTCTGGTTCTTTTTCTGATTAAAGGATTGGAATCCACCGTTGTCAGTTAGGGTCTCCTTGTTCTGCCAACGTTTCCAGATCCTACTGCGACTGCGCCACTTTTTATATCACGAAACACTTTTTGACTTTTTAAAAAATTTATTAATTACAAAATACAAGTTACGTGGTAAAAATGAATGAAATATAAAATATAATGAATGAACTACAAAAATATACTGAATACTGAATTAAGAGCGACAAGCGGTTTTATAATATTACTAAATGCTGACTCAGTGGGAACGTGTAAAAAGCTTGGGTCCCGCTGACTCTGCTGGTACTGCAATTGCAAGGATCCTTATCGGCTCAGGTTGTTGGAAGTGGAACCTGATACCCTGGGAATCGTCGTGATAAGGAACATCGGTTGGTACAATGCATATAACATATATATATATATATATATATATATATATATATATATATATATATATATATATATATATATATATATATATATATATATATATATATATATATATATATATGAATGTAGTAGACTATGAGATATTAAAAAACAAATATTGTAAACATACGTGATACTTTTTACGGCATTTTTTATATATATTTTAAGAACTGACAATTGAATAGGGACTGATGACTTTCGCGGAATTAATATTTTTATCTTTTTATCTAAAATTTTAAATCTTTTATCATAAAAGTGTCACGATTAATAACGTTTTGGTCTAATATAACAATTAATTTTTATGACTACGGTTTTTCATCAAAAGAAGATTAATTATTTATATATTTTACAGTCGATAACATGGGAAGTTCTCAAAACGTTTTCAGAAAAACGCTAGTATGCGATTTTCTTGGATTTTTCACTGAATTTTCAATTTTGGGAGTTTGTATTAACGATTAATCATGAAATGGATTGGATGTTGTGTATTACGTTTAAAATGTCCTTCAATTAATTTTCGCAAGAGACTCCTGGTTCGAAAAAATACATTTATATAAATAAATTTCTATTAGAAAAATTACTTTTTATTAAGATACACAAATTTGACTTAAAAAGTTTTATTCAGTTTCCTTCGGTGATACGAATTCAACTAACTAATCCTAACTATTGAATATATTCTTATAATATATGATATTCGATACCCCACATTCTCAGACGAAAGTCAATAAAATTAATTGCTTTCACAAGCCCTTAGCCGGACAGACGATACGCTGATTAAAAGGGGATTTTTAAAATAAACTTCAATTACTTACTCGATATTCTCCCATTTTGAGAAATTGACATAATTTCTCAAAAAAATGCAGAGTTACGTTAAAGCGTTGATTGATTCAATCAACGGTTAAAGTCATGAAAATATCACTTAAATCTTAAAGGAGTTTTCACCACCCGGCCACAACGCGTATATCTTTCATTTAAGTCGGGTACTCTGCTTTTTATCACTCCCGCACTTTGTTCACTTGATTCTTCCCCAAACTGGAGTCGACCAACGTTCTTTTGATGTAATCTCTCTGGAACCGCCTCCATTCAAAGTCCAATATTTTTCGCGGAGCAAACAAAGTAGTTCTTGTGTGCCTACATGACAAGAGCTTTGGTGTACGTTTAAAATTAACTTACGCACTATAAAATGTTCACTCGGAAGTAAGATAGGCAGACGAAAATCTTTCGTGTCAAGTCTCTCGGTAACGCGAACTTTTAAACGTATAAGTCCAAATTCATTGACAAACGTGTTTAGCGAGGAAATTCGTTTCGTATCTGAACCGAATGCTTCGTTCTGCACTAGCTTCAATACAAATATTTCGGCTTTATCGATTTCCTCAGCAACCAATTCACCTGTACGTTTTTCGTGTGAATTTCTTGCATTATAACAAAATCGTAGCACCCATCATTCTTAAAAGTTTTATGTACTGAGAAAGGTAATGCAGATGCCAATCGTCAAACGTCATATACAATAGTGACGAACTGCCATTTTTCTTTTTCTCGGTACAGACTTTTTCTCCATCAACTTCTAATTTCTGTTTCCAGCTCAATCAATTTCTTTTCTATACAACCATTCCGGACCCTCCCACCATTGACAGTCGAACAATTGCCGAACACCACGGCCTCTTGATGGAATATCGGCAGGATTGAGAGACCCAGGTACATATTTCGAACACTTAGGATTGACTAAATTTCTAATCTCTCGAACTTTATTAAAAACAAAAACAGACCAGTCATCCTTACGTTGAATCCAAGAAAGAACAGTAGTGGCATCACTCCAAAAATAACACTCAACATATTGAGAAAATTGTCTTTTTACTGACTGACAAAGTCTAACACCAATAGTGGCTGCCAACAGTTCCATCTGTGTATAGAAATCTTCTTTAAAGGGGCCACCCGACTCTCAGCTGCTACCAGGAAAATTGAGATAACATCATTCCGAACAACTCTTAAAAATACTACAGCGGCATTACTTTTCTTCATCAATCAGCCAATCGCGTCCACTGCTGGACATAGGCCTCCCTCAGTTCTATCCAGTGTTCTCTACACTGGGCCGCTTGTAGCCAGTTTCCCGCTACACGTTTAGTGCCATCGGTCCATCTAGTCGGTGGTCGTCCTCGGCTTCTTTTATAATTTCTGGGCCTCCATTCTATAATACGTCTTGTCCACCGTCCATCTTGTGTTCTGGCTAAGTGCCCTGCCCAGTTCTACTTAAGCGTCGTGGTTCTTTCGATGACGTCTTGAACTCCTGATCTTCGCCTGATTTGTTGGTTTGTTATGTGGTCTCGAAGGCTCACGTTCAGCATTGCACGTTCCATGGCTCGTTGTGTAACTCTAAGTTTATTCGCAGATTTTTGCGTGAGTGTTAAAGTCTCTGCTCCATAAGTTTGTACAGGTAAAACACATTGGTTATAAACCTTTCGCTTGAGACACATGGGAATTGAACTTTTTAGAATATGGCTTAATTTGCCAAATGCTGCCCATGTTAGACCTATTCGCCTCTGTATTTCATGTGTTTGATTGTCTCTGCTTATTTTGATTTCGTGTCCCAGTTATTTGTAAGTGTCTGTTTGTTGTATGGTATTATTGTCAATAGTTGTATTTCCACTCATTACGAGATTTGTTATAATTTTAGTTTTCTCAAAGTTTATCTTTAATCCTGCTCTTTCAGACAGATATTTTTAAGCGAATGCATCATAGAAACTGTATCATGTAAGTTATCTGCGATTAATACAACATCATCTGCAAACCTTAGGTGATTTAATCTTTCTCCATCTATATTGATGCCCATATCTTGCCATTGAGTACCCTTAAATATTGACTCTAGAGCTGCCGTGAACAATTTTGGTGAAATATTGTCTCCCTGTCTAACTCCTCGACCTAAGCTGAATTTTTCTGTGCCTTCGTGCAGTCGTATACTTGATGTAGCGTTCTGATAGATGTTTTTGATTAGTGTCGTGTACCTGTAATCTATTCGGCTTTGAATTAGGGCTTCCAGTATTGTTTCAAACTCTACAGAATCAAAAGCCTTCTCGTAATCGACAAATGCAAGAACCAGTGGTATGTTGTACTCGATGCACTTTTCTATTAAGATCTTTATGGGTAAAAGTATTTCCGATCCCTGATTTATGAGAGTCTTTACTCGTGTCGGGAAATTGTCTTGTGGTCTTTGGCTGGTATTGAGGTCTTTATAAAATTCTCTAGTTATTTTCATAATGTTTTGTTTATCTGTTGTTGCCTTTCCGTCTTTATCTCTCAGCTTGTATATTTCTTTTTTACTTTGCGTAAGTTTTCTTTTCATTATCTTTGTTCTCTTCTACTGTTTGAGTAATTAGTTAGTAAGTAATTAATTAGTTTTCTTACTGGTATCTGAAAACATGTGTACGCTCCAATGATCAGCGTCCATGAGTCCAGCCTGAATCCAGCGTGGAATCTCAATACTCGACAGTTCAGGAAGATGAGTAAACAAAAAATCACAAAATTCTTCAGCCGTATCATTCTCGACTGGAGCATCCCATCCCTGGCGCTTCTCCCAAAATTTCTATAGCAGCAGTTTGGGGAATACTGGACAGGTAAAACCAATAGGGTCAAATATACTCTGAGCTATGGAAAGCATCAGTCTCTTAGTTATGGGACGTTTCAATATCATTCCTTTAAAAGTTTTACTATTGATTTTCAGAGTGTCTCTTGAAGAGTCCCAGAGAAGACCAAGAACCATGACAACTGTTTTTGTATTACGAGAGGCTGTTCAATTTTTTCACATGCGAAAAATCATGTCATTTTTTCGCTGTATTATTAACTATCCTTATATCACAATTTTACAATCATTATCCTAGTCCAACCCTTAATAACCCTTCCTACTTACAGTTCAACCCCCTCTCTTAAGAAATACAGACAGTTTCAAGATAGCAAAGAAGAAAGACACCCTCTCGATGGTCGTCTGCCGCTAAGGACAGACCATTCTCACTCTCTTAGTTTGGCCATCGCTAGAGCCAGACGTCCTCTCTCTTGATCTGGCCACCGCTAGAGCCAGTCGTACTCTCTCTTTCATTCTCTCTCTCTTCGCTTATCAAGAAGAACAGCATCTATCTTGGCTGTTTTTCTATCGTAATTACCTCTTTCCCGCTTTAGTTACGCGAGAAATATCGAAAATACTGTATTAAATCGTGTGCAGACAAAGTGCATTGGACAGATTTCGCGGGTGAAGAATAACCACGAGTGAAGACCGGAAACAACCGTGAGAGTGTGGAGCAGAAAAAATATTGGTAAGACTTTCTAGAAACTTAATTTGCTATTGTCTGTATACCTTTTACTACTTATCCTAATTTTATTGAACCAGCCCTATATAATACAGTCCACATACGCGGAAATTATATTAATAATTTCCCACATATGTACTCCCTTTTTGTACAGGGCCTCCCACCATCTTAATTCCATCTTAGCTTTCTCCATAAGGGAGGTTGCTTCTGATACAAACACTCTCAACTTATTTTCATCAGTAACACTGGTCACACAATTATCCAAATAAAACCCAGTCATAAGCTTTTCAATTGTGTTTTTAGAATACGGATTATCATTACAACATTTATCCAGGGCCTTTGTTAAATGAAACTCTAAAGTGGCACCAAGAAGAAATGGACTACAATAGACTCCAAAAACAACCCTCTTGTGTTAAAACACACATTCACACACACATAAAATACACATTCCTTTCCTTCATCGTTCACCCATAGGAACCTCAAAAAATCTCTCTCCTTTGAATGTATAGAAATTTTAAGAAAAGCCTTTCGAATATCCCACACAACTCCTACCTTTTGTTGTCTGAATCGTAATAGAACATAAGGAATAAGTTCAATAAGATTAAGCCCTACCTCCAAACACTGATTTAAAGGACAATCCTGTTCATGAGATGATGCGTCAAATACTCGCCTAATTTTTGAATATAAAGTTATACGATTCAAACAAATTAGACCTTTTCAACTTATTTTAAAGTATTATCTAACCTTCTCCTAGCGACAACTAAATTATCTGAAATTAAAGGATGCTCGTTCAACCAAGGTAACATAACTTCATACCTGTCTTCTCTGTCACGTCGTACAGTCCCGTAGAAAAAAATTCTTAGCCTCTTTGGCTGCCACCTCTCGTGTCATTTTTTCTACAGGGTCAGTTATCCCAATAAAATCAAGCTCCCAGAGTTTCGCTACAGAAGAATTATTAGCAAACAACGAAAATATAATCATACTTGTACTTAAATTAGAAGCAACTGCCGGCACCTTGCCCATAAGAGTCCAACCTAACAAAGTTTCAACTGCTACAAGACCACACTGTAACTGATATTTTCTCCCTGTATACTTTTTCCCTACAATATCAGCTCAAAACAAAATTTCAATCAGTGCTGTCTTTCCGACATCGCTGAGTGAAATATTCATGTCACTGAGTTCCTCAATCCAAGGGCCGTCATAAATAGAAGAGACATCTGCACAAATGTTTGGTTGATCGAAGGCATCAAATGAACAAGCGTATGTTCTTTCACACGCAGTTACCTCGTACAATTTATGTCGTTGTTCAGAAGTGCGTCTACCGCCAAATAATGCATGTACAATATTTTCCGTTCCCTTAGCAGAAAAACCCATTTCTTGCGCGGTACTTTGTAAAATATATGTCCTCTGCGATCCAGTGTCAATGTGCCCTTACTTATTTAGTACCATGTGCACTTCTTATGTATATTCGCAGAGTTTGTAAAAAAATCTGTGTATTATTATCAGCAAGCGTCTGATCCTCAGTTATATTTGCTTCCGAACGGGTAGTACTTGAGGTCGATGTATTAATGTTATTAACATGCAAATTAGGACACATCAAAACAGCATGTGATTTACAACATAATATACAATTCAAACGTATTTTACACTGTTTAGAAGAATGTCCTACTTTCAGACATCTAAAACAGGCTTTCTTTTCTGACAATATTCGACGTTTCTGTACCATAGTAAATTTTTGCGCTTTAAAACAATTTGTACCGTCATGCTGCCCTTCACCAAATGCTTTCATCCAATTTTTGAAAAATGAAATCAACTCAAGTCAATAATTTGAAATCAGGAGAGTTATCTTATGAGAATTCATAAATAAAACAGTTAAAGATAAACGTAAGATGTTAAGAGCTTTGTTGTCCTAGGAGTCCACTTCGTCTACAAGTTTAGTCAATTTGGTTAATAATCTAGTACATCCTAAGGAGTTGTATAAAATCAGGTCAATCATGGAAGAATTAAGTATTAGTACTCAATCAATGAATGCACAATCAACAAAAGCTGATTTTGCTAGATTTGAGACAAGGCCTATACATTTAGATACCTGATTAAAAAACTTCTTTATAAATGATGCTGAACAGGAAGTAGTAAAATTTGTCAAAGAGTGTAACGAAAATTTGTTGTTGTTAAAGGGTGATGTTAAAGGGTGAAAGAAAAACATCAAATATCCGATGAAATAGTAATACCATACACTAGTAGCCCAGTCTCAGCTCCTATCGTTTCTAATAGTACAGACCCAGCCTCCATAATACAGGTTTCTGTTATTATTTCCAATTTGCATGTTAAATTTAATGGTGAAAGTAAATCACTTCCCACATTCTTAGAAAAAAGTAGAAAGTCTGGAATATTTACAAAAACATCTGTTTCGTTTAGCCATTGAGTTATTTGAAGGTAATGCTGCTATTTGGTTTAGGGGTGTTAGAGATGATATTACTAGTTTGGATGAATTGGTAACTAATAATATCATATCTAATCATATCTGCTTTCTTGTCCCCAGACTATAAAAACAAACAATATGTTTGACAAGATTAAAAGTAGGAAACAGAAAAGGAATGAATCGATAACCATATATTCAGCGATAATGGAGAAGATTTTTATATGTTTAGAAATGTATCCATCGGAAGCTTGGAAAGTTAAAATAATGAAAAAAAATATTTTAGTGGATTACCATTCGCTAATAGCCCTGCAAGATTTTGTCACAGTGGAATTGTTAATGACTACTATAAAGCGTTTGGCACAGAATTTCCTGTCCCTATTGCAGTCTACTAAAGGTTTTGCTGGTATCTCACTCGATGACCCAGAAAAGCCCAAAGAAAATATTCATGTGCTTGATAAGCAGGTTAGGCCTGATAACAGTAAAGTAGCTAACAATCCTGATAAGCAAGATAATTCTTCTAAGAGACCCACCCAATCCTGAAAATAGGATGGAAATAATCGACCCAGTCCATTAGTAAATAGTGATGTAAGAAATCAGTCCTTTTCATCTCCGCCCCCATTGATGCAGTCTTCTTCTTATCAATATTTCAGAAATCCGAAAAAGCTTATGTGTTGGAATTGTAATAAGCCCGGTCATATATATATATTATAATGTTTTTATTTATTAGTCCTAATTTATTGTCTTTATTCTAATTTATTAAAACTCACGATAATTTATCAAAAGTCTTTTTTTATATACTAATTTATTTTACAGTTAATAATTACAAATAATTTATTTACGTTCGAACAATTTAACGCGAGATCGCGATCGTCTTGTTGACTGCCCGCTCAATGAAAATCTTTCGCTATTTATATGAAATCATGTGTTAAAATGGAACATCGCCGAATCTTCGATGGCATTCTCGACTAGACAGAGCAGCGACTGGTCTCAAAACTGGTATGTTTTTCATCGGCTCGTCCCCAGAAAGTTCGATTGTTGTTCATTTTTAGCGAAGGGACCCAAAGGGTGTCAGGTAGATTTTTGACCTAGAAATTTCGAGAATCAATAAAAAAGAATTAGTCATAAAATATTTACAGTTCTATACGCCATAACATTTAAAATCGTAACAATATTTATTTATTTTATTTTTACGCACAACAGGCCGTTAAGGCCTAGGGCATTTTTTTAAACATAATCCTAATATTGACTAAATTCAATTATTTTAAACAAAACTTTAACTTAAATATGTATATACAACATTCTTAACTACTCTGAAGGAACTGGTGGACAATATTTCTCCATTCGCTTCTATTTTGTGCTTTTCTTTTCCAGTCCTTCACCTTCACGTGTTTAAGATCTTCCTCCACTTTACTAATCCACCTCGTTCTGGGTCTACCTCTTCTTTTGGGGCCGATTAGTTTTCTGGTTATCACTATACCTTATTCCATTAAGCGGTGCAGGGCATATAAACAACGATAAATTTAACAGATAATTGTTAAAGATGTTCCAAATGAGTCTACTCGTTCCGATAAGTAACAGTATAATTATGACACTTTATTATTTTTTTTCTTTTCTCAAATATTCGTGTTTATTGCATAGTAAATAAATTAATGTTATCACTGAATACAAAGTAAGTGAAAAAATACTCCGATTTATAAAATTAATGAATATTTTATGCATAAATGCAAGTAACAGTTCTTCAAAAATATTTAAAAACTAACCGGAATGTCCATCTTTATTTCGTCTGGCGATGTTATCGGCGGTTCATACCGGTTCGGACACGATTTAATGTTTATATTTTCCTGCACCGCTTAATGAATTTTACTATAGTTTGGGCATTCTGTTTGCTGCCATTCTTTCCACATGTCCCAACCATCTGATTCTTTGTGACTTGACGAACTTGGTAATGGTAGATTCTTTGTATAAAGCTATTAATTCATTGTTGGTTCTTCTCTCCCAACCCTCTTCTCTCTTCCGTCCTCCGAATATGCGTCTCAATATTTTCCTTTCCCATCTTTCCAGAGTATCCTCTTCCTTCTTATTTAATATCCATGTCTCACCGGCATATGTTACTGTGGGTCGAATTACTGTGTTATATATTCTGAGTTTACCTTGTCTAGAAACGTATTTTGAGTTCAGTAGGGCTCTTAAACTACCTAATTTTTTATTCCTTTTGCTATTCTGGCTTCAAGCTCCCATTTCTTTTTTCCATTTTCATGGAAAACTACACTCAAGTATTCAAATTTGTCTACCCTTTTAAAACTGTAGCCTTTACCACTTACTGACCTCACACTAAAGTCTTCTTTTTAGTTTCTGTCCCTCCCATGATCATATATTTGGTTTTGTCTTCATTTAGTTCCAATCCGAATTTCTGCGCACGTAGGTGGCTCATGACAAGATTGCATCACCTCAAACCATTTTGGTTTAGGTACAAGAATTTTTCATTTTATATCATTAGTTTTAAAAGAATTAATTGAAGGGACAAACTTATAAACGAAGTCGTTCTCCACCTTCCACGACAAGGGTTAATTCTATCTACATCGACCTCTAAATAACTAATGGGTATATTCGGATAGATCATTGGTATGAGCTCAAGATTATAGCATCAGAAACTAAATGAGATTTTACCGATAATCAGGAGGGTTTGTCGGTCTTAGATCTATTCAAAGTGCAACTGCCGAGTGGCTGCACACCATTTAGTTATTTGAACACTTGGAACAAGAAGATGTAGATACCTTAATGACCACAACGAGAACAAAATATTTATTTGCTCCTACAATTACGGGAGATATGACCGAGTGTTAGAAACTGTAATCACAAAATGCAACATGAAGGTGGAAGAAACAATCATGAAAAATGAGCACCAGGGCTTGGCATTTGCTGACGATTTAACGATCCTAGCAAAAACGGAGAAAGAGTTAAGAAGATTTATTAAAAATCCTTTGTAAAAGGTATATATTAAGAACCCAAACGGGCTAAGTTAAAAAGACAAAACGTTTTCGGAATCCATATTCCATCATCAGTGTCCTAGAAAATATGTAACCACTTAATTAAAAAGAACGTAGGTTTAAAATTTTGACTAAGGTTAATACAAAGTGTGGTTAATACTTACTAAGAGTACATGAATGTAGCCACTAAATATATGGGTAAAAACCCGTTAACAAATAATTAATTACATTTAGTTTACAAATTTTCCTATAATGGTTTAGGATGTTAAAGTTACCGTTGGATTAGGTAACATGGCGACATATGACTCCACGTTGAAGTTGCTAGTCTTGAGACAGTGTGTCTACGATGACAATGTTGGTTAGTTATGACGGAAGTTGTAACAGAGCAGTCAATATAACTGTATGTTTCTACTTAAGACAAAAGCCACCGTTATTTGAAATTGTGAAAATAAAATAAATTAATATAACAGTATCAACCATCAATGTTGTTATTTTTAATTTTATGTATATGACATGGGATGTAGAAAAAAAAATTATGTGGTTGTAGGTAGGCAACCAACTATACATGTGTGTAGTGAAAAAAGTTTTAAGTATAAGGCCCTTTATGTTTCTCAAACATTTGGTACCCAGAAAGTAGAAACTAGACACATGTGGGAGGTTGAGTTCTAGAAATTTTATTGATAATGGTTAGATATGAATGTATTTATTTAAAATTGAAAGTGTTCTTGAATGAATAAAATAAAACTTTTTTAGTATAATGTTCACATGATATTTAACTTATGACTCAATTATAGAGGCCCTGTATGTCAAAAACCAACATTTGGTACCTGGTAAATGTGAAACTTTTAAGTTATAAGTTTATGAACATAAATGTCTGAATAGATGGTAACAGACTAAATGGTGTGAAAGTTTTATTGTATTAACTATTATATGAAATGAACAAAAATATTTTTATTTGATGGTTGGGACCATGATATAAGGAAACATGGTATGCTCACGCGCATCTATTTTGAACAGCCAATCACGTTTACGACCAAAATCCGCCATTTTGAAGGCGGCAATTCAAATATGTACAAAATTGATACGAAATATCGTAGTTAAATTAAATAAAATAAAATTAATATTATACATTAATCCAATTAATTCATATTTTAAATGATCTGAACAGACTCTTGCTAAAATAATTTTTAAAAAATCGAAACAAAACAAAAACACATTTACATTTAAATTCCAGTACATTGCAAAGTAAGGTTAAAAAATGCAAAAGTAAACAAAGCAGACGTCACGCATGTAGAGGTGGTTGATACAAGTATTTTTGTGGATCAGGTCAGGTATGCTCACTTACACTTACTATGAGTACAGTACCCGTACCATGGACGTATAAATAAAGATCTTTATTTATACGTCCATGACCCGTACTCGTTTATTATAATATATTGGTGTTAGGGATCAGTTCCACAAGTATAAATAAAATACATGTTCCAAAGTAACTGGTACGGGATCAAGTCACCATCCCTACACGCATGTGACATATTGAAAAGATGGTGGATTTTGGTCGGCGCAGAAATGTGCAAAAACGAGTCCACCTAGTGAGCATACCTTGTTTCCTTATATCATGGTTGGGACATGGTCATTTAATATGTTGATAGTATAGTCACAGAATAATAAACAATCAGAATGTCCACTCTCAGATGCCGCCTTTGAAGTTTTTCAGCACGCGCGCCATATTTTAGAAGGAAACACCTAACACAGACATATATGATTTGTGAGGTTATGTAATTGTTTATATTTATGTTTAATTATATTATATTTATGTTCTTATATTTAACAATGTTAATATAATTGTATAGTATGTCTATGATTGCCGTAACCGGGTTAATTTTTCTATGCACACCACATAAACAACACTGGTTCCCTCTAAAACATAGCGGAACGTCTGCGCGAAGGAGATGCGCGTACTTAATTTTCCATGGAGAGTGGGCATTCTGATTGTTTGTAAAAAGTACATTTTGATTATACTATTTTATGAATTCCACAATTTTTAACTTATACGAAAGCAATAAGAAGTATATATTTGTCACTTTCGAGATTAATTGCAAACATCTGGCAACTGCTGATTTGACGATTGCCAAATCTATCCCCTAATCTATCAAAGGGTAATTGCTAAAAAAATTTCTAATAATTAACTGCAATAATTAATCTCCAAAGAAACAAATATTTGCTCATTCTCGTTTTATATAAATCAAACATTGCAGAGTTAATAACATAATATACCAAAATACCCAAATTTTTTGTTCCATGTTTGACATTTGCCGCTATAATCAACTTGTACTTTCGGTTAACTCAACCCATCGAGTTAGAATCTAACTCGATGACTCAACCGCATTAGAGAGTTATCAAGTGAAAGAGTGAGAATACGGTAACGTTATTTTGACAGCGGAGCATGCGCAGTATGAAATGTGAATAACGTAAATGATTTTAACGTTTACGGGCTCCCTTACCGTACGTCGAATAAAGGTCGATTCAGACACATCAGTCACGTCACAGTCACGGTACCGAACCGGTCCTATTTGGTCACAGAACTATCAACTATCTGACAGCTGGGAAACTGTTTGTCAACTGATGAGTGTGAATGCCGGCAACATACACTTCATCTAATTTATATAACGATGCACGTCATCGGCGTCATAGCCTGTGACGTTACATGATACCAACACAAAATATTTAGGGTGTAGGTGTGTTCTTTTTTAGAATCACTTTACCGACTACACTGGCATTACAGCCACTAGACATATTTTATTAGATACGCGTAGAAATAATATTTAAAAATTTCTATTAATGTTAACTTAAAGAAATACACAATAATATGTTTCATTTAATTTGTATAAATGCATTATAAAGCGTTTTTATCAAGAACATATTTGTTCGGAACACACTGAAGTGTAATCGAACAAAGCTAAAATTTTGGCATAAATTGGTAACACTTATTTGACAGTTGCGGTGTTGACACTTTTTGTACTTCATTATTTTGAATTTTAAAGTAAATATCTCTTGTTTTATATTTTTAACTATTTAATAAAATCTGTTCTCTTTAGAACAAAATTAGTGTGTTTTATTTCAAAAATGTCACGTAAGAATTTAAATAGTCGTTGTAAAGAGATGGTAATACTTTTGCAATAATTATGTAATCTATTTGATTTAAAATGGAGTCAGGATTTTTTTATACTTTGGCAACTATGTCAACTTCGATCTCTGACGTAGATAATGACGTAAGTCGTTATCTAAATTAGATGAAGTATATTTGTATTAAAGAATATTTTGTATGACGGATTGTCCGATTCGGTGCAATCACTGTGACGAGACGTGACTGATGTGTCTGAATTGACCTTAACGGGTTTGATATACGGTAACGTTAGCAGCGAATCGCATCAATTCGTCAAGACTCGGAACTCGGAGCTGTAATTTCATTTCTGTGCATTAGTTAACATGTGTTTTCGGTTTTCTTGGTTAAGCATCTGCGAGAGAAATTAAACATTTTATTATATTTCATTATATTTATCAATTATAAACACGGAAATAGTAAAAAAAGACAAAAAAGGCTGCGTTTTGCAAGCACTGATAACCTTTTACTAGTAAAAGAAGTGCGAGGAGTCAACCCTCTGGAATGGCCTGTTTGTCAAACCGACAATATGAAAAATGTTTGGCTTGCTCAGGCTCTAAGCTATCAAAATTGAACACAGAATGTACATTTTGTATGTTATCATTTAAAATATGATTTTATATTGATGTTTAGAAGATGATTTAGTATTCAATCTTGTATAACTTTGTATTTTGCTGTCAAATACGACGTTTGTCTGACAGCTGCCAACTATTAACGTCAAGCACCAATTCGACCATTTGATAACTCTAAAATTACATATCCGTTAAAACTTTATACCGTAAAAAATAGCGTTTACGTGTCAAAATAACGGAAGGATAAAATTTTACTTGATAACTCTCTATTAAAAAATAAACTATCACTGTAAAACCGAAATATTTTATTTCATGGTTGACATTTGCGGCTAAACTCAGCTTGTTCTTTCGGTAAACTCAACCGAAGCGCTCGGTAACCCTCGCTTTTGGGATCAAAGTCGGAACTATTACGAAATGCAGTTAGATTCTTGAGGTAATTTATGTGCTTCCGCATTCGGCGGATAGACGGTATGATCAACAGTAATTTGATTATTTACTAGAAATCATAATAATAAATTTTTGAAACTTTAAATAATTTGAAACATTTAAAACAGTTACACTATACTTTGTTTCAAGTTAATAAAATAACATTACGCTTATGGAGATCAGTGTTGCCAAAACTCTCACACGCTCTCTTTTGCACGGATGTCCAAGATATTCCCTTTGCTTAATTTTTGAATTTTCATTTTCAATTAACATTTAACTGTAAAGTCAGAATAACTACTAAATAAAAGCCTTATTATCATTATGTAGTCAGAGAACGACATAAAAACGCTGACATACGCAAATCGTATTATTTTAAGTTGCAATTAGTAATTAGATATACGCATTCCAAGTCCGTTTATTTGCTTTTAAAACTTTAATAGGCGGCAAAATGCATGATTTAACTAAGCAATATTTTCTACTGATTTCTATGATTCATGGCTCACCGAAAAACAAATAAACTGTCGTTACTATAATTAAAATAAGATAAAATAAAATTATCTTTTGTAAATACTATTTATCTAATTAAAATCATTTTCCCTACTTTTCATCTCTTGTTTCGAATGGGCACTTTTGGTCAATTACGTTAGAAAAAATTACTTTAATTCATGTCTGTGGAAACGAAAATACAAATTATACAACCCTAAATTCTGCTTGTGTGTGTCGTGGCAACGCCGCGTTTCTATCGTCCATAAGAAATACATGGCCCTATCTCCGCAATGTTATTTTCTTAACGTGGAACGTAGAATAGTAAGAAATAAGATTATTTCTCGTTGAAATGTATGACATTTTTTGGCTGCAATTTTAGTTAGTTCTGTTAGTTGCACGTAGTCGTTGGAACACTTCCTTCAGATTTTTCAATGCTCGTTGAATGATCTTCTCCAATGGGACTTGTAAAGAATATCTAACGTATCGTCTATTCTGGGCAAGGGGGATTATCTTTTTTGTTAATACATTTCCTATTTCGCCAATATCTTAGCCCACGATTTTTTTCGCCTTAGTATTACTGATTATTTTTCGGACCATTTCTTCCGGACACGCATTGGGTTCACCTCCTTCACGAATACTTCAAACTTAATGTCACAAAAAATTTAACCAACAGTTCCGTGTTCCAAACAATGGCAAATGAATAATTTAATAGTTTTGGTCATGCATATCGTAAAACTTTCTGTAATTCGCTTTCTCCCAAACTATTAATGAAAGTATTTACTATAAACTGCAGTCAAAGAAACAGTCTTTCTGATTTCCCATCAAACAATGATAATTTAAATCTGATTTTAACAATGATGGTTTTGATACAGTTACTATATTATTCTCATTGTTTCTGCTTACTGATGTTTTGTTTTAACATGGTTTTATAGGTTTGCCGTGCAATTAATTTCCGAAGGTTTTCCTTTAGTCGTTTAAACAAATCTGTGGTCGCAGGGTAAAAGTTCTTAAGTCAAGTTTTGGCCATTTTGAGTTTAATGGACCAACAGATAAGTGGCTATCTATATTTGTGGGTAAAAAAACCTGAGTCCTATATAACGATTCGTTTCTACAATACAATTGAGGAAATAATAACATAAGTCAAATATTGTTTGTTTGTATTTGGGTAAAACAACCTTAGTGACATAAGAACAAATTCGCTTATAAAATTTTGAGCAAAAGTTCCTATGATAATTTAGGAAGTTATACCCGGTTATAAAAATTGCTGACAACCTTGAATTAGCATCACATAAGAATCAAATTTCTTACTGTGATTGACCGTTTATGTTTTAGAAGCTTGTTTATCACTGTGTTCTGTGTTACAAAAGTTTGTATTTTATCTAAACTATAATAGTTTATAACGAAATGGATAGTTTTTCAAGAGGAAAGAAACTAGCCCTAATGGGTTTATCTAAACAATATACATAGCTGTAAGTATTACATAATATAATTATTATTACTATCTAAAATGCTAGTGAGATTATGATTATATTTTATTAGTTTACAAAATTGCAACGTTTTTAACACGTACATTATTTTAAATTTGTTGCTAGTAAACTTATGATTTGTATTGATTTCATATAAATATAATTTGGTTTTGATTTTGACATATTTGTTTTATTTATCAGATAAAAACCAGGCAACCACATGCACATGAGACAACAGTCAAACAACAGCTAGTACATTGGGTGATAGTATACAGAGTGCCTCAAAAAATAAATGTAAGTAGAACTCAGTTTAACAAACATATTTTACTAGCTGCAGTTTGTTTTTTCATGTTTTCTTTTAATACCACTTCACATTTTTTTCAGGGCAAACCGTAAATGAGTTTGAGGATCCTTTTCATAATAGTGATGATGAATACAAAGACCCAGAGGATATGACCCAGACATGTATATCAGGCAACAGTCAAGCATCAAGCAGTACATGGGTGATGATATACAGAGTGTCTCAAAAGATAAATGTAAGTGGAAACAGAGTTTAACAAAACTATTTTTCTAGCTGCAGTTTGTTTTTTCGTGTTTTCTTTTAATAGCGTTTCATATTTTTTTAGGGCAAATTTTAAATGAGTTTGAGGATCCTTTTCATAATAGTGATGATGAAGACAAGGACCCAGATTACATTCCAGATTTAGACGAATCATATTTAGACATTTCAATGAACAATTTAGATAACAATGTTGCAGGACAGAAGAAAATTGAACTTACCACACCACAATCTACTAGTGCCCCAAATGGAGACACAGGAGGAAATACTACAGAAGTAAAAACAAAGAGAACCACAAATATAGTTCAAACAGTCCCTTCTAAACGATCAAGGATTGTTAGAGAAACAAGGAAGATTTGCAGAAATACTGGTCAACTATATGTCACAGAGAGTGGTAAAGAAGTACGGGTAAATTTTGTCAAGATTTATTACCATGTCGATTGAATTGTAGTATTAGATTTGAGACGGCTAAACAACAAGAGCTGTTTTCTGGTTTTTGGTCTTAAGGAAGTCACGATCGTCGAGCAGACTATATTGTTAGCTTGATTACGTCCAAGCTTAAGGCAACAACGCTCAGATACTAACAACCGCAAAAGAGAGTTGACATATACCTACAATATTAAAATTGATGGAGAATTCCATAAAATATGTAAAGTATGTTTTATGAAAACTTTTGATATCACAGAAGGATTCATCAAAGTTCAACTTAACAAAATACTGAAAAATTCCGATGGAGCAACTATAAGTACTTACAATCGAAGAAGACATTCACCAGTAACAAAAACTACACAGGAAAGAAAAGATAAAATCATCAATCATATAAATTCGTTCCCAAGATATGAAAGCCATTACAGCAGAAGACATACTGAAAAAAAGTATCTTCCATCTCATTTAAATATTTCTGTAATGTATTTACTTTACAAAGAATTAGTAACGGATCACCCAGTATCCTACAATGTGTATAGAAATATTTTTAAGGAAATGAATTTAAGTTTCAAAGTGCCCCATAATGATACATGCCATACGTGCGATACATTCAAACTAAAAGTGAAATTATGTAAAGATGAACTAGAAAAACAAGATCTCGTAATTGAATGGAACAGACATAAAACTGCAGCTGACAAACATTTTGAAGCAAAATCAAAGGATAAAGCTGACGCAATAAAAAATCCTTCAATTAAAATGGTAACTTTTGATTTGCAACAAGTCTTACAAACTCCTTATCTACGTTCATCTATAATATTTTATAAACGTCAATTGGCTGTATATAATTTAACAGTCCATGAAGGTGACACAGGAGTAGCTTGGAATTTTATCTGGAATGAAACAATCGCAGGACGAGGTGGTAACCAGATTGGTTCATGCGTATATAGATATATTTCTCAACTTTCACCAGATATAACTGATTTGATCATGTATTCTGACACATGTACAGGTCAAAATAGAAATTCACATATAGCTGCAATGTGTTTTTCAGCGTTACAAAACTCTTCTACTTTGCAGTCTATAGATCACGAATTTATGGTGGACATTCACATATGGAGTGTGACATAGTGCATGCAAATATAGAAAAGAATAAAAAGAAGACATCCATGGATATTCATCATCCACGTGATTGGTCTCAGTTAATCCGATCAATGGGACCGAAATATGTTGTAGTAGATATGGACCAACCAGATTTCTTAGATTTTAAGTAATTATATGCCAAAGAACTGCAATTAAAAACAAAAGATAACGAGAATAATAAATTTGTGTGGCATGATATACAATGGATGCGATTTTTAAAAGAAGAAAATAGGTGTACTTTGTTATATAAAAGGTCTCTAGAATTAGATGAGCCTTTTAAAAAAAATTCTTTTCTAAGAAGAGGACAAAATATTACAGATTTAAGGCCTGCAATTCAGTATACTGAGTATTTAATTATAAGTAAAAAGAAAAAAGCAGACTTGGTCAGCATTTTACATTTAATAAATCCAGTGTTCCATGACTATTATAAAAACCTAAAAATCTCTGGGTCTAGAACAAAGGATAGCGTCACCTCTGATGATGAGTAATATTAATTTATTTTTTAAGATTTTTTTCCTTAGTGATCAAAAAATGTTTAGTTTGTATGATTTTATTAAATATTTACTATATAATACGTTGTTGTTATTTATTTTTAATATGTAAGACAATAAATAACGACTACAGATGCCATTTTTTCATAAAACATGTATTGAGATCAGTGAACTAAAAAACTTAAGTCATATAACACATTGGGACATAACTACTTAAGTCATTTTTTTCATGAATTAAAAAAAAATTGAACTAGTTAGCTATACAACTCCTAGATAAACAATAAACTAAAACTGATATACAGTTAAACTCTTACATTTAGTAACGATTTTAAAGTTATGATTCTGGAGAAATGTCTAAATAGTTCAACCTCGTATATCTCGATACACTGATTTCTGACTTAAGAACTTTTATCCTGCGACCACAGAAATATTAACATATCTATTCGATATTCGAATGTACCATATTAATTTAAAAAACCAAATTTTGTATCAAATATATTTCCCAGTTCACAATATATTTACATGAATCCACTTTTAATTTATTCAAGTGTTATATGTCTGTGTTTAGGGTTATGCCTGCTCCAGTATTTTTATAGCTATTCTTTTATATTTTTGGTTTAGCGTTTTTCAGTATATCCTCGAAGAACTATATATAACAGATAAAAAAAACCAAAAGAATTGTTTAAAATTTTATTAAAAACATTTGGAATTTATAATTATTTAACCCTATGAGTCATAAATACCTTTAAATACAGAAGAATATATGGCAAAATTTGGCTTCAATTTATATAATATAAAAATTGAGCACAAATATAAATGAACACATAAATCTTTATACAGCTATAATCGGAATAAGATATTGGAATTGGAATACATCAATGGATACCTTACTTTTGTTTGTGCCCATTCGATATTTTTCTCCTCAAACAGTTATGGAGATCAAATGTTAGAATTACCGTTATGTACACCATGATCTTAAATAAATATCTATTGACTGAACTATTAAATGGTTTATAATAGTACAGTCAATGAATAGATTTTAATATAATCGTTATTTTAGTGTACTTCGCTCAAAAAGGAAAAAAAAATCACTGTTTGAAGACAAAAACATCAACTAGATCGAATAATCAGCTCGGTCTCTCTAAAACATTTTTAGTAAATCACTAAAAGTGTAAATTTCTCTTAAATACGCAATTTCTAAAAAAACATTTTTGTTAATTCAAAATCTAATAACGAGTTTTTTTTAATAATTCAGTTCTTACGAAAATATTTCGACTAACTTTTTCTTCACTAAAAAATAATGTTTGGAAAACATCAAATATCCAATGATTAAATAAATGAGCATTTTGAAGTCCTATTAACTATATTTACTATATCATTGTTTACGAAAAAACACAAATCCTTAAAGAAATGTAGTATTTACAACTACCAGGCGATCAATGGCAAAGAATGTTCTTTAGAAAAATCAAGACGAGCATGGACCTGCCAATAGTTATGTTGACTACTGGGGCCATCAAAATAAAAAATAAATTCCATTGGATACAATCTACTAGAAAAACTTGTACCGTAATTGAAACCGTTTTTCCATTACGAGTTTTATTGAAACCATGTTACTGAAATCACTGTAAACATAGTTCCATTTTTTGTACCAAATTCAAAACATTCTTTACCTCAGCACCACTACATTCAAATAAAAAAAACTTTCTATTAGTGCGTATAACATTTATGAAACGTTCATTGCACAGAAAACATTTGTTCATTGACTAGATGTCGGTATTTTCAAACGGACATCATCTAAAGAAAACTCTACCAGAATTAGAGCACCAATCGTTGGGCTATTCAGGCAGAATTCCCTTGTGAACTTTGAGATAGAATAGATATTTATTAAAAACAACACCACACAAAACAGACACTGAAGCAGATAAATCAGTTTTTCGCTAATCAGTAAACGACCTTAAACAGTCGTGATTTGACGCCATGTGACTATCGAACCATTTTAGTGCCATCTGTTATTCCGTGTCTGTTTCGTGTAATGCGCCAAACATTAAACATACTATAACTCTAAAAATATCACAATAACCATATTCAATATAACCTAATTTGATTAATCTTCTAGCATTTTTCAATGCTATTACAATGCTATTCAAGTTTCTTTACATCACAAAAATTTCCAATGTTGTGAGCTTTTCAATAGCGCTATGGATGTTAAAATCAAATCACTAAAACACATGAAAGCCCAGAGAGCATTCTTTATTTTATGGTTTACTTTTATTTGTTGATGAAGCCTCAATTTATATATGGAAGTGATTATACTAAAACATTTGCCCAAATTATTTTGTCTTTTGTTAAAATTTTTTTATTTAGTTTTTGTAGAAATAATTTCTTCAAATCGTATGAACATAACTCCAATATATCTCGATTTAGTTAAAATTACTAAAAAGGACCTACTTAGAGGCATATTTTTTGGATAAAACCTTTAATACAATCACTGCCATAAAAATTTCCCTAGCCACTGAGAAAATTCACCGTTTTTCATAAAATATTTGAGAAAAAGAAAGTTGAAATGAATCTATCGAGACTTAAACATCTAACTAATAATTTGCTTTTCTTGTGTCAATTTTTTACACAACAACGCTATTGCTTTACGTATTAAAAACATCGATAAAGTAAAGAAAAAAAAACTAAACTTAATAATGGCAATCTGTCGTTTTTTCTTGAAAATGTGATGCAAAAGGTTCAGTTCAAATCAGTCTGTTAAATTGCCTGCTTCTTACAATCCTTAATGTTCACTGTAACAAAAAAAAAATTCAATACAAGCTCATGAAGAAGCCACCAATCTATCTACAGTGATGAGTGCTTTACCACCCGGCTTTTTAACGAAAGAGATAGAAAACACAGTTACCTTGTGAAATAAAAGAGATGAAACTCGTAGAGGTGGGAAATAATCGATAGAAACCTATAATTTACATTACATTGCATTACCACCATCGATAGTCTCACCTTTAGACGTTAGACGTGGCTATTTGACTTCAGTCATAATTATACGGATAACATCAAAAATATTTTATTTTAATAATTTCTGATGTTAGAATAAATACTTGAATAAATTAAGTATTATAGTAAAAAGCATTCATTAGTAGCGATTTTAAATTATAAATCTTTAAGTTTGTTTAATAATAAAAATACCTCAACTGAAATATTTGACTAAAATAAAGGTAGGTGTGTTCTGTTCGAAAACAATTAACTTATGTGGAATTGGTGTAGTAGTTAGGGACGTTGTCTATTGACAAGAAAATTGGGGTTTAATTCACACCAAGGATAAAATTTTTGTATCAATAAAAAAATAATAGAAAATATGATACATATTAGGTAACAAATTTTCGAATAACTCATTATTTACAATTTATTCTTATTCCAATGTTATAAAACGGAAATACAAAATATTTCAAATTCAATTCATACAGTCTTCAGTTGTGAATGCAAAATAATCCGGTGAAGACTGTTTATATCAAATCCATCACTAAATTCTCAATGTTAATATCAATTCCTCTGTACAGATAATTATTTTCAAAACAAGTGACAATTATAAATACGTTTATTTACAATATTTTTTTATTTTTGTAGAATTTTTACTTGTTTAAACATTCTTTAAACGCTCTTTTAATTTTGAGGAATTTTTACTTTATTTTCGAAAGTACGACGGACACTTTTTTCAATAAGATATTTATGTTTAACTTTAAACACTTTTAATACTAGTAACGGCTGACATAAATGTTCAAAAGCAAAACGATCTCTGCACAATTTCAAATTATTAAAAAAAAACACGCATGTAGGTTTTGAACTCTAATCGTCTGCACCGCAGTGTCGAATTCTTACCACTAATCCACGATGGATTTATAATTATTCCGTGACAAGAGCAGATAACTAACGACCACAGTTAGAAACCTGTGTTCGTAGTTCTCTGACAAGAGTATGAAACTCCTAAAATCGTAGTAGAAATTATTTTTGGTTAATAATTTAAACTTTATATTAAATTTAAATAAAAATTTAGATAAAATTAATTTAGATTAAATAATTACTATTAATAAAATTATTTTATTCACATTTTTGCTTTATTGTGGTCAGTTTTTACTTTATGCGAAATTAAAAAATGGAAATACGTCACACATACGACGTCAAACATAATAATTATGACCGAGGTGATTTAGCTAGAAGCTAACGTTTAAAGGTGTGAGACCATCGATAGAGGTAATATAATGTAATGTAAATTATAGGTTTCTATCGATTATTTCCCACCTCTACGAGTTTCATCTCTTTTTATTTCACAAGGTAACTGTGTTTTCTATCTCTTACGTTAAAAAGCCGGGTGGTAAGACACTCAGCACTGTATATAAAAGCTATGATGACAAGTCACACCGTTTGTCCGGTAAAGTAACTACGTCACCTAAGAAAGAAATCTGAACTACAAATATCTAACATTTTAATCATATTTTGTTCTTTGAACGATACTGTTGAATTACTGCTAATTCATTCTACAAATTGATGATTCAAATAGTGGTAATCAGAAATTTGACTACTTCACAGTAATTAATTTATTCGAAAAATTGCTAAAAATAAGTTACTGTAATTTTGCAAGTTGAAATCAATGACGTATAATATATATTTATTATATGTCATTGGGTAAGATGAATATACACTTACTATTAAAATAAAATAACGTTTAATAAACGTCAACGTTTTACCAAATTAAAATAAAATTAAAACTAAACAAGATTATATAAAATTAATTAAAAATAAATAAAGGTAAATACAATTAAATTAAATTAACGAATATATTAAGATAGAAAAAACAAACAAGGCGACTACCAAAAGAGCTACACAATGTCTTCATTATTAATGAACGTATAGTTACACACGAGATGTCATAGGGTACTACGGATAAAAATAGATTTACCATAAGATAAATTTTGATTTATTGACTTAAAGAAGGCCTCAGGGTGAGTACAAAATAAACAACTGATCGAATCCTAACATGCGACATAGCAAAGGAGGACATAGCAAAGGGGTATATAACGAATATATTCAGATAGAAAAAACAAAGAGATTACCAAAAGGGCACTACACATCATACTACTACTACTAAGGATTTCCACAGTTTTCACTGTCTTCCTTCACTCAACCGTTTTCTCCAATTTTCCCTCTCATTCCAGTCTCCATCTCGCAGGGTTCTTTTCTCCATAGCCTCCCCGATTTCGTCTCTGAATGACCTTCGGGGTCGTCCTCTCTTTCTTCTTCCGGTCGGGCTCCATTCGGTAATTTTGTTTATCCAGCGTCCTCTGTCCGCTCTTCTGACGTGGCCGTAAAAGGATAGTCTCTTCTCCTCTATATAGTCGATTATGTCTGATTGCACTCCCATTCTCCGCTTAATCTCTGCGTTTTCAATTCTGTCTCTTTTTGTAAGTCTACAGCTTCTCCTCAGGAACTCCATTTCTACTGCTCTTATTCTATCTCTATTTCTCTTGTTTATTGTCCAGTTTTCGGACCCATATGTCAGGATACTTCTTGTCAGGGTAATATATATTCTCTTTTTTGTCTTTATCGTAATGTTCTTATCCCACAGCACTGAATTTAGTTGTCTTATACAGTTTCTTGTTTGTCTTAGTCTGTTGTTTATATCTTCTTCAATTGCTCCCTGGTTCGATATTATGGTTCCTAAATACTTGAATTTATCTGTTCCATTTACTTGTCTTCCCTCGTCTATCTCTAGGTTTCTCTTATCCTTGTTTTCTGTTCGGTTTTATCTAAGTTTATTTCCATTCCGTTGTTTTTATATTCTTCTTCTAGTTTTCTGAGCATAAAGCTGAGATCTTCGTCATCTTGTGCGATGACTACTTGATCGTCGGCAAAACTTAAGGTGTATAGGTATTCATCTCTTACTGGTATGCCATTCCTTCGCACTTTCTCCTCCATGGTTTGAGTGTCTTTTCCAAGAATATTTTAAACAGAGTAGGGGAAGGAGCACAGCCTTGTAGAAGTCCTTTTGTCGTCTTAAATGGATTGTAGGATTTATTTCCACATTTAATAGCTACTTTGATTTCTTTGTACAGTGCTTTAACTGCTTTTATTAGTGTTTGTCGGATTCCGAGATCATTCGTTGCTTCCCATAATTTGACTCTAGGTATTGAGTCGTATGCTTTCTTTAGATCAACAAACGCCAGATGGACCGGTCTACCTTTTGCCACTTTCTTCTCTATCAGTTGTTCTAATGTGTACGTATGATCTAGGCATAATTTTCCTACTGTGAACCCTGCTTGGTCTTCTCCAATTTTTCGTATTATTTCAGTTTCTAGGTTTTTCTTCTCTAGGTAATTCCTCTGTAGTTTTCACATTTTTTCCTGTTTCCTTTCTTATGTATGAATGTGATGTATGCTTGTGTCCATTCCGCAGGTATTTCCTCTCCATTTAGTCCTCTTTCGGACATTCTGTGTAGCATGCGGAATAACTTTTCCGTTCCGTTTTTAATTAGTTCGTTTGGTATCCCTCCGGGTCCTTTGGCTTTTTTGTTCTTCAATGTCTTGATTGCTCTCTTGACTTCTGTCAGACTTATTTCTATCTGGTCGTAAGTCCCATTTCCTGCATGTTCTGTATTCTCTTCCTGAAATTGGGGACGGTTTTCTGTAAGTAGTTCTACGTAGTATTCTTGCCACTCGTTTTCACTAATTTTGCCGATCTGGGTTTTCTCTGTCTTATTTCGTTGGAGTGCTTTTAATATTCGCCATGACTCTGAATTTCTCGTTCCTCCGATATGTCGTTCTATCTCTGTGCATGCTTGTTCCCATCGTTCGTTCTTTTCATTTGTTACTCTTTTCTTTACCTCTCTGTTTTTCGCTCTATATAGGTCTAAGTCTTCCTGTTTTTTGGTGTTTAGGTATTTTATGTGTAGTTTTTTCTTTTCTTTTATACATTTCAATGTGTCTTCCCTTAATTTGATATTCTGATGGGTGTTCCTTTGGTCGTCTTCTCCAAGAGCTTCTAAAGCCGCTGAAATCAGACTACACATCATCTTCGTTATTAATGAGCGTATAGCTATGAACATATAGAAGCGTCAATGGCATTTCTTAGTTTCAAAATAAATAAGCGTTAACGTCAACATTTAAAAACAATTAACTTCCAAAGATGTTAACTTTATGTATAAGGTATATGGTCTCAGATCCTTCTTTCAGTGCGACTTGAGTGCGATTATTAAGTCACATTTATTTCTCAACGCGAAATAAATGTATACGAAAAGGAACTCAATGACTACATTCAACGGATGCGGTCGCCGACCAGGATGGGGATTTACAGATTTCGTTCAACTCTCTAGTTCGACGGGTTTTGGAACACGTTCAACTCACTTGATCCGGTAGGTGGATGGATAGTTATTTTTCGTTCAACATACTGAGAAACAAGAATAGCCCCCAACGGATTTCTGCTCGATCTTTTATACTGCGACTGATGGTATAAAAACATGTTCTGTTGAATACATAGGCGTACTACAGACGAGTATATTATCGTTATATATAAGTATATTATCGTCAGAAGTATAGAGCGACAAGAAATTGTATATCCGTACGTACTTTCATTTCATAGGTACTGAAATGATGTTATGTTATACTTGTTATGAAATGAAATACCACTTTCATTTCATAACAAGTGTAATTTAGTTAATACCATTTGTCTCAAATTGCACGAAATTATAATATTTAATATGCCTAAAACACAAGCGTTAGTGCCGTCTGAAAGAAAGGTCTGAGAAGAAATATAGTAAGTAATACTCCGGTACTAGTTGAAAGACAATTAATTTCGAATTTTGATAAAGTCTTAAAATATAATGTGTTTTATTTTAATTATACTGTGGGCTGAAATTTAAAAAAATTGAAAAATGAAAATGGTCTTCCTTTGTAAAGACCCTATGGTAAAAAATTAGAGTCCCATATAATCTGAGGTAAGTATACTATCAGATAATATTATCTGATAGTAAACTTACCTCAGAAAGTGGTCGAACTAGAAATCTAAGAATTTATAAAAATAAAATTAAAATAAAATATATTTTATAGAATGAATTAATAAAAAAACAATTTTAATTAAATTTTTCTGATTTAATTGTATACCTACTTCATCGAGTATTCTTTCTGAAACAATTAAGTGTCAGTTACTTACCCAGAACCGGGATAATAATAAGGAGGGGGTCTCTCATATTCAGTTGGAGCTCTTTGGTACTGAGGCGGTCCTCCATTTGGAAATTCTTCCCAGTGCCTACACAAACAAAAATTTTTAATAGTAAAATAGTAAAAAGTTATTTGAGCATTCGTTTATTAAATTGTCTTTATAGTTGTTCTTTATGTGTATATATCTTGGAAAATTCTATTTTTTGTAATAATTTAGTGGAAAGATGGATAAGTTTTCATATTATTTTTTTTTTCAACGACAAACATTTTAAAAAATAAAAAAAATTATTAGTTATTAAACTATTTCCTTGCGGCATTTTTTACATTGACTACATATTTTTGAATAAATAACACTTTTGAGTGTTACTTTAAAGATACACAGTCGAGTAGTCTCGACTGTAAGTTTTTAGTTCTGAGTTAGTATTATTATAACAAAAATATAATTGTCCGAGGTACCGTAGTCGTTCGGATATAATAAACTATTCTTTGTAAAGACAATGAAGCCGATTTTACAAGTTAAACGTGTATATAATATCGTCCCCAGTCTGTTAAAGTATTGAATATGTATTTTCAATATTACACTCACAATTAACTGGTTCAAAGTTACGTATCTGCTCGTCTTTCAACTTTTGCAACAGTGAACTTACGAATAATTAGATTCGTAAGTTTACCGTTGGAACTTATTAAGTTCTACACGTCTAAAATTACGAATATTGCACATTCGCGAGTTTACTATAAAGATAATTAATATTGAAATCGTAGGCTTCCACGGCCAGAGTCAGAATTATAGTTTATTCGTCTTCCGGGTTTGGACCGTGTCATTTGTGAGTGACCCAAAAGTGGGTTCATCTCGACGTTTCGCTACAATTGTATGTAGCTTCTTCAGGAGAACAAAGAAAAAGAAATCAAAAGACAGGAAGATGGGTAGTTAGCAACGGTAACTCAGTTACTCAACGCAACCAGAGGCGAATACTAACTACCAAGATGGGCATTTGGTCACAGTAACTCAACTACTTAACGCAGCCAGAAGTGAAAACCAAATGCCAGGACAGGGATTCAAATTTGGACACGGTCCAAACCCGGAAGACGAATAAACTATAATAATTAATATTTTTGTATTATTGGATGGACTGTAAAAAATGTAAACAAAACCACACCCATGCGTAAATCAATCTAATTCTAATTTGGGAATTAATCACTTTAGTAGTTTAATTCGTTTTATCGAGGTGTAAGAACGCAATCTTGGACTTGTTTATTGTTTACCGGATGGTATTGGCTATTAACTACTGTTTTGGTAATTACTTTATTTTTTTATTCGTAATTACTTTATTGTTTTAAAAGTTTTAATAAAATTCAATTTAATAGGTATCGGTTAAATAACTAAAACGTGACGTTTTGGTTTGTTTGCAAAATAATCTATAAAAGATCCTTAGGTGTATAAAAGTTGAAAATAGAACTGAATTTTATCATATCCATACCATCATAAAAAAGGTACTAAAATTGGTGTATATTATGGAAATATAAACATAAAGAAAAGACTAAGAACACAAATAACAGAACAGATAATAAGCTATTTTGGACATGTGCTTCGAAGAAATGGTCTTGAAAAACTTACCATCCAGGGAAAAGTAGAAGGCAAAAGAAGTAGAGGTAGATCTCCTACACGATACACGGACCATATTGTTGCTACCATTGGCGCTCCATTGTCAGAATGTGCTAGATTGGCAGAAGATAGAAAAACGTGGAGGAACATTGGAAAAATTACCTAACAGCTTCATGATATCACGATACCTGCATCAGGTTAACGACTAAGAAGAAGAAGAAGATGGAAATATATTTTCTACAATTATGTACAGTTTGTATAAGGAAAAGTATTTGGAAACTCAACGTACAGTAGTTTCCATTGAAAAATATCGAAAGATTTTCAGAGAATATAAACTTAAATTTCATAAAGTATTGATTGCCAATGAAGAACGTGCTAAATATGGCGAAACATGCAAATATGTAAACGTAAGGACGACGTGGAAGTGTTGAAATTTCATCATGCATTTTTAAGTATATAACGTAACGACCTACGGTCGAGTATGTGCGAATGATGTCTGACAGTTGTGGAGGCCAAAAGAAAAATTTTAGGATTATAGTCACGTGTATGCATATCCTTAAAGATCATCTAAATATAAAAAAAATTGACCATCGATTTTTTGAACCGGAAGTTATAAGAACAGCTAGCAATAAACCTCACCCATTTGAAGTTAACCATTTAGTGCATCAAGAATTTATGGATTTTTGTCCAGATAAATGTAGTTTTCGTGGTGAAGATAACAGTAATACAAGTCTACCATTTAGAACAGCAGTTTGGTCTATGTAGAGAAAACCAGATCTAAATGCTGTATTCGTTCAAACAAATTATGAAGAAACAACATGCTTTGTCAAATGTCTGCTTAAATTACAACGAGGTCGTCCATCAAAGTTCAAACCAGCTATGCCTTATAGAGGTAATGGATTTTAACAAGAGCTATGACTCATGCCGATTTAGTACACAAGTTTACCTTATATTTACAAGGTCACAGTTCTTGTCAAAATCCATTACCTTTACTATTCAACTCCTCATTATTATTGCCAAATACAGAGACTTCAAAAAGTTATGCGAAGATCTACAGATTCCACGTGCAGACCAAGGATTTTATAAAAGCCTTCCTACCCAAAATCTTATAAGGGATACTTTGCCTGAATCAGATATTTCAGAAGAATCTGAATACGATGACACAAGATAATAATATTGCTTTTTGTTGTAATTTTTGGGTTTGTGTTTGGTCATGGTTTTGTTATTTTCATATTTTTTTATTTCGTATTGTTTCCTAGTAGCTGTCAATAAACAATTTTTTCGCTTATAAGCTTAATTTATTAATATTAATTGTAGGTAATGGTGCTTATTATAAATACTAAAGTATATTCAATATTTAACATTAGCCTAAGTATATTGGGCTAAGGGATAATTTTTCAATAGATAACTAACGAATCTGCGTTATTTTTGCTTTGATACAGGATATTGCAATTTAGATTAAGTTAATTATATAAAGACACATTTATATAATCGAATACAAAAATGTCGTTTATTTAGGTTAAAATCCCTATTTTTCACATTAACTTGAAATGTTTTTTTGCTCTCCTGTAAAATTTTAATTTTGCAGATTCGTTACTTTTGTAGCATTTTCAATTTCATTGATTCTTTTGAAGTATATTGAAGTCCCCTCGTATACGAAATATTAAAATTACCTTATATATTTTTGATAGATCTAAAAATATTTCGTACGTATTTAAACCCAAATATCTTTTCATTTCTTTCTTAGGTCGGCCAAGTTGAAATAAACCATGTTAGAGTTGTTTATTTATTTTAACTTCCTCGGCAAATTCTTGTTTTATTAAAAGCCGCAATTTTAATGCGTCGCAAAAGGATATGTACGTCGTTTCGTGGTGTCTTGTTATGTCAGCGTTTGCATGTATGCGTTCAATTTTAATAGAATTTCTTGACTCTCGTTGGAGCAGCTTTCAAAGGCGGTTCAACGTTATGTCCAAATTCACGTCGAGTTTGTAAAGTGTTCTGTTTTCATCTTTTATTATGAAGAATATGTAGCAGTTTGTTATTGGTTTTGTAGCAGTAAATGCTTCAATTATTAATGTTTTGAGTGAGGATTGAAGGACATCCTCGTTTTTTTTTTGTTCCTGTTTCTATCCAAGGCTTTTAGCAGTTTGGAGATGGAGGTTTTCGTGATCCAGAGAGAGTGGAGCCCTCAGTTCCAGGTTCCAGTTATGGTTTCAGAAACTTAAGTGTGATCATGTGAATTAAGGTAACATTTTGTTCAAATTTTAAACTAAAGACAGACATTTTTTTATAAAATAATAATTGCTTTCGTTGACATTTAAAATTGTAAATTTTAGGTTTTGAGTAAAGCTGTCAATTTGTGTTTAGTTTTTTTTGAAATTTAATGTTAATTTACGACAGCTCGTTTTAGTAATTTTGATGTTGATTTGTTTTGTTTTTTTTTGTTTAAAAAGGTTAACCTCCATGCAATTGTGTAAGTTTTGTAGCAATGGAGTTTGTTAATGGATGACACATGTAAGTTTTTGAATTTTGTATTTCTCCATGTAACTGTTTGTGGTGACACATAAATAAATGTTAAATTTTGTTGTCTTAACATTTTATTTATTATTTTTTTGAGCCAAACCTTTTTTGATTCTTATTTGAAAAAGATATGTTTTTTATGTTTTGATTTTGTTTTATAATTATTTCCCTAGTTACAACTAGTGGTTGTAATAGGCATAATTAGGCACCTCAAGTGGCGCCCTATATTAAATTCCTTGAGGTGTTTCTTGTTTATTTTTATTTTGTTTATCCCAAGACCCTTTTATTTCATTTCTTTGTAGTTGCCCCATTCCACCCCTCTTATCTTTTACTTATCCACGACCCAGCTCTCCTACGAAACCCTGAGTGCCGTTCGCATCAGTAGCGATTATTTTGCTTGCCTTATCTCCACCCCCAATAGTTTCTCCCCCCAATTTTCTACCCTTTGTATTATTACCCCATGTGGTAGGCAAAATATATTCGTTACACTTTACCATACGAGGGACGATATGCGACTGGCTATATGAGCAACAGCCCAAGCCATAAAAGGAAAAAAATATAGTAAATTTGTAACCGTTTCAAAAGTTTAAGGAAATTCATTATAAATTCGACTATTTTTTTTTTAAATAAAACTGCTAACCCAATCTATCTGCCGGGTACTTGTAGCCGACTCAAGGTTTCTACTGTAATTCTAAACCTAAACGATAGATGAGAACGATTATTAACTTGTCAATCACGCCCCAATTCAAACCGGTAAATTATAGCGTCTGTCTCTTTTCGCTTACAAACATCCAACTGTTAGGACGTGTTTTGTGAAGTGGGTCTCTATATAGAGGTAAGCCAAAGAAAAACGGCCTTTTTTGTCTATTTTCAGATAAATAATTATTTTTAGACCTTTACCGGGGAGGATAAAGATCATTGATTATGTTTAATTGGCTCGAAGTTAACTGAGAAGTCATAAACGCAGCCCAATATTTCATTATGATCTAAATGGACCCTTAATAAATAATTTAATGAAATGCTTGGAGGGTGAGAGGAAATAGAGCATATCCTTTTTGTATGGTTGCCAGCTATTGGATGATTAAGGTTGTACCATTCTTTTTTTATTATATCCTATCGAGAAAGCGAGAAACAATTATGGACTCAGAGAAAGAAAATATAGCAGTGTTTTAATTTTGTTTAAAGATTTAACTTTTCTATTATGCCTAGTTGATAAATAACTACTATAATATTTTAAATGTAAACGAATTTCGAAATTTGGAAATAATATATAAATTCATTTGTTTTTAATAACCAATTCTTGATTTAATACGATATAAAGTTGTTTTGTTTATAGTAATGTACTTATGAAATGGTATTTTAGTATCCTTGGGGAATAACATAACTTTTAATGTTTCTTTTTATTACTGAGAAATAATAAAGCGTAATTTCGCTGTAAACTTTCTATATATCTTATTTCTTATTCTCTCTCGTCCCCTACGAGGATAAACAGGGGGTGGCGTCCAATAATAAATTATAATTTCAGATTATCTGATTGTGTTTGGATTTTTGAGATACTACGTAGTTTCTATACATTTGACCGTACCCCGCAATTTCTCTCCGACATTGAGCGATTCTGGCCTTGAATTTAATTTGTGTGCTAAATGTTTATTAAGCATCTACGCTACAAATTGTTATAATTAACCCATAATTCTTTCTATTCTTGTATTATTATAGGATCTTTAATTATCACTTTCTATCTTTAAATTTAAATAAAACAAAGTGTGTGAGATATCATCGAAATTTTTATTGCTTTGAAAGGCCTCTCGATGCTATTATGTTTGTTCCAACACAATGAAAAACCGTCACGTAACGGTTACGCTCCTGCGCACTAAACAAAATACGTTCCAACAAAAATAGTATCGTTCATCTCATCGTCCTTCCGACTGTTACCAACAATAATTGTGATTGCCAGTGACGGTTTATAATAATGATATAATTTCTAATATAGGCGAATACCCATTTTGTTAAAACAATTTATTCGCTTTATTCATTCATATTATATGATTTGGCAAAAAGACTGAATATATGACATCCAATTTGATAATTATACCTTCAACAATGTGGCCGCTACCAACTGTCAAAGTTCGGACGACTCTATTGAAGGAACCGAGTATTTTTGAAATTATGTAAAATACTGTACTTACTTGGGAGCCATATCAGCATATCTATTATCAGGGGGTTGAGATCCGGCAGCATATTCCCTAGTAACCACTTCTCCCATCTGATGACGATCCTCGGGCCGCTTTCCTTTCTTCTTCTTCTTTCCACGCTTACTTCCTCGACTAAAACGTTTCCAAAATATAGATCATAATACAGTCACGGCAATTTTGCACAATGACGAATTTAGAATGCATTGAAAAATCTGCATGGAGATCATAAAATCATATATATTACTAATTTTATGAATGTTTATTATAATTTTACTTCAGATCGACCCTGTTAGTGTCTTTTCTCCATCGTTTTCTTTTTCTGGCGTAATAACTAACTTGTTCAATACTACCAGCCACTTGTTTTAAATGTTTCACAATTCCATTATATCTTTTTATGAAACGCTCTTTAAAATGTTTTACCTATCTCTTTATCATCTTGCTTATTTAATCCTAAGCTATAAAATTCTGTATATTTTTCTACTTGATCTTTGTTCTGCATTCTACTGAAATGCTTTGAGATTTCATGTTGTATACTCAACTGATTCTAAAGTTGGGTTAACAAATTCACCATTACCTGAATCAATTTGAGAAACAATTATAAACAAAATAAAATCAGATCAAGCGTTATTAAAACACACATATTCTAATCAAAAAATAGAAAAATACAATTTTTAAGACATTTACACAAGCACAGTACAATAAAAATTGAAGTTTTTGGTAAGAGTGATGCCATATTTTTTTTGTTTTTTAGAAATTACTCTTCAACAATGTATGTCTTATTTGCTTTATAGCGTCAAACGACATTTTTTAACTAATTGATAACTGATATAATTTTGGGTCTTTACTTTGGAATTTTTAACATTTTCATAGATTACTGATCAATAGAAGGATTGCAAAACCCTTAATGAGTTGAGTATGTCACTAGAATAAACATTACAAAATATTAATTCTGCTTGAACATTGTCACAATATCCTTTGTATTATGTTTACTTCTTTGTGTGGTCCTTTTCTTTGACTAAAAGGTTTCTTGTACTGAAATGTCTAGTACTGAAGTATCTTTAAAATTTTCTGTAGATTGGATTTATTCAGATATTACGGATTAGTATTTCTAACGAAATCATACATAGCTTTGTTTGGAAGATATTATCACTTTGAATATCTTCAACAGCATCATTTGTGAGGCAAAGTCAGCCTATCGTTTATCTTTCTGTCACACATTTTATAACTTTTAGTTTTCGCACTCATCTTCAAATCTAATTATTTTCTACGGTAAGATTGGATATGTCTTATGTGTCTTTCAAATTTGGTATAGAACAGAACAATAGAGGATAAGTTTAAATGGGATGTGGAAGATTTCAGACAAGCCAAATTAGTGCTTCAACGCCACCAACGGTTTACCTTACACAAGATACAGACATTAATTAATGTTACGCTACATGTTAAGACAGAAACACCATAGCTACCGTGCAAGACACACACTTACCTGTTCAAGGGAACGCTGTCCCCACGGTCAGCATAGGCGTCGTATAAGTATTCGCTGCAACACGACATACAAATACAAATTTTAAGTTACAATCATAAAATCATAACATACAGTATTGTGCGAATTAATGGAATCATAGGCTGTTTTAATGAAAAAACAGTTTATTTAGTAAAAAATTATATTTTGACAAAACTATAAAGGTAAACTTACATCATTCAGTAGGAAATATGTCCCCCTTTGGCAGCAATTACTGCTTTTACCCGTTTTGGCATAGATTCTATGAGTTTCTGATAGTTGTCAGATATCCTTTCATCTCGATACTAAACCTCAATAGTCGCTTCTATCATTTGTGTTTTAGTGGTACAGTCGATTTTTCGCAGTCTAGCTTTGCAAATGGCCCATAAATTTTCATTGGGCTTGAGGTCGGGCGGATTACCGGGCCAATCTAAAACATTAATCTTCTTATTTTTGAAAAATGCCATCATTTCCTTTGATTTGTGACAGGGAGCAGAGTCCTGTTGAAGAATCGCTCCTCCTTGGGGTTGACATTTTTGAAGTTGTTTGTCCAAATACTTTTCCAACATGGATTTGTATTTTTGTCTGTTCATGCCTTCAATTGGCCAACCCCCATGTACGAAAAACATCCCCAAAACATTTTCTTGACTGGATGTTTTACGGTTTGATCAATATGAGATGGTGTAAGCTTTTCACTGTCAGACTTCCTGACGAATTTCGACCGCTGTCCCTGAACTATAAAGTGGGTTTCACCTGTAAATAGGACTTTTTTCCAGTCGCCTACAGTCCAATTAGAGTATTTTTTGGCCCACAGTAGCCTTTGTTTCTGCATTCGTTCAGTTAGAAGCTGTTTTTTTCTGTGGACGAATTGCCCTTCTATCATTCTTCAAAAGTCTTCTACGAACAGTTAAGTCATGAATCACTATAGCTGATGCTGCTAAATCTTGTTGTAGGTCTTGGCTTGATTTTTTTGGGTCCAATTTGCTCTTTCGAAGTAAAAATCTATCATCTGCTGGTGTTGTTTTTCTCTTTCTTCCACATTTTCCTAACCTTTTCACATCCACTGATCCCGTTTCTCGTTTACGCTTCAAAATTTTGCTTACTACCCCCTGACTCACTCCACACGTTCTAGCAATCTCTCTTTGTGACATACTAGTGTGTTCACTCAACGTGACAATCTTTTCACGCTTCGTAGGCGTAATATCCATATTGGAATAAAACCAAAAACAACACAAAATAGTACAAAAACCCCCAAAACAACACAAGCTTGGTAAGAAATGACCTAAAACACACTCAAACACACCAACACACAGTAAGGTTATGTTTTCAATGCTTGGTCAGCTGTCAACTGTGTAGGTAGTGTTGCCAACTGTGAATATTAAAAAAATGAAAAAAAATTCACAGTGATTCCATTAATTCGCACAATACTGTATATAAATTGTAATTTTAAGTTACGTTACGTTAGATGTGGTATTTTTTATGATAGGTTCATTCTAAAGGGAAGGATTGACAAAACGTTAAATAAAACATGTTTATCAACTGATAGAAATATTTGTTTAAAAAAATTTTCATTATCTGTTGGAGTAGTAAAATCGAAAAATTCTAATTTGTAACTAGCCAGAACGGAATATTACAAGCCCACTTTTTGGCATTTAAAATTATCATGGTTTACGAAAAATAATTTGACAAGAGTCCCATTTTGGTTTCCTCCATGTGTTCTACATTTAATACTCTACTGCTAGCTCTTCTAATTCAAAACTTATGTAGTCAAAAACGGACAAATATCTATTTCATACATTCGCCGTTGTAAATTATTAACAATTTGATTTTCTGTATGTAACGCTTCTAAATTAGTTTTAATTTATCAATATCCATATATGTTTCCTGTTTTTTAAATATAAATTATACATAAATAATTTTTTTAAATCTTTTCTCTTCCTCCAAAATGGTTTAATAAAATAATTCAAAATGATCCCTTTGGATAGCTTTTCCTCGCAGTCATAGAACTTTTTTCATTTTGTATATAATGGACCAATTTACTAATACAATTTAAGAACAATTTTTTCGGAACTCAAAACTTAAAGCTTAAAGAAGCGGTTTTCTACCAGAAATATAGAAAGTAGTACAAAGTTCTAACCTCTAGTTTTTTAGTTATTAATTTAAAAGGATCTACTTTCGACTTAGCGGAAACATGACCATAATGTGTTAAATCGCCTTTGTATAATGCATGAATGCATACGCAAGCACCGAAAGATCGTGTACTTGCATCTCAAAAACCATGAAATTAAATTTTCCGAATGGATTCTAACCATGGACGTTATTTATACGTCCATGATTCTAACATTAAGTATTTGGCAATTTCTAAACTATCAGGACGGTAGAATTGATCTAAAAAACTTTCTTATTCATGTTAAATCCCTCGTAAGTGATTTCTGTATCCCAATATAGTTTTTAGTCATAATTTTTGCAATATGATTTTTTATTTGACGACGATAGGATTTACTAAACACAGAGTGTCACAGCACTGAGCTTAAGTTGACAAAGCTGAGGTTCTTTTTGTAAGCGAGTTGTTAGAAGAAATTTAAGTAACTTAAATAATCAATACATCTTTTAAGATTATCATTTGGACTCTAAAACCTTACTGGACGAGACATTCAAATTTAAGTAACATTCGAGAATTTTTTCTTGAATTTTATCTAAGAATTCTTGCGAATTCCAGCACCTTCTTCTTTAGGTGCCGTCTCTAATGGAGGTTGGCGATAATTTCTGCAAATTTCTCCCTATCCTGTACTTTTCTTATTAGGAGTTGGAGTTATATTCCTGTCCAATCCTTGATGTTACGCAGCAAGGTCATTTTTATCGTCTCCCAGGACCGTGCTTTCCTTCTATTTTTCTTTCCGTTATTAGTTGAATGAAGTTCATATATGTACATATCTGCTATATGTATATATGTGTATATATACTAATCTATATTCATATGTCTTACAACTTCTTTATTTCTAACATGTTCAGTCTATGAAATTTTTAGAATGCCGCGGAAGATCTCAAAGTTTTTCAGATGTATATTAATTGCAATATGCTCAATGTATAATGACGATCGTTCAAGATATAAATTGTAGCTTTCTCGAAACCTGTTGTTACCATACATTAAACAGATTGTGAATACAGGCCTTCTTAATCTTAGTATATAAAGATTAAGTGATTTGAAAACTACAAAATTAGCCCTTAATGATTTTGCTGCCTCAAAAAACAAAAATTTTATCATATTGTTCAGTTTTTTCTTAGGTGGAACATATGTGAGCGTGTCTTCAAATAGAAAGAGGCTCCCACATCGTCAGTCCGTTCTCTTCTTCTTCAAATGTGGTGGTTTGATCCCAACTACTAACTGTTTGTATTTTGAGAACGATTTCCGAAGTGGAAATTGAAACGTCAATAAACGTCTTTTAACCTTTAATTGTGGCTTATTCCCAGTTAAATAGTAATTAATTTGATAATTGGTCTACTCTTGTTAATAAACTTTTATCATAACTGTAGTTGCTACCATAAGAAAAAAACAGAAAAGAAACTCCACCGGAATTTTTAAACGGTAAATTACGACCAGTGAATTCTTCAATGTTTTCAAGGTTTTGGGAAAAACATTACCGTAGTATCACATATTCCAAAAAAAGTAATGTGGCTCTTGCTGTTTCCTCTCTACATATAAAATAAAATAAAATCCACTTAAAACGAGAAACGCGTGCTATTACATAGAAGGCGCTACTACTATCGAAATCGAAAAACAAGATGTTGTTAAATGTTTTATGTTATAAAAGAAGGTAGACAAATGTAAATACATAATATGTGTCTCTTAGACACCACATTCTTTTGTGTAAAACAAATTCAACCGTATCGCGACGGGTTAATATTACAGCCTAGATTCTCTTCACTTTTTCTAACGGTGTATTGTTTATTGTAATGTTGGCGTTTATGTTGGTGGTCTTACTAATGGGCATTATTTTTGTCTTCTTACAATTTAGTGTAAGGGCGTATTTGTAACATGTTTCTACAACATTATCCATCATCATTTAGACTCCCTGCGCACTATCTGCAAGCAATACGATGTCGTCTGCATGTCCAATATTGTTTCATAATATGGCCATTTACTGCAATACCATCTTCTGGGTCGTCTAAAACTTCTCTAAAGATGTTTTCAGAAAATATCCTTTTTAGAATCGCACTGTTGCTTTTTTTGAGATATAAATTCGAGATTAGTCTGATACCCTTACTATCGAGTCCTGATGTTTTTAGTATATCGATTAGTTTCCCATGTGAACTTTGTCAAATGCCATCTCGAACTCTATGAAGCATGCATACACATCGCAGTTGATATTACTGTCTCTCTGCATTAGAACTTGAAAACTGAAAAGTGCTCTGAAACCAAATTGAACTTCACTTAGGTGTTCTTATAATTTGGTGTATACGTAATTACTATCAGACTTATTTATCGATGACAGGATATGTTTATCTTACTATTTTCACCCCATAGCTAAACGCAATTTTTATTTTTAGCTACAGATACTAAGAAGCAGCATTAATTGTGGAATACTCATTAATAATGTTATGCATACACCGAAGATGAAGATGGAATGATAAAATATCTATTTCCACTAATTGTATAAAGTTACATTACTCTCGGATTCCATTGAATCTTTTTAATCTAATCAAAATAAATATATATTTGTATCGCACAATTGTACCAACCTTTCCCAAATTCCTGTCAGTGGTTAAGCAAAGATACTGGCACTGATAGCCAGAAGTAAGCAAGAATTAAAAGAAATAACAAAAAGATTAGAAATGAAAGCGAGAAAGAAAGGGATGTACATAAATGAAGAAAAGACCAAATATATGGAATGGACAGAAAGAGATTACCTACAAGAACAATATCTGACAGTAATAACAGATGAAAAAACATATAAATTCGAAGAAGTAGAAATATTCCAGTATTTAAGAGCGACATTCACGAGAAGACCAAATATGAAGGAAGAAAACCAAGCGAGAATTATGGCCGGTAACACAGCCACCTTTACTTCCAAGCCATGAAGTAGAAATTTGGCAACAACGCGTGGTAGTCCGACTCTGGTTTGTTTTGGTTTAACATTTGATATAGGAAGGCTTGTAAAGTTTGTTGAATTTATTGTTTTTTTAACTTTATTCGAATGTTTTATTTGTAAATTGTGTTTAAATCAATTAGAAAATATTAATATAAGTAAAATTTCATTAAATTTAGAACTTTTAGAAGATTCTTAACGACAATTTAAAAGGCAAGTATAAATATAACCTACAAAACAAACTGAAAATAATAATACTTTTGCTTCTTGTTACAAAATATGTAAACTAAAAACAACAATAATAATACTTTTGTTTTTTGTTACAGATGCTCTGGCATTGTTGTGTACCTGGTTGCAAAATCAATTATGCCAGTACTTTAAAAACGAAACAGGCAGAAAGTATGTTTTTGTTTCCCAAAGATCCCCAAAGAAGGTATACTGGGTTATGCTCTATTCATAGAGAAGGCTGTACAATTACCAAATCTTCCGTAGTATGTGCCAAACATTTTCATGAACATTGAAAAGTTAATATTTCCCAAATTAAAAGGCAATGCAGTTCCTAATATATTTCCTGAAGTACCATCATATGTAACTGTTCATCGTACTAAAGAAAGAAGGAATCCCGAAGACAGAAGAAACTTTTTGCATAAGAAGAGGGAACAAGAGATAACATAATTATGTCAATTAGACTTAGACAATAATATCCCATTGAAAAACTGGACAAGTAAAATTACAAGTGACTGTGTATATTTCTATGTATTAAACATTAATCAGTTGGAACACAAGTGTGATAATATTTGTGTAATATGTAGTGTAATAGTTAGCAGTAATTTTAGTGTAATCGTTAATGTAGGTAAGAATAGATTAAGTGGTAATGATTTGAAATGGATTTTACAATATATTAAATTAACAAGATGGTCACAATTAGAGAACTTACTTTCTCATTTAGATCTGCTTTTTAGATAAGTGATAACAAATTTGAGTATTACATTCAAAAATCTTTTGAGAATATAGGCTATTTTAAATCGATATACAAGTTATAAATGGTATGTTACATTCAACACATTTTTCATGTATACCTCTTTTAACTTGGTCTATATGACAACAAACCTATTCATATTTAAAATTGCTACTTTTGTATATCTAAGTATGAAAATTCAACAAAAGTTATAAGTAAATAGTAAAATATTTAATTTTCAATTAGATTAATTTAAAACCATATTTATATTGTGTCTGATTTCTTAGGATGAATTTTTTAATCATAATAGTTACACTAAGTTTTTACTTAGCACAAATTTTATATCTTTTGTATTTTTAATAATCTTTTTAAATGTCGTGTTAATGTATTGTGTTATTTATATGCTCTAGTACTTAATATTTAAAATTTCTAGAGATTCTTGACTGCATTTGATTGTAAGATTAACTGTTTGACACTGTATTTTAAGTGCAATAAATTTTACTCTAGTGATTATTTTATTGATAATATAACCTAAATAATAATAATAAAACTTTATATATATTTATTAGGTATATATAAGGTTTTATTAATTTAATTTCCCTAAAAATATTTATGTAATGAATTGAAGTTTTCAAAATATCAGTTTCCTAAAATTCAAATTAGTTTAATATTCTGGTAGACCTTACAGCTGAATATCGGACTACCGACGTCATAGGATGCGGTGTTGCCTTTTTTACTTCATGGCTTGGAAGTAAAGGTGGCTGTGCCGGTAACCGTTGTATTTTTGCACTAAACAATTTATTAAAAAGCAAAAACATATCTAGAAGGGCTAAGATAAGAATATATAAGGCAGTAATAAGACTTATTGTATTATATGCCAGTGAAACATGGACAAGGAACAAATCCGAGCAAATCCTGCTGCAAGTCTGGGAAAGAAAAGTCCTCAGGAAAATATTTGGAGGTAAATTATGGAATGGTATATGAAGAATGATATGAGAACCGAATATCGTAGGGATCATAAAGTCACAAAGACTGAGATGGTTGGGACACATCCAAAGGATGGGAAACACGAAACTGCCAAAAAGAATGCTAATGGGAGGAATAGGAGGGAAAAGGAAGAAAGGCAGACCGAAAACCAGGTGGAAGAAGGATGTTGAAAAAGACATAGAAAAACTTCAAATACCAAACTGGAAAAATAAAGCAACAAACAGAAAAGAATGGAAAAGAATAGTAAACCAAGCCATGGGCCTTCTAGGCCTATAGGCCTGGAGAGCTAAATTATATATATATATATATATATATATATATATATATATATATATATATATATATATATATATATATATATATATATATATATATTGTAAAAACTACTTGGCAAAATAAAAAACAGAAGTCAACTACTTCATAAGTTTATCGAAGACGTTTCGCTTTATAGTTCTAAAGCTTCATCAGTTCTCTAAAATACAAAGATGACATAGAGTTTATAAGAAATACAGATCTAATAATTCATTACTTACAACTCAATATGTAGTATTAAAGATGTTATCGTATATGTACTTAAGTTTACTCATAAATTTAGAACTAACTTAAAAAAAAATTTAAACAGAAATATGCAAAAAATAACATTCGCAGAAACGAAGATTTACAAAAACTTTAAACGTACATTTGGCTTCATTTAGAGATGGTTCTCCAATGAAGACAAACAAAACACTGATTTATTGCAATCTACGCCAAAACGACGTGGCAGAGCAAATGATCTATTGGTCGAAAATTTTGGATCCTGGGGAGTGCGCAAAGATACTCAAACGTTTGGTTTCGATTAACAGAACAGAAGAAAATAGTTTTTCCATTAATTAGTAATTGGAAATAGGAATAATTAAACTCGTAAACCACTAATATACATTTATTTCAAATATACAAAGTTTATTTTTCATATCACAGCGTTAATTGGCACAAAATTTTCATATTAACAAATGTATTTGTTTTTAACTGCCAAAATCCCATAATTTTTTGAGCATTGGCTAATCAGTATCGATGATTTTCATTCCCTCTCGTAACGGAAATTCGAAAAGGTCAATTTTTAAATATACCCATGGATTTATTGACATAAAGCAAACAGTAATCCCGTCATATTATCGAAGCCTGAAATTAGGATGAAAAAAAAATCAGTAGAAAATTAAAAGAACACCCAGTAGCACCAAATGCATGCAAAAGAATAAGCATGTTCTTATTTTCATAAAACCATCACCACAATTAAAAAAAAAAAACGTTTATGACACCATAGGTCAATAGTAATCACTCAACACTAAATGTCACGAACTTGCTACAACGCATAGCTATGTTCTGTTTTGTTATTGTCTTCCTATTAAATCGCTCGCCCTCCATTTCTCATAGTTCTAATCTATTTCATTTTGTTTATTTTGCCCATCTGTAATTCTCTCTTGTTCTGTCGGATCTGTTACGGTTTTTCCTTGCGTCATACTGGTATATAATAAAGAATATAAATTCATACAAATATAAAAACATTATACTAGGAATTTAAATAACTCAGTGATATGGCCTTAAATAACAGGTTGTTTCTAGTTCTTTTCTACTCAAAAACAAAATATTCAGTCTTGTCTAATATTTTAAGGCATAGAAGAAATCGTCACACCACTGTTTCTGTATACAAAACTTGACTTTAAATGTATCTGTTTTTTTTTATAAATATTTTAAATATAAAAAGCGTAACCAAAAATAATCATGTGCCATTTTAAAGTCAACCAATAATCAGTATAAATTTAAATTCCAAACTTACAAACTAACACATAACTTAAATGTTCATAAATTATTGAATGTATGTTTGTCATTAATAAACTCTTTTTTCTTTTGTTGTCCACCTTTGATAGTTTTTCTCTTCTTTTTTTTCTGTATGTCTTGCTTATATTATTTGTACTCATTTCAAAAAATTCAACATCAACCTAATCTTTGAGATCGCTTTCACGGATAAAAAAGCCCTAACAGCTTGTCAGAAAATAATCTCACGCCATTTTCATAAAAATTCATAATTTCGCTTCAGAAAAATCATAATTAGGATAGGCGATAAAATAAAACTTTTGTCGGTTGGTATTATAGATGGGTTAATATAACAAAACCTAGTTTGTTGTTTATACATTTCTATTTTTTTTTTTTTAACAAATTTAAACAAAATAAGATAATCTAAACCACTTTTAAGTAATCTTGATTACTTTTTTAATATGTATACACAGGGTAGTTATTTGTAAAAAATGTAATAAAACCCATAAACCAGGTCATTCAAAGTTAAACCTCATTTGCATAAGTGTGGTCATATTTTAAACATCTTCCAAAAGTTACAAAACATAATAGAAATCACTCAAAGAGCTACCATAAGAAACTTAATTACTTTAGACCCGACATTATTGGTTAAGAAGCTACCTTTAATATGGGCTTTTGATAGAGAATTATATGGGTTCGATTCCCACTAGAAAATCAAAAAGTATTTCCCAGGGGTCCTGAAAGATATAGATTTTCATTGTTTAAGATATTTCCTACGGAAGATTTTGAAATTGTGGTATACAATGACAGTTACATTTGTTACATCATTGTGTCGCCCTGTTTTATTATTTTTTGGGACCACTGTACCTGCTTCTTTTAATCGTTGATGAAGAGCTGTAAATGTTGAGTGAGAGGGTATGGGATCCTTACGATTGGGAAATTTTTCAGCATCTCCATGTTGTGCTGCTCGAGCGTTACACCTGATTCCGCCATAAATTAAATGCATATCAGCGTATTCCTCATTAGTAAACACCATTTTTGTTAAATTGAAATTGTTTTGTATGAATGCCACAAAGAAAAAAAAACTAAAAGATAAACTTCGCGAACTAACAATTTGACAAGGAAAAACGTAGGTTATACTTTTATTGGCAGTTCAAAGCCAACTAGTGCTAAAAATATTAATTTAACTTTCATACCGAAATAACGAAAAATTTTAAAATCGATTTTTCTAGAAAACTGTGTATTCTACTGACTTCAAGTAAGAGTTCCTTTTAGTACTAGAATACCTGAAAATTTATTATTCTAGTATCGCGAATGCTTAGAAGGTAAAGACAGAAACGTTATGGGTTAAAATAACCGTTGACCTACACAAAACGGACGCCTATGACCAGTATTAGAAATTCGCAATTGACGAAATCGACTTAACTGTGGAGGATAAATAATCATACCAGTTTTCGTTTTTCTAAAATTCTTAAAAGCATTCTAGAGGCATTGAAAAAAAAACTAATTACAAGGCGCCATCTTAAAAGAACTCTAGCTCCCTTAGGAAGCATTTCTGGATACACCGTATATATATATATATATATATATATATATATATATATATATATATATATATATATAAATATATATATATATATATATATATATATAAATATATATATATATATATATATATATATATATATATAAAATATATATATATATATATATATATATATATATATATATATAAATATATATATATATATATATATATATATATATATATTTATATATTCTAATTTACTTTAGACCACATGGTCATTTGCTGTGCTAATTTTATAAGTTCATATATGTTGTTAGTTACTTAATTGTTTATACAAAATCAGCGTATTATGTCCATTTACTTAGTTTCATTCACACTATTGTTAATAACATTGACTGCTACATGTCTTTTTAAGGTAACAATTAACATCGTTTCCATGATTGTGTGGTTCTCATATTGTAAAATTTTTTAGATGAACTGATGATGCTTTCAAAACTCGAAAGCGAAACGTCTTCAAAATAGCTAAAGTAGCCTATCAACTTTGTCTTTTATTTCTCCACCTAGAGACCGATATAAGAACCCACCACTCGTCTGGGATTTTTTTATACTTTGGCAACTATGTCAACTTCGATCTTTGACGTAGATAATGACGTGCATCGGTATGTAAATTAGATGAAATATATATATTATATATATATATATATATATATATATATATATATATATATATATATATATATATATATCTACAGATATCTGCAAAGGAACTGCTTCCGCTCAAAATTGGGTATGGCACATTAAGAAGAATGTATACTGTACATTTTAATATATTAACAATTTAGATTATTAAAAAAATTTAAATTTTTTTTTATATATTGTATAATATTATTTTAACAAATAAAAACTAAAACATTTTGTCAACTAAAAAAATTTTAAACTGGCGCGGTCTATATCTTTGAAAACTTGCAGAGAATTTGTCTAGTTATATCTAATTTGTACGGTATTTAGTATAACACTACTTCACAATTGACTTTTTCATATATGTACGGAAGTAATATTCGATAACTTTTGCTTTTTAGTGTGTTAAATGTCATTTTTACATAATTTGCACAAAAAAAAATGTTGGAAAAGATACGTATAGAGTCAAACTTTACACTGATAATATCAAGTCATAAAAATCATTTATTCAGAAAAAATTAGTGGTGATTAACCTAAAGACATGTTTTATTTATAAGTAATTTTACAGCCTACCCTAATTATGATTTTTTTTCTGTTGCTTATAAAGGAATAAACAGATAATTAGAAATAAGTTTCACAGTGAAAAATCTTTCTTGTTTACGATGAAAATATAGTTTTCTAAAACCATTTCAATAAACCAACAATCTAATCATTTACATTAGTTTCTCCATAAGTTTATATCTTGGGTCACACCAATATCAATCCCCTTTACCGAGATGTCCTGCTAGGAGTCTCACCCTAGGTCTTCTTTAGTCTTTCACCTCCACTCTTACATACATTACTATAATCTCTAGATAGATAAATATCAGAAACGAAGAATGTATAATATAAGCCTAAATAATATCAGAATATAGCCAAAAAAGTCAAAATGCAAGAAATGGTAGAGGTTGAACATATTTTAGAATTACAAAGTTGCGATGATAGGATAATATACAGAGAATAAACAAATGTAGAATAGACAAACAATTTAGGTACTACACATCCCAAAAATGAACAGTAGTGAAAATATGAGATGGCAGCATATGAGGGAACTTGGTTTTTGACCTGTGGGAGGAATATCATAGTTTTAATACACTCTATAACTAATTAGAACCTTTAACGGCATTAAAGTCTCATTAATTATGTATATTATAAATGATTGTAAATCATCCATATTAGTGTTAAAAAAAAAACAATAAAGCAACCAAAAAATCCTGAAAATTACTTACGTTTCAACATATTGCCCATACTGCTTATACTTCTGGTACAATGACGACAGCTTCACTGAGACGATGATAGTCGGTATGAAGAGCAACAAACTGGCGAATAACGACACCCAAAAACCGTTCTGGAATTTCAAAAATAAATTAAAAAGGCAAATTTATACAATAAAATGACAAAATATACATATATACACATACAAGTTGTGTGATTAATTCTTTTTTAATGCTGTCGCTCTTAAATGTACGCCAAATAAAAAATATACAACGATATCCCTCATACTTTCACACTACTTTTAAACTTGTTAAAAGATTAAGATTTATATTAAATTTACAAAACGTCCATAGTATTTCGTTTTCATATTAAGCATATAAATTTTCCATAATATAAACTAAAATATATTTACTCAAACTGTCCACAGCTTTGAACAAGAAAAAAAGTTAGGATATCAAAGCAACTAATAAATTACAAACAAGGAAATATAACATTATTTATCTTTTAGATAGCCCAAAAAAATAGAAATAAGCTTAAAACTGACTTAGACAATGTAGGAAAAGATATATTACATAGAATTAGTACAAATATGGTCTACTGTATGAACTTCAAAAGTTATAAAAAATGGTTAGTAGAGAAAGTAATTTCTATCTTGCATCAGAGATCTAAGCTAGAAATTGACAATGCTCATTATCGTTTTGTTCAAAACAATATAGGACCAAATTGTAATAACAGGAAACACGTTAAGCTAACGTAACATAATAGGTTAGTTAAGGTATACAACATTTACTTTGATACTATTGTGTTAAAGCCCGATTTATATAATATCGGTAAACTCAATAAGCCAAGATTAAAATCTTTAAAGATGAAATTTTAACACAAAATGGTCGTACAAAATGTAAAGAATGAAAACAAACGTTAAAAATAAATATGTACATAGCGTGTTTACTTACAAGAGAGAATGGTATACAAATGAACTAAATAGAAATAAGAAATAATACTGGAGAACAAAAAAATTTATTCTATTACATGCAATAGTGTAACTAATTTGGGGTAACTAAATTGAGGTATTTCGTACTCATAAAACACTGAAAAGTTTGTTTTCAAACTTCCACAAAATTTATTTAACTATTATCACTACAGCTGTTTCAGCTTAATGCCTTTCTCAAGTGATGGCAAGTGATGGCAAATACAACATTTTCAATTACCTTACAACTCCAGATTAATTTCATTTGACGTAAAAAATCTTTTTCCTAGTATCCCTCCTACAGAAACTTTTATTCTAGTAAAAAACCTTTTAGATCAAAATAGTACAAATCCAATAATTACATCTGAAATTTTACATCTTCTTGAAGTTTGCATAAACCAGGACTACTTTGAATTTAATGATCAAATATATACAAATAACAGTGCAGGACTTATAATGGGTAATCCTCTAAGCCCATTACTATCAGATATTTTTATGGACCATCTAGAGACAAAGATTTCAAAACATCCCGTATTCAAACAATTTCTATATTGGTGGAGATACGTAGACGACGTACTGGTATGTTTCACAGGAACTAACAGGCAATTCGACCAATTTTTATCGTATATTAATTCACTTCATAGTCATATTGAATTTACAATAGAAACAGAACAAAATCAATCCATAAATTTTTTAGATATAAAAATTATCAGATTTAAAAACAAACATGACTTCTCTATATTTCATAAACCTACACATACTGACACGACTATTCACAATTCATCATCCCATCCAATACAACATAAACTGGCAGCTTATCATAGTATGTTACATAGATTAACAGAAATTCCGATGTCAAAATACAACTTTGAGACAGAATTAAATATAATTAAGCAAATAGCAGTAAACAACGGATACAACGAACAAACAATTAATAAAATGTTAAATCAAAAACTACACAAGAAAGCCCTGAAATTAGTATTTCCACCACCAGAGAAAAAACCCAGTACCTTCTGCTCGATTACATATACAGGCAAAATAACAACAAAAATAGCCAAACACATAAAAAAGAAAGGAATAACACCAGCTTTCCGAACAAATAACAACCTAGGCAAATATATTAAAAATAACAAGAGCCAAAATAAAAAACACTTAAATAGTGGTGTGTACAAACTTCAATGTGGCAACTGCCTAAAAACTTACATCGGTCAAACTGGTAGAAACTTTAATAAACGATTAGCAGAACATAAAAGGGCTTTCAATAATAGAAAAACAGATTCGACATACGCACTTCACCTTCTAGATCTAATCATTCTTTTAATGACAAATTTAAAATTCTTCACATTCAAAATAAAGGCCTTAAGCTATCTTTGTTAGAATCTATGGAACTCAACAAATTAAAAAATACAGATATAACTCTAAATGACCAACTTGAGACAAACAGTTCTCCCCTCCTCAACCTATTTCATTAGAGACTATAAATTTGTAAACCCAAGCCAAAAATAGATCACTTGAGAAAGGCAATCAGCCGAAACAGCTGTAGTGATAATAGTTAAAATAAATTTTGTGGAAGTTTGAAAACAAAGTTTTCAGTGTGGATGCGAATTATTTCGTAGTCACTTAATTTAAATCAAAATTTTTCTGGATGCTGTATTTTCTGGAATTTGATATTTAATGTATATGCATAAAAATAACCATAAATAATTACCAAACCAAATAATTACTCTGACCATTATCATGGGATATTTTATAGATAGCGTTATAGGCGACATTAACTCATACCCCATACCATTATACCCTCTACTACCACGCGACTGCTGTTTGGACAGAAACGCAGTACAGTGACGTGTCTATAATAAGGCCCATGCCCGTTATTACTTTCGGTGATGGTACTGTTTATGACAAGAGTAGATTAGAAAAGTTGTTTTATTTATGAAAACGGCTTTATTAAGTGGATTTAGGTGTTTAAATAGTTATGATGCATTTTCTTAAGTATATGGCTGATACACACACGCTAAATCGTTAAAGGTGATATATTCCGCTTCCTCACGTTTTATGTCACAATTGTGAAAGCTTCGTGACTGGAGTGAATAACGGTTATCTTTACATGGTCAACATAAAAGGAGTATGTAGTCAACAAAAAAGGCACAGTATCCGTTATTCAAATATTTTCTCTGCTGACAGTGAATGGCCCAGTTGTTAGTCGAGAGATCGTTTTTCCTCCTCTTGGCCTGAATTTTGGTTGTCTGAGGCAATTCGTTGAGGCATTGGACAGAGATAGCGAGTGTTTTGAGCGCACAATTCCCACATTTGCAGTTTTGCCGTAGGAATTTCAAAGCATGTGTTTCCGATGGAAAGCAAGTTCAATAGGAAGTTATACGTGACAAAGAAATTGTAATCAAAATGAATAACAAATTAACAAAAAGTCGACAATTTTATGAGTCGGGTGTAATATGAGTATCAAGCTTTATTTCTTGAATACTTACATAGATATATTTCATCGAGTATTCATCGAGACTGTGCGGTTAAAGTAAGCAAATGCATATACAAGTGTAAATACTTGGCAGAAAAGGATCTGTACTCGACAGAAGAAAGTTTGTGGATTTCATAATTGTATATTTATTTATGAAACGTAATCTTTATGTTAAATGTTATCTTTCAAAATCTTAAAAAATTATGTAATAAGCAAAAAAATAAAAATTTATTTAAAAATGTAATCTATATTGGAATCAAACAGCCCACATGAAGAATGGACATATGGTGAGTGAAAACATAATCATTTCTAGAGGGGTAGGACAGGGCTGTATTCTTTCGCCACTGCTTTTCAACCTGTACACGGAACAAATATTTCTAGAGGCACTAGAATGGTACAATGAGGGCATCAAGATTAATGGCGTACCAATAAGTAATTTTCGATATGCAGATGATACTATTATACTGGCCGATAACATCGAAGATTTACAGATGATGCTACATAGAGTTAATACAACTGGCAGCCGATTTGGACAGAAGATCAATAGAAAGAAAACTAAATTTATGGTGATCAGTAAAAAAAAATTTCAACATATCGACCTGCATATTGAAGACGAACGTATTGAAAGAGTACACCGATTTAAATATCTGGGATATACAGTAAATGACAAGTGGGACCCAGAAGTAGAGATTAAGATCCGAATTGAAATAGCAAGATCCAAATTCATCAAAATGAGAAAGCTCTTAAGCAACCGCAACCTAAGCATTAACCTCCGATGGCGCGCCACGAAATGCTACGTACTCTCTACGCTACTTTACGGCGTAGAAGGGTGGACGTTAACAGCAGCAACTATAAAGAAGTTAGCGGCTCTAGAAATGTGGCTGTATCGACGCATACTGAGAATACCTTGGACAGACAGAGTGACCAACACAGAGGTATTAAGACGAATGGGTAAAGAGGTGGAATTGTTAACAACTGTTAAAAGGAGAAATGCGTCATACCTGGGCCATGTGTTCCGTAATGATAAGTACAGTCTGCTACAGCTTATCGTGGAAGGCAAGATTGAAGGTAGAAGAGGTTTGGGCAGAAAGAAGAAATCCTGGCTGAGAAACTTGAGAGAATGGTTTCAAATACCAGAAGCTGCGAACATAATTCATGCGGCACAAAACAGAGAAACCTATCGTATGATGGTCGCCAACCTTCGGTAGAAGACGGCACATAAAGAAGAAGAAACATGTAATCTTTGTATGTAAAATATACATATTGTAAAACTATATAACATATATAAAAAAAATATCATTGTTTTTGCGAAAAATCAGTAGATCGCAGGGATTAGTAATAATAGAGAATAATTTCATATTTAAAATCAGTTGTATTTGTATACATGCAACAAATTTTCTGTACCCTAATATAATCAATTAAATTGTCAAAAATGTTCGTTCCGAAAGGCAGTCATACGATCAAATTCGTACCCCCATAATACTCTTAGATAAAAACAACAGACGTACAGTATTGTGCGAATTAATGGAATCATAGGCTGTTTTAATGAAAAAACAGTTTATTTAGTAAAAAATTATATTTTGACAAAACTATAAAGAATCAAAAGACTGATATGTTTTTTGTACACACTTATGACAAGTCAAAAGAAAAGGCAAAAAAGTATTTTTGAAGTGTGTATATTTTTAATAATTCCTAGCTGAGCGCTTTCGGCTTTACAAAGAAAGCCATCATCGAAGCTATGCTACAATAAAATGTTTTTATAAGTAACTAATTGGTGAAGATTTTAATTTTATACTTACGTCAATTTATAAATACCACTACAATGGAGAGATCTCATTTCCTTATTTGTTGAAATTGAAAAAAAAACATACAAAAAACCGACATTGGACTTCACAGACACATTAAAAAATTTTTGTCATGGTACGGGTGTAAGAACCCGACCATTGTTTGCTGTGAGGAGGTAGATAGAATAGAACTAATGAAATCAAATGTCGGTCCATTTAAACGATTTTTGAAAAGTGACAGTTGACAAATGTCATGTATAGGAAATAGAGATTGTTTTTAATTCTTACAAAATTATTTAAAAGTTTGGAATTACTAATAGTCATCAAAGACTTTCTAAAAATTAAGTTTTTAAGCTTTTAAATTAAATCTTATGTGTTCATCACATCATACAGAATGATATTAGTTTGTAAATTGACTCAAGTCATTGATCAAGGTCAATGTATGTTCAATCTGACAGTCATCCCTAAGAAACAAGGGTTCAAATCGTTCAATAATAATATAAAGAAGAAACATGGTATTAATGTTACATGATCTGATATTTAAGTGTATTGAGAATTGTATCTCTTGATGGAAATTTGTAAGAAATTTGCATAAAAATTTTTTTTAAAGAATATATTTTCTAAAGAATATATTTTCATGTTTCAATTAAGAATAACTTGTCAAATGAATTACAAAATGTTGTAAATTTATAATAAAGTATAGAATTTTTGTTTAAAAATATAAAATTATGAAAGAATGTAATATGGAAAAAAATTTCCATCAAGAGATACAATTCTCACAGATCATGTAACATTAATACCATGTTTCTTCTTTATATTATTATTGAACGATTTGAACCCTTGTTTCTTAGGGATGACTGTCAGATTGAACATACATTGACCTTGATCAATGACTTGAGTCAATTTACAAACTAATATCATTCTGTATGATGTGATGAACACATAAGATTTAATTTAAAAGCTTAAAAACTTAATTTTTAGAAAGTCTTTCATGACTATTAGTAATTCCAAACTATTAAATAATTTTGTAAGAATTAAAAACAATCTCTATTTCCTATACATGACATTTGTCAACTGTCACTTTTGAAAAATCGTTTAAAGGGACCGACATTTGATTTCATTAGTTCTATTCTATCTACCTCCTCACAGCAAACAATGGTCGGGTTCTTACACCCGTACCATGACAAAAATTTTTTAATGTGTCTGTGAAGTCCAATGTCGGTTTTTTGTATGTTTTTTAAAAAAATTTTAACAACTAAGTAATTAAAAAAAAAACAAAAATTTCAACAAATAAGGACATGAGATGTCTCCATTGTAGTGGTATTTATAAATTGACGTAAGTATAAAATTAAAATCTTTTTGGCAGCAATTACTGCTTTTACCCGTTTTGGCACAGATTCTATGAGTTTCTAGCAATTGTCAGATATCCTTTCATCTCGATACCAAACCTGAATGGCCGCTTCTATCATTTTTGTTTTAGTGGTACAGTCGATTTTTCGCAGTCTAGCTTTGCAAATGGCCCATAAATTTTCAATGGGGTTGAGGTCGGGCGAATTACCGGGCCAATCTAAAACATTAATCTTCTTATTTTTGAAAAATGCCATCATTTCCTTTGATTTGTGACAGGGAGCAGAGTCCTATTGAAGAATCACTCCTCCTTGGGGTTGACATTTTTGGAGTTGTTTGTCCAAATACTTCTCCAACATGGATTTGTATTTTTGGCTGTTCATTATGCCTTCAATTGGCACCAAAGATCCAACCCGCATGTATGAAAAACATCCCCAAAACATTTTCTTGTGAATATTGAAAAAATGAAAAAAAATTCAGAGTGATTCCATTAATTCGCACAATACTGTATTTCACACATTCGGTCAAAAACTTACCCATGGTTGCAAAATTTTATCACAAGTTGAGACTAAAGTGGAATTTATAGCCACGTTCAAAGGTCCACACTGTCCAATCTTATTCTTCGTCACATCAATTACTCTGTCGATGAAGCTATGTACTTGATCCTTAACTATATTTCCGAAAGACATTGCAGCCTAAAAACACAATTTTAATTTTTAAAATTAATCAATACTAGATATAAAAAATACAACAAAGTTTAATAAATAAGAACCTCTTTCATTAACTGCTAGTACAATACAGAAATATTATTAGATATTTCAAATTTTGTATGTTTATATATCATTAATTGTAGGCAGTCATTATTATAATGTTGTGATGTATTTTTAATCATACTTAGAAAACAAAAAAGTAGTTGTCATTGGCCAGAAGAAGCGACATCCTTTCCAGGCGGAGATCGTCTACCCACTCTCGTCTAGATATAGCAACAGTAAAGGACTTTGGACATAAAATAAACGTTCTGTCGACAAATGAGGAAGGAGGAGGATGAGGACAACAACCCAATTCTAGAAGAAATTTGAGAATGGAAAGGTCCAGAGAAGTTTAATATTCACTGCATGTCGTTTCAATTTTAATTTTTAAGACATTTAAAATGTATTCAAGAGGTTATTACACATTTTTAAGTGGCTAGTTTCAAATGATAACTATGTAAGCATTTACCATTTCTTCCGATTAACAGTCAACATTTAATCCTTTGTTATTCATTATATTAACGTAAAAATACTTACTTTTAGGAGCTCTTACTTTTTAATTTAAATGAAGTACATGTCGTGAGGCTATTAGTTAAATTCAAATACAATATTATATCCAAACTTCCTTTACATGTTAAACTAGTATCTTACAGTCCAAACCTTTCCACACAATTTCCTATCCTCTGCTCTAGCAGGACTCCCATTAAGATATATTACACCACATCTAATCTTAAATATCCACCTTATATCATTGAAACAAACTTCATCACATATATTATCCATATCAACACTCAGTATAATCAAATTCCTGCAGTGATTGCAGAAATATGATACACGCGGCAGCTCTACATGAAATGCAAATGGCATAAAAATTGAAGATTTTCCCTATACTCGATTCACAATTTGTTGATAGCTCACTACAAATCTAATCCTAATTAGAGAACTGAAATACAGAGAGGATAGGTAATACGATATAATAGTAAAAACCAACCTGAAACTGACGATTTAAGATGTTTTCGACTAACCCACCTTGTATCTGCCGGAATACAATACAGCGGTCAAGCTTATAATCCGATTAGGAACGTATTTTGGCCGACCAGTGTCGTAGAGTATATGATTGAAACATTTATTTGAACTAAATAAATATATTCTTTAAATTGTATTTTTGTTTTAATAAAACTTATAATAAAATAAAATATTTTATTCAAAAATAAAGTTTTTTGCCATTTGTAAAAGAGATTTATTTAATTAAGGGGAAAGGCACCAAATGTGTTTTAAATGTATCCATTATTTTCGAATTCGGAGAAAACTAATAAATATTTTTGAAAAATTTAAAAGCAGAATGAAAGATTACATTATTACTGAGGGTATTATATATGTGTATACTGATGTATATTACAGAAAGTCCCTGAAAACTTCTACAATGTTTATTTTATTATGTTATGCAACAGGGGTGAAAATAAAAGAGAGAATATAGTATAATTTTTAATTGAAAATATTGCATGCAAAAGAAACTTTTTATTTATTCTAATAAATATTTTATTCTGCCTTTAAATTTTTCCAAAAAGGCTTTTTAGTTTTCTCAGGATTTGAAAAAAAATCGATACATTTAAAACACATTGAACATTTTGACAGGCGACGTTTTGCGCCTTTCCCCTTTA